>NQII01003099.1:65683-281712 GCA_002778355.1 Clitarchus hookeri | reverse complement strand
GGGGGGGGGGGACGTACACTGCACTAATACACGGTATGTATGTAGATGGCATGCGTTGCGTCGACGTGGTGCTTCCTGAAGTACGAGTGTGGGCGTCATAGAAGAAGCTGGTTGACATACCTTAAACTGTGGTCTTCGTAGTACATTTAACTAGTTCAGAAAGTCCTGCATTCCACTGTAATAAGCATCCCAACACTGTTTTGGCAGCAACGTTCGACGGAGGCGTTTCCATGCTGGGGCTTCCTATCTCGAATGGATGGAGGTGCTCTTCTCCGTTGTCACTGAAAGTTTTCGGCATCGCCCCTGATACACCCTGTATTTTGTTCCTGGTTTAAAAAAAGAACCGCGCGAGACTGGGGAGGAGCGCCCGACAGAAATATGTCACTAGGTTACGCCGGCGTGATGGCGCAAACCTACGGCAGACCACGATGCGTGTCGAGGAGTCACCGGGCTGGGTAACGATTTGTGGTTGCAGCTGCAGTGGCGGTTCTGCGGTCTCTTAACTCAACTGGGCGCGAATAACTACGTTAACACGTTGAACATTCCGAGAATGCATCTGCCACTCGAATCGTTTTCGCGAAGAGTTTAACCTGCGCTTAGCTACGATCTTAATTCCACAACTTTTTCTCTTTCGCCCGCCGGTGATACCCGTCGGCTGATCTGTATGACGTCACTCTTCCTCGCGGGTTATTTATTGGCTTCGGAACTTGGAAGAGTCTGAAGCACCATTCGTCAGCTGTCAGCTCACCGTAATCTATTACTAGCTATGTGTCGTGACCTCTTCCTTTCTGTACGTAGCTATACTCGATCCGCTGTAGCATTCATTTCCCCCACCGTGTTGTGTTTCAAATGCATCACCACAACAGTTAAACCTCTCTTTATTCGCTCGTATCGGAAAGTAAAATTCTGTATGCTGAAGGATCATCCCCCCCCCATCCTCCTTTCCATATTTGTCATTTTGTTATAAAATTGTAGGCAGGTGTATGTTTGGCGACATTAAGTATTTCAACCACAGTCATAATGTTGACAGAAATTAATGTGAAGAGGCCGGTATTAGCTATTCAAAGTTAGAAAATGTTAGTAAAAAAATCTTAAAACATAAAAACAGGCGTTACTTCAAACAATAATCTATTTATCAGTGTTCCATAAACTATAGGGGACGTTGCGTAATTCCACAGATGATGATGTATTTTTAGTGGCTGTGTGCAAATTGCTTCTGGACGTCACTACGGTGGCAACGCAGTGAAAAAGTAGCTAAAACTAAACCTTTAACACCAGTTTTCATTAGCACATACCCACTACGACCAAATTATTCCGTTGTACTAGCATCCTAAAAAATGTATATGTTATGTCGACATAAGTTTTTGTAGATGCACGTATAATGAGGTAGGCTACTTTCTCACAATGTTTTGGTCAGATTTACGCGATTCGAATAAGTATGCCATTTTCATTGACGTCATAATAAAGAATAAGCTGCTTTATAAACCCGAAGTAACGAAAAATAAAGGAAGTAGACTACATAGCCAAACTGCACCCGGTATGCCAAAACCATATCACACTGCCTAGTTACCATGCAAAAGTAATCAGACATTATGACGAGTTTAATGAAACATTCAGCAAAAACAGCATAAACGTAGATAAATCGTTTTGTTCCGAACTGCTGTATTAATTTCCATACAATTACGAAATTGGTTGATTAACATAATAAGAAATATTAATTGATTAGATTAGGGTTCTTTTAAAGACGTATTTAAAATGAAGTATAATTATAAACGTTAACAATTTTGAGTTCAACAATTCTTTATTTATTAAAGTTATAAATATAAAAAATTACTTAAAGGTTGTTCATTGTAAACTGAGCACTTTTAAAAGCACTGCTTAGGATCTAATTGTATGGAAATTGTGTATTCTTCCGCCATACGTAAAATAAACATAGTCAGGAACCTGGTATCTTTGGTCATGTGTCGGTCAAGTGAAGCTGCGAAATTATAAGGAAATAAAGTTTATCACAGATTTGCTCATTCATGCTGTGCCTTTTCAAATCCACGCCGGTTGGGGCAGTGACATTTTTCAAACGTAGATTTCATAAGTGCTCACTTTACCGTGAATAGCATATAGCAGCATGCATTGCAAAAGTTTTCCACGTCAAAACTACAGGTGCCGTACGCAGCTTCGCAGAAAATTTAAGAGTAATTACAATGGTCACGCAGAAAGGGTCCGTAATCTCTTGCCTGTTAGTCGTAACGACCTGCTCGTAGAAGGGTAGCTCGAAACAGGAGCCATCATTTCTGTGCGAGTGAGCTTCTGCGCTATGCAGGCGTCATACACTCGCGCTAATTGGCTCGGGGAGTCGACGTGAAATTACGAACTTTCATACCTAGGAACGCATCTGGCGCTGCTGTACCATGCTCCTCTTGCAATGCACAATTAAACGGAATAAAAAAAAGAAGAAGAAGCAAAATCCCATCGCCGCGAAGAGGAAACAGCGAGCTCGCAGTTTCTGCCGAAGCAGCAACAAAAGGCCGCGAAACGAGTTTTGCCGGCGGGGCACAGCAAATTGTTTNTGTTCTTGGCATCCTCGCCGACGTAAAAGTCGCCCCAGTTTGCATCGCGCACTTCCGGTGCTTTGTCTCTGGGAGTACGGGATGCGAAGCCGCGATACCTTCCCACGAGTGCGTCGTGTACGACGGCGAGAGGGGGTGAGGTGGAAGTTTGGCTTACTCGAACGCCCTACCTCTAACTTAATTAGACTTTCCGGGAGGAAAACGTTTTGGCGTGTACACGCCACGGGCAACGGCGGTCTGTGGCAGGAAGATGTGTTGCACGTAGTTGGAGTGGGAGGAGAGGGTGACAGAGGTTCTGGTTTTCCGCCCGTCCGGAGATCTCCCATGCTGATTACGGGCTCTCATTGCCAGGGACGTCCATCGACACCGGGTGACGTCTGACGGCGAGCCCATCGCGCCGTGCGTGTGTGGTTCTACCGCTCCTGCGTTCAGGAGCAGTTCCTTCTACTTGCCCCGGGTTCTGATTTCGTAAACAGCGCTGCTGCTCTACGTTACGAGTGGTTCATTTCACTCCTCGCCGAACACAACGTCTCAACGTTATTGTTTGTGATGACAAAACAAGTTGTTTGCCATCTGAAATACAGCCCGCATAAAAATATTTGCTATCCGCGACACTATAAACCATATATCGACGTGGGAATGAAAGGGTTAAGCTTGATTCACTTTTAAGGCAATCGCGCCAAACAGACAGCGGACCGAGCTTATGTTTATTCATTTGTAAGGAGATTTTCCTGCGTTACCAGTTTGCTGTTTGGTTGCAGGAAGTTTACGACCTCGTTGTTTCGTTTGTACCAATATTCAAAAATCAGCTATGGGCATCAAAATAGAAACTGTTAGCCTGTGTTTATACTCTATTTCATAAATTGCACCGTGAATATTTTTTTAAGAGTCTGTAATTTTGTTTCGTATTTCCAAAATTTCCATTACACTTTAGTGCCACTGATGTGTTCATTTCCATTACACTTTAGTGCTACTGATGTGTTCATTTCCAAACTACTCTTATTTATAACAAGTGTTGAATAAAATAAACTTTTATGTCCACGAATTTCATTATAAATACATACATTGAACTAATCTATAGTCCATTCACTGTTACTTCCAACTTTTATGAAGCTCTACTTAAGTTCCACTTCCAGGATATTCCCTCGTCCCATGCAAACAAAGCTTTCCCGACTGTAGAAAATTACATCAAAAGTACAACGCACTGGATTCGTGCGCGCTCAGTATAATGATATTTTGCATGAGAACTATTTCTTACTAAGCATTAGCAGCACACCTATTTTCTCACTGTTTTTATTAATATTAATTATATATGACATATTAGAATTGTTATATAAAATGTAAAGAACATTTAAATTTAACTAAAACTTAGGTACCTTTGTGTTAACACAAGTATAAAACGCTTGTGATGCTTAACATAATTAGGAATAAACCAAGCACATCATATTTGGTTGAGTGTTCAAAGGTTTAGCTCAAAAAGTGTGAATAGACACTACTATTACATCAATACATGTTTGATTATTCTATAAATTAATGGAATGATATATAAGAACCAACTTACTTCTGGGAAATATCGACGAAGTCTGCTTTTTCCGCGAACAAAAATTTCAGCGCGAGCTCAACTTTCGTGCTCGGCTCGTGCGGAAGACGAGAACAGTTTCAGCCTGGCTTTTCTAGTCTACCGCCCTGTCTGTTCGGCGTGACTGGCGTTCGTATGAACCCGGCATTGCCGACCATTCGCGGTCGATCGGGCACTTCTGGAAGCCCTTCTCGATCCGTTCCGTCACGAATTCATTTGCGAGCTCAACTGTTGCGGCCATGTCGTACTTTGGTCTGCTGTGCTGTTTTAGAGNCGTTCCGTCACGAATTCATTTGCGAGCTCAACTGTTGCGGCCATGTCGTACTTTGGTCTGCTGTGCTGTTTTAGAGGCGTGTTTCTCGCAGTCTGTGAACAACGTGCTGCCTGCTCGTGGTCATCAGCATTGAAGGCTGTTCACGATAAAGGGAGCACTTTTGAAACCAACCTTTAGAAAAAAAAGTCACTGCTCCTACCTCCGTACATTTTAACGGGGGCACTGAGTGACATGCGCACAGTAAAGTTGGTAACGATGGAGGGTAAGTAGTTCCATATCTTGACGTCGAATAAAAAGTGTTGGGTAACCATTTGCGAAATAATTAAATTATTTCCTTGGTTTCCTGTTTTATTTAACGCATCGAAGAGTAAAAATGAGCAGATTGGTAAAATATTTACTTTTATAATAATATCACAGTTTCACTTGACCGACGTATGAATAATGCGATGAGGCCCGCGAGAATGTTCATTTTACACGAGGCGGAAGAATACACAACGTGCATACAAAGCAGATCTTAAGCAGGACTTTCAAAAGTGCTCAGTTTACCGTGAACAGCATATAACCATTCATAAACAAGTGAGTGTAGAATCTTCCAGAAATAAGAATACCTCCAAGGAAGACGCCCAAAGCTCCGGGCACCGATTTCTTGCTGCGCACAGCACCAGCCATAACTACCATTCACGTGCAATAATTCCCGATCGTGGAAACGGGGAGGGAACGGGTTGAGATCTACTTCTCTGACCATTTTGTATCTTTCCGCCAAATGTAAAAAATTACGCTACCATGGGCCTCTCCACTTTATTCATGCGCCAGTCATCTGAAAACGTGAGATCGTTACCGCACGTGAATGTGTTACAGAAATATAGTTCCGTACTGTAATTTGTATTATGATATGTGGCAAATACGTAACCTCCACTAACATTCAGTGATATTCGCAGAACTACAACTGCATGCACNTTGTATTATGATATGTGGCAAATACGTAACCTCCACTAACATTCAGTGATATTCGCAGAACTACAACTGCATGCACTGTTTTGTGAAATGAATTGAAATGAATGTTCAAATATCTTAAATTTGTTTTTCAAAGGAGATGAATTGCATTTTTTNGGTTTTGTGAAATGAATTGAAATGAATGTTCAATTATCTTAAATTTGTTTTTCAAAGGAGATGAATTGCATTTTTTCCTGTACGTGAACGGTGTAAAACACGCAGTGGGACAAGAGCGACACGGTTCGAACTGCAACGCTGTTCCGATCTATTAAAACTATGATAAACAACGTGAGATTGGGAATTAGATAACATTATTTTAGTATGTAAAAGTAAAGCAATTATCGTCTTGTAAACAAGCCTGATAGATGCAAAACAAAATTGAAAGCACAAGTACAATTTTGCCTTGCCAACGTAATAACAATAATAAATTTTATTTCAACTAGCGAGTAGAAGATTATAACCCGATATTTATCTAATAAGTGAAAAATTGGAAAGGATTATGCAAAGAAAATGTAGCCGAATTTTGCTGCAATGGAAAACGATGCGCAGGAAACCACACCTAGTTATATCGCGCTTAATTCACTTATACATAAAACTTGAGGAACTGTTTTTTTGTTAGTTTCTTTCCCGCAGTAAATTAACCCTCCCGTTGATCTGCAATCGTACACATTGTTAACTGTCCCGCATTAAAGAATTAACCAAAACCTAGACCACAAATAAATCAGCAATGTTTTTGTTGCTTAAATTAAAAGAGAACATTTTATTTTGTAGTATGAAGTGATTTTCATTTTGAAAACATCACAGTGAAACTCTTTCATCTTTAATTTTATTCAAGATAAATAAACATTAGCATACTATTATAAACACATTTAAAAAAAAAAATTTATCTCTTAAAACACAAAATATGTTTGACCTTTCCGTAGGAACGTAAGGTTTTTTTCTTAGTATTACTTACATCTACTGTAGGTAAAATAAACGGTGAAGATTAANAACATCACAGTGAAACTCTTTCATCTTTAATTTTATTCAAGATAAATAAACATTAGCATACTATTATAAACACATTAAAAAAAAAAAAAATTTATCTCTTAAAACACAAAATATGTTTGACATTTCCGTAGGAACGTAAGGTTTTTTTCTTAGTATTACTTACATCTACTGTAGGTAAAATAAACGGTGAAGATTAANATTTCCGTAGGAACGTAAGGTTTTTTTCTTAGTATTACTTACATCTACTGTAGGTAAAATAAACGGTGAAGATTAATAATCCGTTCCTATAGATTAGTCCAGTGTCAGATGTTTATAGTAGGAGTCTTGATACCTCAAGTTTTTTCATTCCGTGTTATAATTATGCATGTCGCTGACTGGCACAATCACAAAAATAAACCGCGATGCTGTAATTTTCAAGAAAATGGGTTCTAAAATAATACGTAACAGTTCTCGCTAGTTTCGAGGTCCGCGGATCAGATACCTCGTGAGTTTGAGNAAATGGGTTCTAAAATAATACGTAACAGTTCTCGCTAGTTTCGAGGTCCGCGGATCAGATACCTCGTGAGTTTGAGTCGACAGAGGCAGTTGCGGACCTGAAGGAAACCACGGACAGGCCTCGGCAAGTCGGCGAGAAACCAGGTTTCACAGCAGGTTTTATACCCAGGCNGCTAGTTTCGAGGTCCGCGGATCAGATACCTCGTGAGTTTGAGGACAGGCAGGCCTCGGCAAGTCGGCGAGAAACCAGGTTTCACAGCAGGTTTTATACCTAGGGCAGAGAAAAAAAACCCCGCCGGTTTGTGCCACTTGGCGGCCCGCGCCGTACAGTCGCCTGCCTGATGGCTGCCGGAGACAGTCTCACCACGGCAATTTCTACCATGACGCATACATTCAAGATGCTTTTTTTTTTTCCCCCTCTCGCAAGAATCTTTATTTTACAGCACGCCTACAGCCCGGTTGTAAGAGTTGACGAGTTCCGTTAACTTTCTGCCAATTAAAGACGTTCCGAAGAATCCCGCGTGTATTGTGTAATGAGTTAAAAAGTTGAAGAATACATTCCTGAAACATGACACGACCTGCGTAGGAAATTACTTCTACACAGGGAATCGTACACGTAGAATGGAACAAGTGGAGACATTTTTCTTTGTACGAATACACCTTTAGCCGTCACAGCTGAATATTTAAAAAAATAATCATTGTAATTAGTAGGGTGACCAGATATTCGGGAAGTAAAAACAAAACCATTGCGTTTTCGACACATTCTAAATTAACAAGTCTTTATAAACGCGTAACGGAAACGCATTTAATAAAATCAGGTATATAAACATACATATATATATATATTTATATATATATATATATTGCACGTAGCCATTGTGTATACACAAACGTTTATAAATACTTGTTTGAATGTGACATACTGAGTATATTTGTTGTCTACAAGTGTTTTTTTAATTCTTACAGGTTTAATTATAACTTCTACGATCCTTCCGTTATGTAAGTATAGCCATTTGATGTTCATGACAAAATCTTGTACTTACATACATATTATAGTTCTTTCTTTCGTGATTGCAGACAAAAGTTATGAAATTGAATTATTGGAATGCAAAGAGTATATCATCTAGGAAATAGCAGAAATTTCTTGAAATGATGCTTTGATGATTATCAGACTTTTAAATTTGACCAACTGTAGTTAGGTTGTGCAGTTAATATAAAAAAAAACAATACATTTTGCGTACTGTTAGAGACGAGAACAGTATGCGGAACAAAATATGCGAAAACGGAATTGTTCCGGGCAAAACAATATATCTGGCAACCAATGATGGAGTTAAACTGACTTAAAATAGACACATGGAAAAATCGCGAATTCATATGAGGATAACATAGACTTCAAACACGCTTTCATACGACTCTCTTTCCCAGTTGAATCGCAGTTTGTAAGCTACGCCCAGGACGAATTTGAACCAATAACTAATAAGCAAGAAGAAGACCGAATCCGTTACAACGTGGTTTGGAGTAAAAATGGAGCATCAGCCAATGAGCAAATATAGTCTATTCACCATTTCTTCACATTTTAAAATCAAACCTTCGAAAAAACACGCCATGTATAGATGGCGGAAATTCTTGAAACATTTTTGAGCCAACATATCTTCGATAACACTCTAGCTAGTTTATTCTTTCATGATTGGATGAAGAAGTTTTTGACTCTGCTAAGTTGTTTGCAGGCCAATCACGAACGTTCTACCTTATAGTATCAGAATCCTCATTGGTCCAGTGAAAAGGGGTAGTATCTTCATTCATGCATAACAGTCAAATGGGAAAGAAAACTGCCGGACATGTGTACATCATATTGAATCCTATCAAACAGTCAACTTTACCTGTGATAAACCACCATCTCTACCCATTTATAACGTGTTTGGTTGTTTCCTAAATACGTCATACTGTACATCTCAAACGTTTTATACTCTTGTTTACCTAAAAGTACATCATTTTTGGTTAAATTTAACTTTTACTCAAATTTATCTGTAAATCGGAATATTTAATTTATAACCAGCATGAATAANAATCGTACACGTAGAATGGAACAAGTGGAGACATTTTTCTTTGTACGAATACACCTTTAGCCGTCACAGCTGAATAGTTAAAAAAATAATCATTGTAATTAGTAGGGTGACCAGATATTCGGGAAGTAAAAACAAAACCATTGCGTTTTCGACACATTCTAAATTAACAAGTCTTTATAAACGCGTAATGAAACGCATTTAATAAAACCAGGTATATAAACATATATATATATATTTTGCACGTAGCCATTGTGTATACACAAACGTTTATAAATACTTGTTTGAATGTGACATACTGAGTATATTTGTTGTCTACAAGTGTTTTTTTAATTCTTACAGGTTTAATTATAACTTCTACGATCCTTCCGTTATGTAAGTATAGCCATTTGATGTTCATGACAAAATCTTGTACTTACATACATATTATAGTTCTTTCTTTCGTGATTGCAGACAAAAGTTATGAAATTGAATTATTGGAATGCAAAGAGTATATCATCTAGGAAATAGCAGAAATTTCTTGAAATGATGCTTTGATGATTATCAGACTTTTAAATTTGACCAACTGTAGTTAGGTTGTGCAGTTAATATAAAAAAAAACAATACATTTTGCGTACTGTTAGAGACGAGAACAGTATGCGAAACAAAATATGCGTAAACGGAATTGTTCCGGGCAAAACAATATATCTGGCAACCAATGATGGAGTTAAACTGACTTAAAATAGACACATGGAAAAATCGCGAATTCATATGAGGATAACATAGACTTCAAACACGCTTTCATACGACTCTCTTTCCCAGTTGAATCGCAGTTTGTAAGCTACGCCCAGGACGAATTTGAACCAATAACTAATAAGCAAGAAGAAGACCGAATCCATTACAACGTGGTTTGGAGTAAAAATGGAGCATCAGCCAATGAGCAAATATAGTCTATTCACCATTTCTTCACATTTTAAAATCAAACCTTCGAAAAAACACGCCATGTATAGATGGCGGAAATTCTTGAAACATTTTTGAGCCAACATATCTTCGATAACACTCTAGCTAGTTTATTCTTTCATGATTGGATGAAGAAGTTTTTGACTCTGCTAAGTTGTTTGCAGGCCAATCACGAACGTTCTACCTTATAGTATCAGAATCCTCATTGGTCCAGTGAAAAGGGGTAGTATCTTCATTCATGCATAACAGTCAAATGGGAAAGAAAACTGCCGGACATGTGTACATCATGTTGAATCCTATCAAACAGTCAACTTTACCTGTGATAAACCACCATCTCTACCCATTTATGACGTGTTTGGTTGTTTCCTAAATACGTCATACTGTACATCTCAAACGTTTTATACTCTTGTTTACCTAAAAGTACCTAATTTTTGGTTAAATTTAACTTTTACTCAAATTTATCTGTAAATTGGAATATTTAATTTATAACCAGCATGAATAANCATTTTTGGTTAAATTTAACTTTTACTCAAATTTATCTGTAAATTGGAATATTTAATTTATAACCAGCATGAATAAAGACAGATAAAAAAGGTGTCTCAGTAATGCCCCGTAAGAAATAGTTCTTATGCAAAATATTATTACACAGATTGCGCACGAATGTGGTGCGTTGGCCCTCTGGGCTTTGTTTGTATGTGGCGGAGGAATATCCCGGAAGAAAAAACAGGAATTCAGAAAAGTTGGAAGTAACCGTGAATAGAGTATAACTGATACTCGGGTACACACAGGTTTGCGAGACTGGCTTGATGCCTAATGAATTCGAGACATTTCCTGGTCTCTAATCTTGAAATAATAAGTTGAGTTGAGAGATTTGGGTGGTTCTTAGGGACGAGGTCTCGAGAGCCGATGAGGGTGAAATGTGGTGAGGATGGAACAGCGCCGGAATGCAAAGGGGGTGGGGGACGGGAGATCCCCGAGAAAACCCGCTCCACCAGTGGCATCGTCCGGCACGATTCCCACTTGCGAGGCGTTATGAGAGTAAGGTAACTTACGTTTAAATATAAAATTGAAATATCAGAGAACGAATTCCCACGCTATGAAATTCAACTCCATAAGGATGCGCAAGAGAACCAAATGTGTAGTAAGGAACACCATTTTCGGGACTGCTGAGAAGACCTGCACAGAAAGGTCGGCAAAGCCGGCTTGCGGTGTATCGTAGTAACAATTACGAAGCAACAATTAGTAAGTACTCGTAAGCCTGCTATTGTCACACGTTCATCACGCAACCTCTCTGACCTGTCACTGCTCCCGCCGTAAATGAAGTATGACTGTGTTGTGTAAGCTTTCGTGCGCCAACATCTCGGCGCTCATTTATGTCGGCACCCTACCACATGGAGTGCTGTTAAAAATCATTTCTTTTTTTATGTCAACTACGTTCTCCTTTGAAGACTGATTGGACCACAAACGAAAAATCTTCGNTTAAAAATCATTTCTTTTTTTATGTCAACTACGTTCTCCTTTGAAGACTGATTGGACCACAAACGAAAAATCTTCGGAAAACTTTACTGAATGTAAATGAATCTTGCTTCCGTGATTACAGTGTATAAATATTCATTTTTTTTGCAATGTTTAGTTATTTATACTTGCCCACAGATTACTTCTCCACGTCCAGTGTGCTTATTTATTCAAGCCTTCAAAAAGAGCATTCCTCAAATCAAGGATTTTACCAATTTTTTTATTATTTATATAAAAAATACTTACTCTGACATACTTCAACGCGAAAAAGAAAATAAAAATCATGTTAGTGCGAGTATTTGTTAAAATTTACGTGAATGAATGATATAAATGAAAAGTAAAATAAAATTAAACGTCTTTGGTTTTTTCATGCAGAAGGTTTAGGCCCAGAAAATTTTGCGAATTATTTTAAAGTCAAGCTAGACTTGAAAACGTGTATATTTTGGTCACGTGCGTCATTGAATCACTGTTTATTACATGTACATTAGAATCTTATTCACTAACAATCCTGCAATAGAACAATGACGGAATACCCTACTACCTGGTAGAGAGAGGTAAAACTGGCTAGGCAGTGACCAGTAAACGAATACATGAATCTTGAGTAGACCTAGGTCTGTGGGGTCCAGCCTACAGATCAGTGAACTATCAAAATTTTCCCATCCTTAAAAAAGTCCATTATTTTAGCGAAAAAAATTTTTTTTTCATAGCTTGTTGAATTTCGGCATTTCGACTCAGATCCACTTTCAAGATTGGATGGTCTTAATCGGTACGAGTTATTTGCATCTGCACGAAAATTTACGAGCTTTATCACAGCAACATAATTCTGGTAGACCCAGTCAAGAACGAAACCGCCAACTCGCAAACACACGGAGCTAATAACCGAAGGATATCTACAGATATGAACATGTAGATATGAACATGTATGTTGATACATTAGCCTACACATGTATCATCGCTCCAGGAAGTCAAGTGCTCCTATAAANTTAAAAATCATTTCTTTTTTTATGTCAACTACGTTCTCCTTTGAAGACTGATTGGACCACAAACGAAAAATCTTCGTAAAACTTTACTGAATGTAAATGAATCTTGCTTCCGTGATTACAGTGTATAAATATTCATTTTTTTTTGCAATGTTTAGTTATTTATACTTGCCCACAGATTACTTCTCCACGTCCAGTGTGCTTATTTATTTAAGCCTTCAAAAAGAGCATTCCTCAAATAAAGGATTTTACCAATTTTTTTATTATTTATATAAAAAATACTTACTCTGACATACTTCAACGCGAAAAAGAAAATAAATATCATGTTAGTGCGAGTATTTGTTAAAATTTACGTGAATGAATGATATAAATGAAAAGTAAAATAAAATTAAACGTCTTTGGTTTTTTCATGCAGAAGGTTTAGGCCCAGAAAATTTTGCGAATTATTTTAAAGTCAAGGTAGACTTGAAAAACGTGTATATTTTGGTCACGTGCGTCATTGAATCACTGTTTATTACATTACTGTACATTAGAATATTATTCACTAACAATCCTGCAATAGAACAATGACGGAATACCCTACTACCTGGTAGAGAGAGGTAAAACTGGCTAGGCAGTGACCAGTAAACGAATACATGAATCTTGAGTAGACCTAGGTCTGTGGGGTCCAGCCTACAGATCAGTGAACTATCAAAATTTTCCCATCCTTAAAAAAGTCCATTATTTTCGCGAAAAAAAAAAAAAATTTTCATAGCTTGTTGAATTTCGGCATTTCGACTCAGATCCACTTTCAAGATTGGATGGTCTTAATCGGTACGAGTTATTTGCATCTGCACGAAAATTTACGAGCATTATCACAGCAACATAATTCTGGTAGACCCAGTCAAGAACGAAACCGCCAACTCGCAAACACACGGAGCTAATAACCGAAGGATATCTACTGATATGAACATATAGATATGAACATGTATGTTGATACATTAGCCTACACATGTATCATCGCTCCAGGAAGTCAAGTGCTCCTATAAACGTAGGAGATTGGCGACCCCCAAGTTTATTATTAACTTGAGTTCTTGCCAACACTCGCGACGCAAGGGAATGCAGATCTTTAATCCCGGCTAACGCGTAGATGAGTTTACGTTTTATTTAAGTTGCGTGGGTTCGCTCAGTTGTAGNGTGTGGGTTCGCTCAGTTGTAGTGCCTTGTCACCACAGCCCAATAAAATTAGCACACAGAGAAAAAAGAAAATCGTATAGAAAAAAAAAATTCTGTATGCGAAATTATTTCTACCCTTACACCCGAAGGGTAGTGGGCAGCAGCGGTGCGTATTGCCCGGGGAAATCCGGGCGAGAGTCCACGGCGGCAGACCTGACTCGGCTCCATATTGCGGTGGGTGGTGGTAAACCAGTGCACTCTCACAGAGAAGGTAAGTATACAGAGGCGAAACAACCGCTTACACCGCTGACTCGAGCCGCACACGCCCGCAAAATAGTGCCATAGGCCAGCGACGTGTCGGAACGCCGTTGGCCAATCAGTGCCTGGTGACCTGCTCGCCGGCCTGCAGCCCAGCCAATAGGGAACCTCCGGCAACATGCGGTAGCTGACCAGACGCAAGGCCCGTTCCCAGATCCTCGCGCAGCCAATAACAGGATGGGTACGCCCATATCAAAGGAACCACCACGTAATTTCGTCTGTGTGGACACGCGTTACTTTAGTGGTGGGCGTAGGAGACTCCATTCTATAGTCCATTCATGGTTACTTCCAACTTTTCTGAGGCCTTGCTGAAGTTATACCTTCAGGCTATTTCTACACCGCATGCAGGTACAGCTTAGTTAAGTCTATAAAATCACACCAAATANTGAAGTTATACCTTCAGGCTATTTCTACACCGCATGCAGGTACAGCTTAGTTAAGTCTATAAAATCACACCAAATATACAACGCACCGCTTTCGTGCGCACTGGGTTTAATCATATTTTGCATGTGAATTTTTTTCTCACTACTCATTACTAGAGACCTGAAAAAATTCGCGGTTTCATTTCGGGACAAGCTAGAATTCAAAACTTCGTACGTTTGTTTTGCTTATGCTGTTGGTCTACCCGTTTAGTTTACACCTCCTCGACAACTCTGAGCCAATAATNTGAAGTTATACCTTCAGGCTATTTCTACACCGCATGCAGGTACAGCTTAGTTAAGTCTATAAAATCACACCAAATAGACAACGCACCGCTTTCGTGCGCACTGGGTTTAATCATATTTTGCATGTGAATTTTTTTCTCACTACTCATTACTGGAGACCTGAAAAAATTCGCGGTTTCATTTCGGGACAAGCTAGAATTCAAAACCTCGTACGTTTGTTTTGCTTATGCTGTTGGTCTACCCGTTTAGTTTACACCTCCTCGACAACTCTGAGCCAATAATAAACACGCAATAAAATGCAAACCAAATCACCGCCTTCCACTAATAAAACAAGCAACCAATGAACAGTGATATTTGCACGATTTTACATACGACAATGGAGTATAGCCTACAGGTCATCGAAATCGCGAATTTCTCAGGTCTCTTCTCATTACCGACAAATATATTTTCTCTCTTTTCTTTCATATTAATCATATATATTGTATTATAATTTATAAACGATATAAGTAAGAAGTTGATTCAATTAAAAATAAGATAATTTTATGTTAAGACAGGTATAAAGCGCATCTGATATATTATTAAATTACGAAACAACCGGGGCCGCAGTAGTATAGTGGTCAGACTACTCGCCTCCTACCAAGGCGAACCGGGTTCGATTCCCGGTTGGCTCACCCCAGGATTTTAACATGTGGGGGAATCATGCCGGACGATGCCGCTGGTCGGCGGGTTCTCTCGGGTATCTCCCGCTCCCCCCGTTCTTGCATTCCGGCTCTGCTCCATCCTCCACACGCTTCAAACCCATCGGCTCTCAAGACCTCGATTCTTCAAAGGAGTGATTCAAAAAGTGTGGACGGTACCGCGACTAGGAGGTTCCTTCTTAAAAATTTCAGAAGCGCTGTACAGAATATAGGAGTTAAATCACGAGGTAGTCGAGCACCAGGGTGCTCCGGATTGCTCCAGCGCAGCGGCGTCTTGGGGTTGCGCCAACTCAACCCACACGCGCCCGGGGATCGTGATAGCCCCAGGTGTGGGGGGAGATGGTGAACTTTCGCGCCGGAGGGGCGGAGGTACGACGGCAAGGGCGTCGCCGGCCGTATCTGCGCGCGGGCGTGGTCGGCCACCCTCTTGACCCAGCCGCGGGGTGTCGCAGCTAGCAAGGGACACCGCATCGCCTTTCCGCCGCACAGTGCGGCAACACACAGCCCTGTCCGTGTTTGCAGTCCCCGACTGTTGGCCGTCCACGGTACAGTTGTCGGCGTTTTCCAAATCAATCTTCGCTATACACGTGGAAAGTGAGAATTGATTCGCCGGTCAGCAGCAGCTTATCAACTGACTTTCCAATGGATGTTATTTCACTGATTGATATCACTGATTCGGATTTTAGAGCATTCGAAATAATGCCACTGCCCCTCTCACTTCATATATTGTAAATCTCTCGCCTACCTGGCGCTTGATCTGCCCTAAAGAGTGTTAGAAATTCGCCTTTTCTTAGAGAAACTATCNTGTCCGTGTTTGCAGTCCCCGACTGTTGGCCGTCCACGGTACAGTTGTCGGCGTTTTCCAAATCAATCTTCGCTATAAACGTGGAAAGTGAGAATTGATTCGCCGGTCAGCAGCAGCTTATCAACTGACTTTCCAATGGATGTTATTTCACTGATTGATATCACTGATTCGGATTTTAGAGCGTTCGAAATAATGCCACTGCCCCTCTCACTTCATATATTGTAAATCTCTCGCCTACCTGGCGCTTGATCTGCCCTAAAGAGTGTTAGAAATTCGCCTTTTCTTAGAGAAACTATTAAACGTGCGTCGAAATGAGCTGACGTTCTTAAAGAACACACACTTCAGACGAGGTTTGTTGAGTGCTTTAACGTCACACAAATTAGAAACGCCATTTTTGAATACCCCCCCAAAAAAAATGCTTTTTCAAAGCGTTGCATTTCAACATATACGCGTCAGATACAAACAAAACTACTCAATGGCCCTGCTTTGTACCTGCTTACAGACTTACCACCAATAATATAATAGGGTCACCGCTGAAAGTTCCATGGATGCACGCAGTGCGACGAGAACACTGCACGTCAGTTCAGAGACTTGTGGTTAGCGGTGATGGCGTACTTGATGTGCGAGAGAGTGTCGCCCTTATCGCTCCTGCACCTGCGCCTCCCGGCCTCAAACGAGGAAAACAGCTCCAGGTAGGCGGGAGACATAACGGGCACACACACACACTCTCTCTCTCTCTCTTTCTCTCTCTCTCTCTGTTTGTGTGTGTGGCCTCTACCCATGCTGAGAAAAGGGTTTTGTTGAATCAAACAAAGTTTGTTTGGTGCAAACAAATTAATTGTTTGCATAGGGGCAATGTGATACTTTGTTGTTGAAACCAAATCTCATCCTGTTGTTCTTATTTGGTTGCCCCCAAGTGTGGGTTAGCTAGGGGTCGTCACGACAACTGGCTTAACGACTTGGGAGTTTCACGAAAGTTCTCAGTGAATGCACGTGTTGACTTTCTCGCCCGGTCACTCATGTGAGTTTGTCGCGGTGTCTAGGTGCTTTTACCAAAGGAAATCATGCACACCCTGCAAAAATGAAGTCCTCTTGTTATTGTTGTGACTGGAATGGTCTTGAGATGAATAAACAAGCAAGTATTGTGATGACTCATACGATGAATAAAGACTGTAATGTCGCAGCTATAAAAAACATTTCAACGGAGACATAGAACACTTACTTTAAATAATAATGTAAAAATTTTAAAACACGATATTCACATTTGAAAAACAAAATGAAATACGCAAAAACGCAGCAGATGAAATTACTAAATAAAAACTTCACTAATTTCGTTATCAGTCAATGACTTTTGTTTTCGGCTTAGCAGGGAAGATCATTGCGCAGTGTGCCTCGCACTGTACAATACTGGCCAAAAAATAATATCCCTGTGAATTATGCACACAATTTTAGTACGCTGGGTGTGAATTTGTTTAAATGATAAATTTGAGGTAAATTAATAACCTAATCTTACAATCAACGAAGTGGAAGAAATTGAAGAAATTCAAACTCGTGGCCAGTTCCTGAGCCACTAAGCATTCGCCTTTATTTTTGGCGTAAAAGACAGAGATGAACAAAAAAAATATGTGAACGAAAATTGCAACTGCTTTGCGTCGTGGCATTACATTCTTCCGTGTTTCGGAATGTCGCCCCTTTACTCGCATAAAAAAGCTGCTACGACTTGGCAGCAAATTCTTAGTCCACGTTGAAAGCAGGCCAACGAGGCAACGGTTAAAGATTCCATCTAAGCGGAAATAAGATCACGAGAAATAAAAAAATACATAGTCATCGCTCATCTAGTTAAGTGTAGCAAGATAGGCTTTTCAGATCGCATGGATCTGAAAACGACTGGCCCCCAATCATTTTTTATTTCTTGCCGCATTCCGAGAGCTTCGCCAACGCCTGCTTTAAGGAATGGCCATTAACTCCATTGTACCAACTTTGTGAGATAATTCACCTCGGAAAATGGGATGGAAAATATAATAAGATCCGTGAACTAACGCGATTAATAAGGGAGAGACACGCCCATGAAAATTATCAATGAAAAGTTATTTGCAAAATGTAGGTAACTACGTGAAATTTAAAAAAAATATATTGTGAATAGAGCTGGCGTGATTTGATATCCACCCTCTGTGAACATTTGGCGGATGGTAACAAAAAACCCTTGGGTTTTTGTTAATCATCATTACACCTCTTAATATCCCGCCTAATGTTAACAGGTGGCAGATATAACATAATATTTAACATTATTATGGAATTTGTTGATTCATCTTATAAAATTTTTGACATTTCGAAAATAAACTATTTTTATCGCCATTTTTCATGGGCGTTTCTCACAATTAATAATCGCTTTATGTCGTAGGTCATATGTGAAAACCAGTAGTCTCGCGGCTTCAATCAGTAACAAGTCAGACTCCGCAAAACTTTGTGAAGTCGAGCCTCAAATAATATTTCAATGGCTGATTCTCCAGTTTTACCGCAGAGCAGGTTCAGGGCGTGTCTCACAAAATGCGATGCAACCGAAACAAAAAAAAAAAAGCCAAATGTACATTTTCATTACGAAATTAAGAATTGAGAGGTGTCATACTAACTAACAAACAAAAGTGTGTTTCCCGTGGGAGAGTGGAGAGATTTGGGCGGCTCTGAACATAGAAGTTTTGAGAACTGGTGNGTTTTACCGCAGAGCAGGTTCAGGGCGTCTCTCACAAAATGCGATGCAACCGAAACAAAAAAAAAAAAAAGCCAAATGTACATGTGTTTGATGTCTAGCTTGTCCTCAAATGAATGGGCGAAATTTCCGTCTCTCCAAGTCATATCATATTTTCTTCTCATTTTCATTACGAAATTAAGAATTGAGAGGTGTCATACTAATTAACAAACAAAAGTGTGTTTCCCGTGGGAGAGTGGAGAGATTTGGGCGGCTCTGAACATAGAAGTTTTGAGAACTGGTGAGAATGAAGTGACGTGGGTATGGAGCAGCGCCGGAATGTAGGGGATGGGGTAAACGGGAGCTCCTCGAAAAAAAAACCCGCCTGCCAGTGGCGTCGTCCGACACGATTCCCACGTGTGAAAATCCGGGAGTGGCCCCACCGGGAGTCGAACCCGGTTCACCTAGGAGAAGGCAAGTCTAACCACTACAATATCGTGGCCCCACTACCCGTGGGTGTTTATGGATTGTTATCACCAGCAGAACTTTTTCAGAGGGTGAATGTCTAATCAGTCTTGACGCTATTCACAAATTTGTTTTATCTCATGCGGTTTCCGACGTTTCGTAAATAAATGAAATTCTCTGTTTTCAAAGGCGTGAGTCTCCTGTATTAATAACGCTCGTGCATATGTAGTACAATGTTTTCTTTAACGAGCCTTCGCACGGCGTTTGTATCTGAACTTCAGGATCATCCCGTAGAGCCACGACGCCTCTAAGACGACTTTCCCGTGTCGATTTGAAGCTCGTCGCGACCAACGGGCCTGCTGACTGCGTCTCAGGCACGACGCGTTGTCCCCTATTGTGCGAGGCGAGGCGGCGTGACGCCGAGGAATGCCCAGCGCGCAAATTGCGCGTACCAGCGCTGGAGGCCGCCTCTTACCCAGGGCGCCAACAGGCGAGCAGCACCTCGGCGAAAGGTACCGCTTCATTCAAAAAAACTGCTCAACTATTTCAAGTAGTGTCTACAGACCCGGAATCTTGCGAATTAAATTAAGGACTACCTAGTCTGCAAGCAAATGCACGTTTAACTTTATTCTTCAAGTTGAACGTTTGGGAAAGACGGGCTGAATCCCGCGCTACCTGGCCGGTAGTAATGCTGGAGCATCAGCCAATGAACAATTATAGTCTGTTCCCGGTTTATTCTCACTTTTCGAATCCAACCTTTGAAAAATCATCGCCCCATGCATGTCGTGTTTGTTTGTCTCCTAAATAGCTCATGTATCACAAGCGTTTTATACATCTCTCAAGATAAATATATGTCATTTTTTTTGATAAATCGAAATCTTGAATATATTTTTATCCATAAATTATTATAACTATATTATAATTAACATGNATAGCTCATGTATCACAAGCGTTTTATACATCTCTCAAGATAAATATATGTCATTTTTTTTGATAAATCGAAATCTTGAATATTATTTTATCCATAAATTATTATAACTATATTATAATTAACATGAATACAATAGTCTCTAAAATGTAATGGAAAGTATAAAGCGAGACGTAATGACAACTGACTCGTACACACTCTGCACACAACAATAAACAACGCGAGACACTAAATGGTATGCAAAATAATAATAAACTGAGGGAGAAAAATGGTTCTTTACACCTTTGTGTATATGAGGATGGCGTTGCGACAGCTGTGGTACGTGTAACGAATTTTCTGGGTAGAGTGCCAACCCTAGCTGCGCAGTCANTGAGGATGGCGTTGCGACAGCTGTGGTACGTGTAACGAATTTTCTGGGTAGAGTGCCAACCCTAGCTGCGCAGTCACGATCGTCTAAATTGAGTACTGAATTGGTATGCTTATTCAAAATCAGAATTATTGCCCCTTTAACTCCTTGATAACACAAAACAGTGTGAGGACTGGAAATCAGATTCGCCTTAGTGACGCTTGAAGGCAGTCTGACGAGTTACTTTTGCCCGGCCACGACCAGACTGTAAGTAGGAATACACACCCACGATCTTACCAATCTGAAGTAACGTGTACCATTCGTACACCCAGAAACCCAGTAATCTGGTAGTAAAATACTTGGGGACAGAATAAACACATACACAAACAGGAACACTAGGAGAAAAACTTGCTGCTACTACTAATACGAAATGACAACAATGAGGTAATGTGTTTGAAAAACATCTGAAAGTAAATTAAGCTCTGAATAACTCGACTTTTCCCAGAAAAAACAAAATAATTCATCCAGAATGGCATTACAAATTAGGAGATTATCTGTTGCACCGAAATTATTAACCATATAATATAAATATTTCTGCTGAGGGTAGTGGCATTTGAAACACTAGTGCCCTAGTAATGGTTAAGATTTAAAAATACTTGAAAATGTTCATAAATCACGCCAACATTCTTAAATGTTCCTTCAATAGTAATTACTTTAAATAAAAAGTTTGCAATCAGCTAGCATCAGAGCAAGGATTCTATTCAGGTTCGCCGTAGTAAATGTCGGAAAGTCGTGTGCGTATGAAACATGGTGGCGTGAAAATGTTCTGTATGATTGAATTACCNTGCCGTAGTAAATGTCGGAAAGTCGTGTGCGTATGAAACATGGTGGCGTGAAAATGTTCTGTATGATTGAATTACCGGTGTTAGGGGAAAAACTATAATTTCTTAGCTGGAATTAGTGCCAAACGTAGAATTTCGATGATCTTGATTCCCGATGATCAGGTACGCCGACGGGGCATCTCCCCGGATGCGCAGCAGCCCTGGGTGACGTCTTACGGCGCTAGCATACAGTTCAATGGCTCCTTAACGGACGTCTCACGAGTTCTAGCTAACCTCTCTGAGAGCTACGCGGAGCGAGCTAATACAGGCCCACTTACTACTTTAAGCACCTCGCGTCTTCGTCTCTAGTAGGCGGCCTGCACTGTCAGGGGTGCGAACTCGGACTTCCCTATGGCAAATATAGATTTAACACCTAGTACACAGCCCACCCGGGCTGGCTGCCTGACGTCACGTAGCAAGATGTCCGTCTTCGTCGTTGAAAACTTTACTTAAGAATGTTCTTTGAGCACTGGCCAATAGTGAGAGTTACCACTTAAATTCATTTGTACTGCCAATTAAAACTGCCCCAATGTTCATAAATGCATGGTCGTATGGCCTTGTAAGTACACGTGCACTGTGTAAAAACAGAAAGACGTGTAATTATGAAGCCAAAATAAAAATTATCTTAAAACATAATAAATATTATGGACTCTGTTTCAAAACAAAAAAAAAATACATCTTGCCAGAAAATAAAATTAATCATGTAAGAAATAATATTGAGCTTTTTAAACATAAAAATTACGTGTTAATACTTATTCTTTATTATAGCTCAAAAAGCGTGTGTTANATAATATTGAGCTTTTTAAACATAAAAATTACGTGTTAATACTTATTCTTTATTATAGCTCAAAAAGCGTGTGTTACACGTTTTATATTTTCGTTTCTAATTTATTTAACACTTTCAACAGTCGCGAATTTACGTAGCGAAATCATCGCTTGTGACAAACTAGATGCGAAAATATCTACATGTGTGTGTGAAAAACTGATAATTTCATTGGCCGTTGCTTATTACTTTCGCTATNATAATATTGAGCTTTTTAAACATAAAAATTACGTGTTAATACTTATTCTTTATTATAGCTCAAAAAGCGTGTGTTATATATTTTAGTTTCTAATTTATTTAACACTTTCAACAGTCGCGAATTTACGTAGCGAAATCATCGCTTGCGACAAGCTAGATGCGAAAATATCTACATGTGTGTGTGAAAAACTGATAATTTCATTGGCCGTTGCTTATTACTTTCGCTATGNCTAGATGCGAAAATATCTACATGTGTGTGTGAAAAACTGATAATTTCATTGGCCGTTGCTTATTACTTTCGCTATGACTGCCGTTCACTTGTCCGTAAAGAGTTGATCGTGTGTACCAAAGAATGGTTGTTGGTGGCCTGCTTTGTTTAAGGACGTGGACAATTTCGCGTCCGCGTGTAGCAGGACTCAACCGAATGTATAGTTTTTATCATTTAATAAAACTCGTTCACGTATTTTAAAGTCGAGCGGTGGTTTTTTAAGACCTGTCATAATTTTTGAAGTACAGATTTTTAATCTTGTAACAAGAGACGCTGGTTTATCGCGGGAAAAGTTGACTGTTTACTAGGATTCAACGTACTGTACACATGTCTGGCAGTTTTCTTTCCTTATTGGCTGTCATGCATGTATGAAGCTACTACCCCACCTCAATGAGCCAATGAGAATTCTGATACTATAAGGCAGAATGTTCGTGATTGGTCTGCAAACAACTTATCCGAATCAACCTTGTTCATCCAATCATAAAATAGTAAACTAGTTAGAGTGTTACGGAATATATGTTGGCTCAAAAATTCTCGCAATTTTCCGTTGTATCTACTTTTAACCTTCTCCTTGCTTACGAGACTTAAGAATAAAATGTATTAATTGGGTGTATGAGGTTTTTAAAGCCAAGCAGTAAAAGTAAATAACTTCGTATGGCATACGGGACCATGTTAAATGCGTTAATGTAACTTTTTCAAGAGGTTGAGAATTTAACAGTTATTTCGTCAACAACTTTGTCAATAATTATGTTTATTCAAGCNTGTAACTTTTTCAAGAGGTTGAGAATTTAACAGTTATTTCGTCAACAACTTTGTCAATAATTATGTTTATTCAAGCATGTATTTTGTTAGTTGAACAAAATTAATCTTGTCGTTTTTCAAGTTTTGTTTATCCAACAAGATATTTTGTTGGGCAACTAAATACATTTTTTTGCCCTATACAAACAAATATTTTGTTGGCTGAAACAAACCTTTCTCTGAGTGCACTGACGCCATTTTGCTGGCCTGTGCTGTTGGAGTTCGCGTTGTGGGCGGCTTTTTCGCTTCTGCAGTCTCAATTAATCTGTGACCAGGCCCAACTAGCGCACGTGGTGGCCGCCCTACTAAGCTCTTCTTCAGCTCCCACGAACGAGTCGCTGCAATGTCAGTTCCATCGCCCGCCTTTTTTTTTTCTTTTGCCAGGAAAAATTTGAATATAACGGTTGCTTTAACGGTAAAACAAACACGAGAAATGCCCGACTGTACATTCCTAATGTAATCTTTAAATTCTTCTAACGGTGAATGTTGAACTAAAAAGTTTTAAAATACAATTTCTAAAGAAATAAATTAACTTGAGTGCCTGGTGATCAATGACGGTGACACAAAACCTTATCAATAGAAACCGTGTAGTTTAAATAAAATAGATAAATGTTAAGTGTTTTGTAACTGTAATTTTCTGTCTATTATTTTTGCTTTCCTTGTACATGATCATGTACTGTGTCATCAACTAAACAAATAATTTTACTGACCTCAGATCTAGCCCAGAATCATGCATAAGTTGCCCTCGACGAATAGTTTTATTTGAAACGTTAGCGGTGTGATTTACGTTTAACGGATCCTATTACTGCTTGTTTGATTGAACTTTTATGAGTTCGAATTCGCCGCTTTACTCCGAAAGGTTAATAGGGGCAGCTTTTGAACTCAACAACAAGTTACTATTCTGAAAACATCATACACACGCATGTCTTATTCAGGATTCGACAACAGAACACTCCACTTCGTACGCTGGCGTCCCAATAAACTATTCTTATAGAGTGGTCTTATCACAGAATATCTTAGAATACAGAGATGAAACAGCACGCTTACACCGCGAGCCACAGTCGCCACACACCAGCTGAATTGCGTAAGTCGCCAGCAAATCGCCATTCGCCAATCAACGCCTGGTAAAACACTTGCCAGCCTGCAACCCAGGCAATGGGTAACCCTTCCGCATCAAGTAGCCAATCAGACACAAGGTCCGTTCCTGGTGCCTCGCGCAACCAACAAGAGAATGGTTTCGCCCACATCAAATGAACCGCCTGGTCATTTCGTCTGTGTACTTATATTTTCTGTAGTATCCTCGTTTATCTAGAGCACGTAATATTTTTGTGTGGGGCGTGTTAGTCTTTCAAGACAGCCTGAACGAGACGCAGATAGGCCTACACGCAAGCATGTAGGCAAGAATTACAAATTAAAGAACCAGATGAATTAATTTTATATTGAAGGGTTATTTTTGCAATCGAATTATACTACTAAAAACTATTGGGATGCTGCTCAGAAAATGCCTAAATAAATGCTTTATTTTAATAGGCGTTTCCGCTGACCAGCAGGCCTAGAATTTCTCTAATAAAAGCGCTGCAATATCTTGCAATCGATACTGTCACAATAAATGGTCGGGCAGACATGCAGATGTTCTTACGAGACAGTAACTGCAAATTAATGTTAATGTTACGCACGCAAGAAGCCTTCAAGCTTCCTCAAGCTCCGTCCGAGTCGTGATGGAGCTTGAGGAATCTTGAAGGCTTCTTGCGTGCGTTGCACCCTTTCAGCTGTTACGGCATTGCAGGATTAAGTTTTCCCAGTCTATGTTCCAACTCGTAAAACAAAATGGCATACTCACCACTCTAATAAAATTATTATATAATGTGAATTAGGAACCCAAGAATTCAGCAAAGTTGTGAGAAATGTCTGCTTGATCACGGGTTGCCAAAACTGGATCGGGAAACACGAACGATCACCAAAGGCAACGGGGCCGCAGTGGCGTAGTGGTTAGACTACTCGACTCCCACCTAGACGAATCGGGTTCGATTTCCGGAAGGGTCGCTCCCGGATTTTTGCGTGTGGGAATCACGTCGTTGGTTGGCGGGTTTTCTCAGGGATCTCTCGTTTTCCCTCTCGTCCACTCCGGGGCTGCTCCACACTCACCTCGCTTCACCCTCGTTGGCTCTAAAGACCTCGATGTTAAGAGCCACCAGAATCTCTTAATTCACTCACGAAAGGCAGCTGACTTGTAAACGATTCTATCGTAGACATTGTAGACAATAATTCACCCTCCTCTTTTTCACCCACTCTGGGATATGAAATATTCTTCAGAAACAGCGTTCTAGGGCTATGACTTGAACACAAATATTCAGTCTTAACCCTGTCAGTCACAGCGTCATATATACTGGACACTGCACATGAAGTGACATCAATACTCTACATCAGGGGTGGCCAACCGGTCGATCGCGATCGACCGGTCGATCGCGGCAATTAGTCCAGTCGATCGTGGCAAGGCGAAACATATAAATACGTAGAACAGACAGCGCAACGTAATCACCAACTGCTGCGCGCATCATCTTGTATCATTTTTTCAATCGCCGTTCCATCACGTTATTTATCCCCTCTTCCACGCAGTAGTTCTCTTTTGTTTTCGGCACGCGATGGACAAAAGGCGGGAAGCGTGTGGACGCGGGGGCGGGGTGGGTGTCAATCCATTCAGTTGACGACAGGGACTAGCGAAGTTACGACGTCAACGACTACCGATGTAAATCACGATTAGACTCTGCATCGCGCCTCATACGCTATGGATAAGTGGTCGAAGAGAAACGCCGAAGGAACATCAAATGAAGAAAGAAATGCTTCTGAAGGTTCATCAAATAGAGTAAGATAATATTTTCGATATTGTTACTATTGCAAACGAACCCCTCAATAATATACCTGGTTAAATATATTATTCGTTGATTTTTGCAGTGTATTATAAAACAATTATTATTTTACTCGGTGGATCAAGCGAATTACCCACCTAGTAAGTGGGTATCTACCAAAAGCGTAAATAAATAAAAACTTAAAAATGATGTTCACTCGCTAACTTTGTGCCATCATTACGAAAATACATTTAATTCACATTTAGTTGTAGGATATTTCTACTTTTTATTATTATACGAATTATGTTCTTAATATTTTAATTTAATTTTTGTAGATCGTTGAAAAATGTGCTCCAAAGAAATCAAAAACTTATCACTTTCACCAAGAATGGGAACTGGACTACTTCTTTACTATGGCGAAAGAAAACTCTTGCTGCCTAATATGCAATACATCCGTGGCAATACCGAAAAAAGGAAATTTAGGGCGACATTTTAACACAATGCATAGTAAATATCAGAGATTTTCCACCTAACAGCGAAATAAGAAAGAGTAAATTGCAAGCATTCAAATAGCAATTAACAGTCCAAGAAAACATGTTTTATAGGCCTATTGAGCAAAGTAAGGCTGCAACTGAAGCTTCTTTCCAAGTAAGCTACTACAGAATTGCACAAAAGTGCAAACCTTTTTCCGATGGAGAATACATCAAGGAAATTTTCGAAGCAGTGTCAGATTCGCTGTTCGTGAATTTCAAAAATTAAAATGAAATTAAAAAAGCTTCATGTTGCCGATCANAATGAAATTAAAAAAGCTTCATGTTGCCGATCAGTGACGCTATTTTGCTGGCGTGTGTCGGAGCCTCTGTATCGTTCGGTACTCTGTTGCAGCATATTACGTATATGTGGTTAGGCAGAATATACGACAGCACTCGTGCGGATGATGTAGTGATGTAGTTAAACGTTTCGTTGTACCGGGCGGCTCTTGATTAACATTGAGGTCTTCAGAGCCGACGGGGGTGAAGCGAGGCGAACATGGAGCTGCACCGGAATGCAAGGGTGGGGGGAAACGGGAGATCCCCGAGTAAACCCGCTGATCAGCGGCATCGTCCGGACATTCCCCACATCAGCAAATCCGGGAGCGACTCCGCCGGAATCGAACCCCGTTGGCCTAGGTGGGAGGCGAGCAGTCCAACCACTGGGCCGGTTTGATAAACACGTGCACCACGTTGTCAACCCCTTGATAGAGGCGGTGTTTGAAGACGTCTCGAGGACATGTGCGAATATCGTCGTCGAGTGACGACCGGCGACTGCGCTGTCCGCACGGAGGAGGAGTTGCATAACGACCAGCGCTCCCTAGAAGACAGGCAGGTGTGCGCGTGTCTACTTGCGCGCAGTTGGCGTATCTCGCGTCTCGTCTCTCCGTCTTTCCACCGTCTCGAGACAGAGAGAGAGAGGGTAGGGGGGGTAACCTGCTCTCCCCCGGGCTGTGGAGGTACGCCCATGCCTCTCCGCGGCGCGGCACAACTGGCACCGTTAAGAGCGGGGTTGCGTAACTTCATCGCGCCTAGCGCAACAGCCGAGGCTACACAACTTCATAATACAGAGGCAAAGAAAACAGCCGCTCATAGTCCATTCGCGGTTTCTTCCCACTTTTCGAATCAAACCTTTGAAAAATCACCGCATGNAAGAAAACAGCCGCTCATAGTCCATTCGCGGTTTCTTCCCACTTTTCGAATCAAACCTTTGAAAAATCACCGCATGTACATGTTTGGGTGTTTCCTAAATACGCAATGTTTCGCAAGCTTTTTGACGTGACAACGTCTTAAATTAGGTTGCGGCTGGGAGTCACTTATGAAAAAGTGTAACGCTCGGTANAAGAAAACAGCCGCTCATTGTCCATTCGCGGTTTCTTCCCACTTTTCGAATCAAACCTTTGAAAAATCACCGCATGCACGACATGTTTGGGTGTTTCCTAAATACGCAATGTTTCGCAAGCTTTTTTAATTTATAATTAATATGGATAAAAACAGTGCGAAAATAGGTGTGTTGGTAATGCCTTGTAAAATATTATTACACTGAGTGCGCATGAATGCGGTGCGTTGTCCTTTTGGCGTAATTTTCCTGTCTTGGTTAAGCTTTGTTTGCGCGAAACGGAGGAATATCCTGGAAGTATAACTCTAGCAGCGCTTCAGAAAAGTACGAAGTAACTGTGAACTACAACCGCGCACGCCAGCAAAATAGCGTCACTTTACGGCAACATGCCGGAACACCATTCGCCAATCAGCGACGTGTAACTCTCAACTTGCCAGCCAGCAGCCCAACCAATAGGAAACGTCTCGTAGCACGCGTTAGCCAATACATCTTAAGGGGTCTCCTCTCCATATAAAAATATTTCAAACGCCTCAAGTTCACGTCGGGACGTAAGGAGGCATTGCGACAGCNGTCTCCTATCCATATAAAAATATTTCAAACGCCTCAAGTTCACGTCGGGACGTAAGGAGGCATCGCGACAGTGGTGGAACAAGCTACTCGCGTAATCTATTTCCTCGGGATTTAAAGCGGGGACTATAGGGTTCTAATACAGCAATCTGTTCAGAAGAGATACAGCGTTTGTGCTTATAGCTTGTAACACTGTTTTACAGAAGAAAAAGTATCGTAAACAGAGGGATACTTATAACGAGTTTTGCCGGCTTGACACTTTTGAACGATCAAATTCGTGTTTCAATAACAAAATTTATGAATTGGCAACAAAATATCGATTTTCATTTCTGTCCTAAAAAAGGAATATATACATTGAAATATTCCATACTATTTTGAAAATTTGAATATACGCAATTGCGTACAAGGTGACTCATGTGACAACTGGGGAGTATGCAAGATCCTCGCGCATCCAATTAGGCAACGGGTACGCCTGCACGAAAGATACCACTACTCTGTTTCGCCTCCACGCACTTAATGTACTCGGTAGTACGAGTTAACACAAACCGAACGATCCCATGAAACGGACCGACCATTTTATCTAAAGCCTTGTTCCGTTGGAGACCGGATCGGGACGTTGCAAGTGGGTTCAATACTGGTTGTAGCCCATTCGCCTACGTGATGCATGGCGCGTAAGGCAGCGTGAAACCACCGCATGCCTGGAAAACCCTGACCAGTGTGCGGGCAGAACCTCGGCCGTCGCAGAACGCCTCGGGGAAACCGCCCTCCAGTTCGGTCGAAGGGACACTGCGCCTCTATCGCAGTCCTGCTAGGCACTACCATGCTTTACAGTGCGAAGGTTCCTGTGTTAAGTGCTTAGAACGTGAGATTAAAATTGATATATACTGTAGGCCAACATTCCGGCTAGCTGTAAGCAGTTAATAAAAGGTTCGAGGAGAGAACGAGCATTGTTAAAACGTCAAGCCTGGTGATATGGAAACGGGTTATTTGGACGTGGAGGCGGAGAAGGAAGGGGGGAGTAATAACCTAAGAACCTTGTTCCCATACGTATCCAGTTTCAGAGGGAAGCGTGGGAGGTGTCCAGATCCGATCTTCCTCAAGTGCTGGGTCGTCCTTGTTCTTGAAGTTAACGTTCTACTATCCTTGAAAGACGTTTACAACTCCCAGTTGGTCTAATGTGTGGGTGCATTCTATTCGCGGTTTCTTCACACTTTTTGAATCAGACCTTTGAAAAATCGCCCCATGTATTATGTATTTGGTTGTTTCCCAAGTACATCACAGGCGTTTTATACTTCTGTTAGCATAAAAACACGTCTATTATATTTGTTTATTTGAACTTTCAATTATTTTATTTATAAATTATTATATTTCTGTTACAATTCATATGAATAAAAACAGGAAGAAAATAGGTGTTGGTAATGCCTAGTAAGTGAAGAGATTTAGGCGGCTCTGAAAAGCGAGGTATTGAGAGCCGATGAGTGTGATTGGGGTATGGGGGTGCCGGATTGTATACAATGGGCAGGCAAGGGTTGATAGATCTCTAGTCATAGCAGAAGGCGCCCCAAAAATTCTCACTCCGTCGGATTTCAAAAAGAACCAGCATGGGAAGATGGCGAGAAGGGCCTACACGCGCGCATGCGCAACTGGTCCGGCGACCTGCATCCTGTCGTCTCCTCCTCTCCTTGCACCCGGCACTTATCCTCCGACACTGTCAAGTGCCTGCACTAATGACGNTGCATCCTGTCGTCTCCTCCTCTCCTTGCACCCGGCACTTATCCTCCGACACTGTCAAGTGCCTGCACTAATGACGGGAAGAGTGATAAAAAAAAAACCCCGCAGATCCTGCTTATTGTTAAAAAAAAAACTTGTAATTAAATTTCTCCTCTGCAAAATTAATTCACGAGCGTGCACGTCCCACTTGTCATCCTCCATCCCACATCCATCACACTCTCATACTTTTTTGAGGTCACTGCACTCTACGCTTGGAGGAAGTAGCCAGTACAGTGGATTTTAATTGCTTAGGTTAACATTTGCGAATACGGGAATGGTTTATTATGTGTAATGTTAGGAAATTTGTGAAATATTTACTTTTATAGCAAATTCATAGTTTCCCTTGACGGACGCGTGAGTAAGGTGATCGATCAGGCCCCTGACAATGTTAATTTTTCATATGTTGGAAATATATACAATGTGCATATAAGTAGATCTTAAGCAGGACTTGAAAAAATTATTCATATGTTAGAAATCAATCAGTGCCGACTATCGACCAGAAAACACTTTATTTCACACCACTTTTTAATAAAATAAAATGCGAATGTTCACGTGAAAGGACGCATCCTGCACAACAATTTAATAAGAGGGAAATTTTCGCGGACGCTCATTTATCTATGGACCAGTGTATGAGATGCAGCTGAATATCATAAACAGACAATAGTTGCATATTGGCCATGGAAAGAAATAAACTGATAACCTATATCCGACGTACGATACGAGAATATTTGTAAAGGCTATGTACGGCCCTGACGATGGAGCTGAGACACATGTTTATTGCAAATACTGTATCAAGGCTTCAAGACGGCACATCGTGTCGTGTGTCTCGAAAATGGGAAATTGAGCGAATATTACGTAACAGTTTGTTACGCATGTCCTTTTCATGTAAATATTCCATCCCAAATTAGGGCTGCCAACCTTAATGTTNTTACGTAACAGTTTGTTACGCATGTCCTTTTCATGTAAATATTCCATCCCAAATTAGGGCTGCCAACCTTAATGTTGCATTAACTTTATTTGAAGTGAAAACATGACTGATTTTTATAATAATGCATACCTAGAATGTTTAACAGCTTTTTTTCATCACCCTCAACTCCAACCAAGTTTTTGACAACTGAAGTAATTAGAACGTTAAAGAAACTGGGGCATATTTTCTTAGTGCCTATTGATAAGACGCATGTGAATACTGCGAAGTAATTAACACACAAAAGGTAGTTATAAACAAGTGGTTATTATTAGCAATGTCAATATGTATTATTTTTCTTGCTATAATATTCGACGTTTTATGACTCTTTAAATAATTGCAAATGTATCACATGTTGGATTTTATTACTCTGAATGGTTATAATAATTAGCTCTTACAGTTACGACACTGTTACCACATAGTTACTACATGGTTACTACATGGTTACTACATGGTTACTACATGGTTATTTCCAACTTTTCCGAAGGCCCTACTTGCAGGTACTCCTCCGCCTCATGCGAACAAAGCTTAACCAAGTCTAGCAAATTACACCCAGAGGGACAACGCACCACGTTCGTGTGCACTAAGTGTAATATTTTGCATAAGAACTATTTATAACTAGGAATTACCAACACGCCTATTTTATTTCTGATTTTATTCATAATAATTATAGATTAAATGTTATAATTTATAGTAAAATTATATGCAAAAGTTTAATTTATCCAAAAATATGATAAGTTTAAGTGAACTGAAGTATAAAACGCTTGCGATGCATGACATATTTATAGGAAACAATTAAACACGTCATACACGGGCTGATTTTTTCAAACGTTTGATTCAAAAAGTGTAAAGATATCACGAATAGAGTATAATAAATAAGCACACATTAGTGAGAAGACGTGGCGGTTCCTTTTAAGGGGTTGTGCCACTTTGCTTATTGGCTTCGCAACGCTGTGGTACTGGCGTGTGTTTCATTGGCTACCTCGTGTTGCAGATGATTTCCTATTAGCTGATTGGAGAACGGAGTTCCAACGTGTTGCTGGTCGCTGATGCTATTTTGCTGGCGTGTGCTGCTGGAGTTCACTGTAGCTGTTTCGCCTCTGATGGTTAACCTGTTCTACGCCGCAAGCTATAGTCAAGTTCAAATGAGAAAATAATCTTTGCGCAGCTTTGAGGGAGGGAACGCATGGGAGACAGTGTAGGGGAGGGTTCTCTCGAACACTCGCCGCTGGAGGGAGGGAAATCACGTGACACTGCTGGCACTATGCACAACAACTACTACTACTACTATTCACCTCACTTAGCCTAAAGGCCTTCCGAGGATTCCATTATAGTGTTTTAAGTTTTGTTTTAGACTTATATTTGTCCTGTCCAAACCACTGTCCTTTTTTACCCATTAACTTTTTTGTTTACATGTACATTCGTATCCATACATATACATCAACCCCTATACCTGCACATAAATACGTGCATACACACAAGCATGATTACAGTACATCAATAATATAAATCATAACAGTAACAGTAATAATAGCAACACCAATAACTCTAATTACAATTCATTTCATCACCACTACACTTGGCACTAAGCACACCAAACTGACAACATCGCTCTCTACTAACGCGCTGTTAAATACCGCGCTGCGCTATTACGTTCTTCCGACAGGTAATATGCACACGCGGAGCAGCTCTCGCGCAACCGTACTCGGCCGCTGTCACTACTGAACTTTCATGCAGTGACAATGGACTCGCCCAACGTTTATTCTTTAAACTTCTACGCATTGTTTTCTCATTTGTATTTCTATATAGAAGACGAGAATTGAAGTAATTGTATTGCGTTAGGTAGGACTGATTCACCGGCTTTTGTGGAAAGGGGTGAGAGATGGGAGGAGTGTCGGTAGAACTGTAACTGAGTTATAAACAAGAACTGTTGCGGAAAACTTCCTCCTTGCCTTTCGGAATTCTCGCCGNTCCACCGACTCGTTTCACGGATTTTACCCTTTCATTTGTCGGCCATAAGCGCCCGACGGAAGACGTGTCTGCAAGTAGCCGACACATCCCGGTCAATTTGATTCGGGCGCCAACACATCTTTCTCCGAATGAAATTTCCCGACCTCTCCCACGGTTGCGTTTGGAACGTCCCGTTATCAGCGGACAGCAGGGAATTTTGTGAATTTTCTTTTTATTTACCGCCGAGTCGTTTCTTTGGAATATCGCAAGAGGGCTCTCTACCATTCCCCTCTCCAATGGCGATGGCGTAACGGTTCGCTAGACCAGCTCCGACGTGGGGATCGTTGGGTCAAGGCTGTGTTCGGACACGGGTGTTCGGTGCGAGGTGGAGTTTAAGCTTCGTACAGTTCCTGTCGAAAGTTTGGTATCACTCCGTGACTTGCGTGTACTTATCACTCTTACTGTACCCACTAGAGCGGCCTCGAGGCTGGTCGGATCAGCTCGCCTGGCTTCCGTCGGTGCTTTCGGGTTCGACTCCCGGCGTGTCTGAGGACAGCGTCTCGCATCTTGAGAACTAGTTAAACTGAAGTTGTTAGGAGACGAGGTTTCTGGGAGCTCTCCCATTGTCCCCATTGCCTGTCATTCCGTCGTGTCTTCATTCCATGCCGTGCCGAGGGGCCGCGGAGGAGGAGTGGTCAGAACTCTCACCTCGCAGCAAGGCGAATCAGACTCGACTACCGGCGGGGTCGCACGGATTTTCGCATGCAAGAGATTTGGTGGACGTGGCGGTTTGCCGATGGGTTTTCTCGGTGCTCTCGAGTGTCTCGTAATTGCATTCCGTCGCTGCTGCATCTTCACTTCATTACGCAGAACAAAACCTCATGACTCTCAACTCTAATGCTGTGCCATTAAGGCACGGTGGCTGTAACGTCGAATTTCGTTTCATGTAATCCCACCCTAACCTGTAACGTCCCTCGTTTTTCATTACTGGTACGTACAGTAAACTTTTGAAAATAATAATTTACAGTGTTTATAATTGAAAAAAAATTACACCCAAAAAAGTAAAATGACCGGAAGTGAAACTGTAAAAAATTACTCCTTCAGTAATTCAAGTTTAAACTTCAGATATTCGTCATTTATGCGATACATATAACTGAACTTTTCAGCTGGGAAGATAGAACGGTGAATGCTTTCGGGCCGTCACTACCGTATCCCGATGTCACATGCCAAGCGGTGTAGCAATCTCCGTGTACTGTCTCCTGCGCAACTGTCAGGCCACACTCACCTTCTGTTTGAAATACCCGCACGGAATTCTCGGAAACAATCCACCTGAGAGTGTTTCGACAAGTCAACCATTTGTCTTAATTTAGATGTGCTCATTCATAAATTGTCTTAGCAATTCGTTCACAACTTATTGTTACAATATTTCATGCAAACATAGCGTGGCTAACCCTTATTTACTTAATAAAAGGGGATGATACTACTAACCGCGTTTTCAGAGGTATAAGAGCTCTGTTATAGAAATCACTGTCCACCGACTTGTTGATTAATCTCAAGTCATTTCTAATAATTTGAACCAAAAGTTTTTCAAAGCTGTATATTCAGAGGTGCATAGCTCCTTCAATTATCACTTAAGGAAAAAGCGGTACTTAGATTTACGTCTCATATTTTAACTAACCTGTTGGAGATTGTCGGTGTTGTTAAAAAAAACGTCCTGTATAGTTAATAAAATAACCCCAGTTATANACGTCCTGTATAGTTAATAAAATAACCCCAGTTATAGATTTTATATTTCGGAGTGGAGAGATTTGGGCGGCTCTTAACAACGAGGTCTTGAGAGCCGATCAGGGTGAAACGAGGTGGAAATGGAGCAGCACCGGAAGGTAAGAGAGAGGGAAACGAAATATCCCTGAGAAAACCAGCCGACCAGTGGCATCTTCCGGCACGATTCCCACGTGCGAAAATACGGGAGTGACCCCGCCGGAAATCGGACCAGGCTCGTCTCGTGGGAGGTGAGTGCCCTAGCCGCTACATTACCGCGGCCCCTATATTTTGGAAATTAACGCACAGCGAGACCTTTCCATAGCCCTCAAAGAAATTATAATATTTTTCATTGCGTGCTGACAACATAACTGAGTGTAGGCCAACTATTTTCAATATTTTACTTCGTTAAACCAGGTTTTCCACGCGCTTTTAGGCAGCCTGACATTCCCTTTTAACGTTCAAACTAATTAATTTAATGCCTAGAAATATGACACGGACGTGCGTTGTACCATGAGAAGTATGGTCATGGTAGTGCACCTGTGGCGGTGCGAATTTTCGAAGTGAAAGCCGCATAGGTGTTCGGTGTCCTCGGCAGCTTGTGCGACCCATTTGACTGTTCGTGTTACGGGACAGTGGACTGCCAATACAATATGAAGTGGTACGCAGTGAAACAGCGCTTATGAATTGTCCTGATGTACTGCCAAGGTGCGTCAGTAAAATTACTTCAAAGACAATTTATTTCTTAGTTCGGGGTTCGGGAAATATCGGGAAATGGCGCGTAATTGAGACTGTGGCTCGCAATGCCTTGGTATATCTCTTATTGTAAAATGGAAAATTGTGTACGCGTATTGTTGATACTGATGGCAACTTCTCGACACTTGTGAGATAGTAATGTTTCTCATACATTAAGGCATGACCGTGTCAAATATAGCTGAATTACATCAATCTGTTTGAACATTATATAACGGAAACAGGGACTGAAAGAGGTTGAAACGTTATTTACAATCACAGACAGATAATTTTGAATTTGCTTTTTTAAAAAATTGTTAATTAACTGCGAGCCAGCTATACCTAGGATAACATCATCCACAGAACAGTGTGTCGAATAGCGAAGTGAGGTTACTCTGCCTACATAACATCGTCTACAGCGTACAGCATCAAGTAGCATAGCGAGGTTACTCTACCATTGCCTTTCCGCACACACCACATCATCCACGAACTTACTGGCTGTACCGTGTTTAATCATATACATTACCCTGCTTGCGAACTTGAAATTACTCAAGTATCATAAGTATTATTTTTCTTGCATATAATTTTTAAGCCCTCTAGTCACGATTTTTGCGATTTTTATGCTGGAGGTAAGCGGCCAATAGCCGTACGGTATGTAAAATCTGTTCAGTCAACACCAGGAATTCCACGAACACCGCTGATTGGCCGCACGACCGGACCACCAATTTGCCCCTCCCACCAATTTATTATTTGGAAAGTTGATCGCAGGTAAATACTAGGAAAATAGCGGCATAGTGGTCTGCGATATCGGTTGACACCGCAAGGCATCCTTACTACCCGTAGAACGCGACAAGAAAAATAAGAACCTCATGAATATCTGACCCATTACACAAACGTTCTTAATTGGCAGTACATCAGAACAGCTGACACATTGAAGGTAGCAAAAATGTGCACCGGTAAAAAGACCAACAAAGCAAGAAACTATGTTCGGCATTATTCATTTTTTTTCCTCGTAGATTGTCGAGCTAACTTCCACCATTACGACTGAATCAAGGCTGTCGTATTTATTCAAACATACGTTAGTATTTTCCATCAGAAAGATAACTCTTCAACCTCGGGGAAAAAAATTTCTCTCGCAAATTTAAACGGAGCCGTTGGTGATGTATTGATTTTAATTGGTACTACCGATTGTGATTGATGAACTCACAAGTCTTACTCGCAGCAATAAATCACTCTAGAAAATTACCCCGGCCTTAAAAAGTGAAAACTTGCGATCAAGCGAAAGCCAGTTGCTCACAGAAAAACGAGTTTTTCCGTTGTTCCCTCGCGCCATCGACCTTGAGTCTCCAACCCTGACAAATGAGATAAGGCCGTAGTTACAATAGCCCGATGTGTCCGTAATTAGTACGCAATTTACAATATGTCTAAGAGTCCCGATAATTTCACCAGTTCAATTGGCAGTGAGCTAAATTCCACAGTAGTCTATACATTTGCATGAGTACGTTTGTCCATTAGCGGTATCTCTTAGGCTGACCGTAGGCCACTTTACTTCCGAGCTGTTATTGGCTCTCTGGCCTCTAGAGAAAGCCAAATAAAGTGTTTGTGCAATTGCAAAGATCTGCAATTGTACAGTATTTCTAAAGTTCAGCTAGATTAAATAAATTCCCGACATTTCTGGGTTACCAAAGATGTCTCGCGTCCGTGGTCAGATATATACTGCCAGCTAACATAATCGAGAGTGTGTTAGCATCGAAAAGTTTTTTCTCTCAAAATGTGGAGCTCATTATTCATCCTGTGTGTGTACACTCGTAATTAAACACTTATAAGAAGTTCAATAATCAGTATACACTATAGCAATATTTTCTCTTTCCAAAACTTATCTGTACATTGAGGGGGGAAAAACACTGCTGTAAGAACCATTTAGACTATTAAAATAGGGATAGCCATCTGATGAGTTTTTGGTACCATCTAAATATTAACCATTTCAGTCAAAGGTTAATACATAATTTTAGGCGATGCAACAAACAAATCTTTTGTTCGTAACTGCATTTAGACTATTAAAATAGGGATAGCCATCTGATGAGTTTTTGGTACCATCTAAATATTAACCATTTCAGTCAAAGATTAATACATAATTTTAGGCGATGCAACAAACAAATCTTTTGTTCGTAACTGCACTGATATCTAGACGACGTTTTCTCTTCCATCGGGACCAATATAAATCTATCTGTGCCTTATGTTACTGGCAGCAGTTGTTTATGAGGCTACGGAACATGGTCCTCAGCAGCGAATGATGTCGCCCTCGCGTAGGGAACCTTTCTCATTGGACGGTATGTTCTAATGGCGTACAGAGCACATCATTCAAGCCACTTCGTGTGCAACGTCCCAGTTATAGGACACTGTGACTGAAAGGGTTAACATAGACAGTAACGCCAACAGCATTTTTTTTTTGGTTGTATTCCTGTCTGTTATTGTATTTGCGACTGTACACATGGTTGCAATAGAGAGCAAAACTTCAACATAACAANGGTTGTATTCCTGTCTGTTATTGTATTTGCGACTGTACACATGGTTGCAATAGAGAGCAAAACTTCAACATAACAAGTTCAACAATATTCGGATTGTTCCCACAACAACTAGGATTGAAATAACCCAACATAATATTCTGTTGCTGCTACCTTCAAANACAATATTCGGATTGTTCCCACAACAACTAGGATTGAAATAACCCAACATAATATTCTGTTGCTGCTACCTTCAAAACCGTTCACAGAACTGTTCGGTACTAGCAACAGAATATTATCTTGGGTTATTACAATTTTGACTGTTGTGTGAATAATCCAAATATTTCTGAAGTTGTTCTGTTGGAAGTATTATAGCAAGAGTTGTTCTGTTGGAGGTATTGTAGCGTTTGTAGCAGGAACGCAGTGGTCTGCTGTAGCGACTACACACACGGTTGCAAATACAACCGCACGTAGGAATACTACCAACAATTCTGTTGGTGCTACTGTCTATGTATGTTAATAATATTATAAATCCGCCTATAACCCATCAGATGGCTGTTCCTATTTCAACAGTCTTGATGGTTCCAAACCTATTTATTTCCTCAGTGTATTGTTAACTGTAGATATAAAGGAACTCGTCTATGCATACGCAAATAATAAGCACTTCGTCTAAAAAAAAGCTAATTTTCAATTCAAAAAATTTAATCACTAAGAGTAAACAGTTCTATATAAATGAAGGACACAAACTTACTTCACAGTCTTACGATGAACTGGCAGTGTACTTGTAACATTGGCAAACAGTTTAGAAGGCCGTGTTTTCTTCCTGCCGCGAGTCTAAAGTTAAATACTGACAAGGTTTGACGGACGGATGGACTTACTTGAGCGCAACTGGCCACGTGATTGGCGGACTTATACGGAATTACCGGCACGAAGACTGCTCGTACATCCACTTTATGCATAGAGTTAAGATGAAGTAGACTTGATTTTCGTCTTCTGCCCACGTTTATAACATTGATTCAGTAATTGTCGAACTCATTTCAGTTATGTTTTTCCTGTTGATTGCATTTGGTTTGACAACAAACTCACGCCTTTACAAAATACATACATTTTTTTTTGTGTAAATTAATTACATCGTATTTGGCTTTAAACTTTGGGAAAATTAGTGCACTAGCATATAGAAGCAGATATTTAATTCGTTGGTTAATGCGAATCTTGCATGCACACTCTACCCTATACCTCCTCTACGGTTGTAAAGCCAAACTGGAGCACTTGTTGTTTTCCACTTCCCCACACAGAATCAATGTTGTACGCTTTACAAATAGTATTGGAAACTTACTTATATTTACGACACTCAGATATGTGAAATGTACTGAATTAGTCATATATCCCTATGTATTAAAAAAAATTACTCTACAATGCTTACATATTAAAGTAGACATTTCTTATATACTTTTACATTATAAACTCCATGTATGACGCATTTAGCTGTGGCGTAAATATTTCATCACGAGCGGTTTTTACTGGTGTTAATATAAAAGTTTCTTGGTTCAATCGAAGTTTCACTTATATTTTACCTATAAATTATAATATTTAATCTATATCACAAGCGTTTTATACCTGTGTTAACATAAAAGTACCTTCGTTCTATCGAACTTTTAGTTTTATTTTATCTATAAAGTATAATACTTCATTTATAATTTATATGAATAAAAATAGAGAAAAAATAGGTGTGTTGGTAATGCCTGGTAATAAATAGGTCTTATGCAAAATATTATTAAAGTGAGTGCGCACGAATGAGGTGCGTTGTCCATTTGGTAGAGTAATTTTCTAGACTTGGTAAAACTTAGTTTGAATGAGGCGGAGGAATATCCTGGAAGTAGATCTTAAGCTGAGCTTCAGTAAAGTTGGAAGCAACCGTGAATGGACTACAACAGACTTGTATTTCTACAAAAATTACCATGGCAACTGTTTCCAAAAACTTTTTTTTTTTGTATAATTGCAAACTTTTTTTGCTGTTTACCTCACTGGAAACCTTCCACGGCTTCTTGCGTTTCTTCCTTCTGCTCGACCATGGAATTAGTCAGTCGCGGTCTGGAGACCGCCTTGCTATAGGCTGTTAGCGGTAAAGTGAGCACTTATGAGGCCCTAGTTACTTTTTCCTTTCAGACATTTTTTATCCTTTAACCACCTTTTGAAATAAATATCGCCATGTAAGTAATAAACAAAGAGTGTATATTCCATCACACTCGAAAGTTAACGTCTAAGGCCAAAATAAAGTATGTATATTGATTATTACTCCAATTGAGAGGGTTTTCAAAAGTGCTTACTTTACCGTGAACAGCCTATATATGACGCTCATGCGTTAACTTGGAATCCACAGTTCCTGGTTAGAATTCCGCGGTTGCAACTAGCGTCTTTGTCGTTTTCAGGCATTAGTTTAGGTACAGTTTTTTGACGTGAACACGTATTTAACATCAGACCGACACTTGGGGTGCCAGGACGGGAACGGCGAAGTAACGTATGCAGGGTGATCCGTTCCCGACACTGTAACTTCGTGACAAATAACATGATTTAAATAAACGTGCTCTCATTCGATCGGGTGTACGACTGCAATGCGATCATGACCTTGAGTTGGCACCGCGCGTGTGCGAGTTGCTGGTGGGGGCCCGCGGCGACCGATGGCAATCTCGGGTGTGGACGAACATTTCCTGGCCAGTATATCCCGCATCCCCGACGTGATAGAGCGCTGATTTTGGCACCAAAGGAAATATTTCCTCTAGATCTGTTAATTAAAGCCATAAAAACCACGCATCAGTTTTTTTACTTTCATTTAATACCCATAACCCAAAATGTGAATGGGTGAAGAGATTTCGGTGGCTCTTAACATCGAGGTCTGGAGAACAGACGAGGGTGAAGTTAGGTGGGTACGGATCAGCACCAGAAGGCAAGGTCGGAGAAAACGTGAGATCCCCGAGAAAACCCGTCGACCAATGACATCGTCCGGCACGATTCCCTCTTGTGTAAATCCGGGAGCGGCCCCCCCGGGAATCGAACCCGGTTCGTTTATTTGTGAGGCGAGTAGTCTAACCTTTACACCACCGTGGCCACTGGAACAAAGGTAAAAAGATTTTCTCANAAAGAAAATATTACCCGGTAACGTACAAATATTCACGCAATACCCACGGCCGTATCTCCGACATTACCACACCCTGATTTTAGATGTTATACGTAATTTTTTTTTTACCTCAACCCGACAATATCACGACAAAATCGTACATTCAAAAGGGGCCGCGGTGCTGTAGTGATTAGAGTACTCGCATCTCACCTAGGTGAGCCGGATTCAATGTGGGAATCGTACTAGACGATTCCACTTGTAGGTGGGTTTTCTCGGGGATCTCCCTTTTTTCGCCCACCCCTTCATTCCGACGCTGCTCCATACTCACCTCATTTCACCCTCATCAGCTCTCAGGACCTCGATGTTCACTCCACACTCGTACATTAAACTTTAAAAAAATAAGTGGAATCCCTTATACGTATGCAACACTCAATAATTTTTTTAAATTAACGTGTTGAAGAAAAGCAGGTTCAGTTAACTCGCTGTTTTTTTCCACATTTTTTGAATGAAACCTTTGAAAAATCACCCCATGTATCACGTGCTTGGTCGTTTCCTAAATACATCCAGTATCATATGCGATTTATAAACGTATTAATATATGTAAAAAAATCCTATTTTTGTTAAATTAAACTCTGACTTATATTCTACAAGTGCGGTGCGCTGTCCCTTTGGTGTAATTTCCTAGAATTGATTATGCTTCGTTTGCATGAGGCTGAAGAATTGCCTGGAAGTTGAACTTTAGCAGGGTTACAGAAAAGTTGGAAGTAACCGTGAATGGATGTATAGGTTTAAAAAGCGCCCACGAATAAATTAAAAATGCATTCACACACAAGAAGTGTATAAACGCCGCGGTTTACAAAACATTTTTAAAAATAATTTTTTCATAAAATTCTGTTTACAAAAGCACGAACGTAAACATGGGGCCGCGGTGCCTGAACGGTTAGACTGCTCTTTTCCCACCAAGTAAAACCGGGTTCAATCCCCGGGCGGGTCATTCCATATTTTCGCAAGTGGGAGTCGTGCCGGACGATGCCACTGGTCGGCGGGTTTTCTCGGGAATCTCCCGTTTACCCCGCCCTTTCATTCCGGCGCTGCTACATTCTCACCTTATTTCGCACTTATCACAGCTCTTAAGTGGCTTTAATGTCTTAAAAAAAAAGTTATTTATAAATATTTATTTGTAGATTTACGGAAACATTTACGGAGATACATAGTTAANAATGTCTTAAAAAAAAAGTTATTTATAAATATTTATTTGTAGATTTACGGAAACATTTACGGAGATACATAGTTAATTTACGGAAAGGCACTTAGTAATGGCGAATAACGGAAATGAGCTCCGTAAATATAAAATACGGAAGCTCTTTGTATTCTTATTTGTGTCTTCGATTTTGAGTCCCGAACAATGCAGATGATATCTGAAGTGTATAAAATCCCATCTTCACAATACTACTTCGTGTAAAATGGTAGTAGGTGAGTGCGAACAACTCATGGACTGCCAATTCGTTGATTCTTGTTCAAATCCCACTACAGCACTGATTATTTCAACTTTTTTATATTTCTATGTTATACACAGGGAAATACATTAAGAAAATAAAACTCTCTTTCTTACACCTATTTGTAAACCTGAGATTTAAAAAATCGTACACCCTCTAACATGACTACAAACTAAGAGGTACATGCACAATTCCATATAAATTCCGTGTTTACAACATATATTCTTGTAAAGGTTGGTGAGTGCATAAAGTGTTGGACTACCAAATTTTTTTTCCCAGTTCAAATACCGTTATCGGAAAAAAATTATTATTTTCATAGTCATTTTTTTACATAACGAAAGCAAAACCTTTTTTATGCCTTTTTCTTATAAACAGCTTATTAAAAAAAACAAATTGCAGGAGTGTGGACACGTTCCGTGAATTCACGGAGATTTATGTGAAATTTACTGAAAGAACGTTACTGAATAAAACGAACAGGCCGTAATTTAACGCAGTTGACTGGATAATTTGTAACCGGTATTTTACGTAATTTTACGGAAAATTTTTCTAACAGGGCACGTCTTTGTAATTGCATTATTCACTTANTGTAACCGGTATTTTACGTAATTTTACGGAAAATTTTTCTAACAGGGCACGTCTTTGTAATTGCATTATTCACTTACGTGCCATTATGAGTTATGCGTATTCCGAGTAGGTTTCAGAAAAGACGGGTTTTCAAAAGCCGCCTCTCTTCCTGTTCGTAGTTCTATGAGAAGGCACGCGACTATTGTGCGTCCAGCGAGGGTCGCGCTGATTTACGTTACGAGACAAACAAACGTGTTTTACTGCTGTCGGCACGTCAGAGCTCTCCTGTTCGACGACTCGGCAAGTCGTAAGACTGTCGTCGTTGATTACTTTTCCTTTAATTAAACGACATACGTGGCGGAGATAGCTAAGTTGCGTTCGGAATCACGAGGTTGTGACGTAGAACCGTGCGTAGAACCCAGGGTAAGACACGTGTGTGTGAGTCGGTTTTTTATATCCAAGTTAAAATAAACACAGTATAAAAGCATAAATGCTGTTCTCGTTCAAGTGAACGTTTTAAAAATCAACCTTAGAAAAAAAATCACTGCTCCTACCCGTATATATTTTAACGGCCACACTGAGTGACACGTGCCCAGTAAAGTTGGTAACAAGTAGTTCAATTTTTTTTAACTTATAAATTAAAATATTAGGTATACATTTGTGATAACTTAAATTATTTAGTTAGCTTTCTGTTTTTTTTAATGCATTTCGTAAAATATTTACTTTTCTATTCAATTCCATAGTTTCACTTGACCAACGGATGAATAACGTGACAAGGCCCATTGCAGTGTTAATTTTGCATAAGTCGGAATAACACACAACTCGCATGCAAGTGGATCTAAGGCAGGGCTTTCAAAAGTGCTCAGTTTACCGCGAGCAGCCTATACAATATTAGCCTCTAAACACAAGGGGGCCGGAAATTTGTTTTATAAAACCCGTTGTCTAGTACTAACGTATGATTTCCCGAAGCGCCAGGCAGGAAATATCTGATGTGGAAACATCTCAGTGGCCATGAACAATTAAGACTAAGCCCGCAGACATTGTGACGTAATATTATTATACATAAATTTAAAACAGCCGATTAAATAACATGGAGATGAATTAATACAGGAAAACTAGTCACATTATTTTAAAACTCGGTGCATTCCTCCTTTATACGCGCTGGCCTGTTGACGATTGGAAGGAANTTATTTTAAAACTCGGTGCATTCCTCCTTTATACGCGCTGGCCTGTTGACGATTGGAAGGAACGAAAACCAAATTAAAAAAAAAGAAACTGATGTCACAGAGCACGTAAGGCAGAGCGAAATAATTGGGTTTTAGGACATGTGCCCCTCGAAGATCAGACCTTGATACAAGCGAGTAAGNCCGCGAGCAGCCTATACAATATTAGCCTCTAAACACAAGGGGGCCGGAAATTTGTTTTATAAAACCCGTTGTCTAGTACTAACGTATGATTTCCCGAAGCGCCAGACAGGAAATATCTGATGTGGAAACATCTCAGTGGCCATGAACAATTAAGACTAAGCCCGCAGACATTGTGACGTAATATTATTATACATAAATTTAAAACAGCCGATTAAATAACATGGAGATGAATTAATACAGGAAAACTAGTCACATGATTTTAAAACTCGGTGCATTCCTCCTTTATACGCGCTGGCCTGTTGACGATTGGAAGGAACGAAAACCAAATTAAAAAAAAAGAAACTGATGTCACAGAGCGCGTAAGGCAGAGCGAAATAATTGGGTTTTAGGACATGTGCCCCTCGAAGATCAGACCTTGATACAAGCGAGTAAGNACGTAAGGCAGAGCGAAATAATTGGGTTTTAGGACATGTGCCCCTCGAAGATCAGACCTTGATACAAGCGAGTAAGTGGTAGTAAATTAGTAAGGGTTTGTGTTTTCATGTTTTTATTCAGTGTTATTAATCATACTTTACCCGCATTTTTCACGGCTTTACAAATATCAAAAAACGTTTTGCAGAAATTTTGCCCTTCAAAATACGGGCAAAGCGTTTTTGTTTGAAAGTTATTTCATTAAAAGTAACTGAGACACGCCAAAAATTATTTAATATGTAAAATCTTATCCTTTCAGTCGTCCGGCCCGGCACTAGGCAGCCGGTTATTCCGCGAACTCCTACCGCACACCTCAACAAAATGGTGTCACTGTCCCGCAACATGTCAGAACGCCGTTCGCCAGTCAGCGCTTTACGACCTACTTGCCAGCGGGGTCGCGGTGGTGTAGTGGTCAGACTACTCACCTCCCACCAAGGTGAACCGGGTTCGATTCCCGGCTGGGTCGCTTCCGGATTTTCGCAGGTGGGAATCGTGGCGGACGATGGTCGGCGGGTTTTCACCCCCGCCATTTCACTTCCTGCACCGCTCCATACTCGCGGGGGCCACGGTAGTTGAGCGGTTAGACTGCTCGTCTTCCACCAAGGCGAACCGGATTCAATCCCTAGCCGGCTCGCTCCGGATTTTCGCAAGTGGGAATCGTGCCGGACGATGCCGCTGGTCGGTGGGTTTTCTCGGGGATCTCCCGTTTNATTTTCGCAAGTGGGAATCGTGCCGGACGATGCCGCTGGTCGGTGGGTTTTCTCGGGGATCTCCCGTTTCCCCCGCACTTTAACTCCGCCGCTGCTCTATCCACTTCACCCCTATCGTCTCTCAAGCCCTCGACGTTAAGAGCCGCCCAAATCTCTCCACTACGTTACGCAGGTGAGTGAACGAATTACACGTGGGCGGAGTGGATTTGACTCAAAATAATCTGTTGGAAAGCGGCTATCTAATTCATTATGTTTGGGCTTAAATTAAAATCTCTTTTTCGCTTAAGATTATCAGTTGCGTAACTAATTGCCTGTCCGCCTCATGACATACGTTTTAATTAACTTATTCGGTTTATATAGTGTTGCGATGTAGGTTGCTTGCTTTAAGCCTGTAGCAATGAAGCTGCTCGTATTATCAACCGACGATACGTGAAAAATCTTCGCGGTGCACGAAGTAAAATACATATAACAATAGTAACAGAAATGAAGCGGTGAATAGCGGTTACTTCGTCGGCGATAACTTAACTACGAGAATAATCTGTAATTGTATCTGCGCTTCATACGTCGCCCTAATTAACACTTCGTTCAGTTAACGTAACGTTGGCGAACTTATTCATCACTCGAGGCGGACACAAATGCGAAACGTTACACCGACGGCTCACACAATTCAATACTGCGAACGAGATGCCTGTTCCAACGGCCAAAGTTTATCATCAACGATCCATGGCTATCTCGGGGATTTGCGGTTAAGAAATGATTCACCAGAAGTGGAGGCACGGCTGTAATAGCTTCGGGATCATTGACCCCGTTAAAAAAAAACCATTAAATATTTCGTACCGATGAGCTTGCGTTCATTAGAAGAAGAAATGAAAATTCTCTCTGTCGGATTATATTTACCTGAGNATATTTCGTACCGATGAGCTTGCGTTCATTAGAAGAAGAAATGAAAATTCTCTCTGTCGGATTATATTTACCTGAGGATGTGTGCAAACCACAAACACGTTACGATTCTTTTTAACACCTTTCAGTTTGGTTAATTATGCTCTTAGATCAAACCCTGCAATCTAAATGTGAAGATGGCTCCGTTTGAAATTGGCTGTAGCTTACTAATTGCTACAGCGGCAAAAATTTCACTAATAACTGATTCTGGGCGTTACAAAACGGCGGAAAACTGTGAACAGGTTTAGATTTTAACATTGCAAAGCGGTTTAAATGCATAGTTTTCACATTCACTACCGAAGCATGAAATTGTTTTTACACGGCGAAACGATTGCTGTTCGTTCGCCACTGCATTTTTTTGTTCAACTAATTATGCCAACAGAGTAATGAGAAGAGNATATTTCGAACCTATGAGCTTGCGTTCATTAGAAGAAGAAATGAAAATTCTCTCTGTCGGATTATATTTACCTGAGTATGTGAGCAACCAGAAACACGTTACAATTATTTTTAACGTCTTTCAGTTTGGTTAATTATGCTCTTAGATCAAACCCTGCAATCTAAATGTGAAGATGGCTCCGTTTGAAATTGGCTGTAGCTTACTAATTGCTACAGCGGCAAAANATTGGCTGTAGCTTACTAATTGCTACAGCGGCAAAATTTCACTAATAACTGATTCTTGGCGTTACGAAACGGCGGAAAACTGTGAACAGGTTTAGATTTTAACATTGCAAAGCGGTTTAAATGCACAGTTTTCACATTCACTACCGAAGCATGAAATTGTTTTTACAAGGCGAAACGATTGCTGTTCGTTCGCCACTGCATTTTTTTGTTCAACTAATTATGCCAACAGAGTAATGAGAAGAGNCGGCGAAACGATTGCTGTTCGTTCGCCACTGCATTTTTTTGTTCAACTAATTATGCCAACAGAGTAATGAGAAGAGTGGTCAGCTTGCAAACTGCTGATGTCCTGTATGTTTTGGGCGGAGGTACAATCCACCACCGTGACACTTATTCCTCGTTCATTTCACTGATTTGCCAGTCTGTAATAGCCTTTTAACTGACTTTCAGTGACTATTATTTCACTGACTGTTATCAGTGTTTCGATTTTTTATTATAGTCAATACACGGTTTCTTCACACTTTTTGAATCAAACATTTGAAGAAATCACCCCATGCAAGACGTATGTGGTTCTTTCCTTAATAAATCATGTATCACAAGTCTTTTATACTTCTGTTATCATAGAAGTATCTCATTTTTGGTTAAAATAAAATTTTATTTATATTTTACCTTTACATTTTAGTATTTCATTTATAGTTAAAATGAATAAATAACAGCGAGGAAATAGGCTTGTGTCAGATGAAAGGATTCGAACCCGCCGCTCGGTTGGCGTTAAGGCGCCTCGACGTCTCTCGGGAAATAGGACTTAACTGACGTCTGATATACACTGAAGAGCCAAAAAAACTGGTACACCTGCCTAATATCGTGTAGGGCCCCCCGAGCACGCAGAAGTGCCGCAAGACGACGTGGCATGGACTCGACTAATGTCTGAAGGTATGCAGGAGGCAATTCACACCATGAATCCTGCAGGGCAGTCCACAAATCCAATCTGCGCCAATTTGAGAAAGGGTTGCACGTCTGTCACGTTTAATGATTCTCGTCAGTCTTCGTTTGTCCCGTTCTTTCACGATCTTTTTCCGACCGCAGCGATGTCGAAGATGTGACGTTTTACCGGATTCCCGATATTCACGGTACACTCGTGAAATGGTCGTACGCGAACATCCAAATGTTATCGCTACCTCGGAGATGCTATGTCCCATCTCTCGTGCGCCGACTATAACACCACGTTCAAACTCACTTAAATCTTGATAACCTGCCATTGTAGCAGCAGTAACCGATCTAGCTGCCGACCGCATCGTGTTACTCTGATTGGTTCCATACCTCTGTTATTTGCATACGCACGCCTATACCAGTTTTTTTGGCTCTTCAGTGTACTTGGGGTATATAAACCACTCACAGGTTGAAGGAACACTGGGTATGTTGGAAGGCTTGTCTCAGAATCCTGTTCTGGTCTGTCCGCCGGGCCTTACTTGAGCATTAGAGAACAGTTGTAGGTAATGTGTTTTATTTTATATTTATTTTCTTGATATTCTATACTAACAGTCCCTGGTGAGTACCCGAAGGTACTCTGTATGGTGGCGTAGACGATGAGGTAGAAAGGCTTTGAAAATGCCGATAATTACCTCAGGTACTGGCATATTAAAAAAACTAATAGAAGCAACTGAACACGTACGTGTAGACATTTTTTGTGATCACACCATACATGTTGATTGTGTTCTGGACAGCCATATCGTCATGGCATCAGTAATGCCTATGCCTATGTTGCGAGGACGCCGAACCGCTGGTACAGAACCAGCTCGCGGCAATAGATTGTGGTCATCAAGACGGTAACGAAGTTACAGCGTCCGACCTTTAGTCTTTCACTCGTATATCCTCACTAAAACACAAGTGTTGGCCCAGAATGCAGCACGTACCCTGTGTCATTGTATCGGCGGAAAGACTGCAGCAAAACACCGCACGTCAGTTGGGCGCCTTGCGGATAGGAGCGATGGGGCTCGTGTCAGTGTCGCCCTTATCGTTCCCGCCCTTCTGTGTCTCGAACGCACAAAACCGAATCAGAGCATGTTTATGGTAACTGAATATTCAACGGACTTTATACCAGATCCGACCCACGATTTGCGAAGAAAAAAAAAGGGGAGGGGGTTACGACAGCAAGTTGCACTTTGCCACAAGACCTATTCAGTGTAAGGCGCTTTGCGGTGTAGAAACTAAAAAAGAGCGCTGTGACATTTGTGTGCAGTTTAAGTACCTGCAAACAACTCCCGAGTGGGTTTTAACTACACATTCACTTATAATACGAGAGTGGACGACCTCCGTACTTTAGTTTCTGCTCACACCACGAAACTGTACGTGTATTAGTGCCTGCTTTATGTAATTTTGTCTATTCCCTTTTATATAGGCTGCTCAAGGTAAAGTGATCACTTTTGAGGTCCTAGTTAATTTATTTCCTATCAGCCATTTTTTTATCCTTCCGCCACTTTAAAATAAATATTTCCATGCAAGTAATAAACAGAGTTTATATAATTCACCGGACTCGAAAGTTGACGTCTAAGGCTACAATAAAATATATTTATTGAGTATTATTCCAAATGAGAGAGCTTCAAAAAGTTCTCCCTTTACCGTGAATAGCCTATAGCAAGAGACGTATGATTGTTCTACATAGACGTTCAAAAAAATTACAAACTGATGCCACAAATTTGACGAAAATTTTAAGAATTACCTGGAAGACCGAATGAAACCGCTACGCAGGCCTTCTCCCTACTAAATGAATTTTTGTGGCTTGGACCAGTGTATTGTATGTTACAGGCAGTACGTGATAAACGGAGCACTTCTTAAAGTAAAAAATATGAGATTATTTGAAAAGTAAATATTGCACAAATTTTCTAATTCCTACACTTATATGCATTAAATAAATAGAAAGCAAAATAAACCATTTCAGTATTCGCAAATATCAACATAAAACTACTAATTCAGCGTTGATACGTGATATTACTTCCCCTCCGCCATTGCCAACTTTACTAGACGTATGCCTGACAGTGTATCCGTTAAAATATACGCAGGCAGTGGTAGTAAAGTTTGCAAAAATCAACAATAATGTAATTTTTTTTTTTAAAGTTGAGCTTGCCGCTAAATAAGTTCCCAAAATTACGGAGTGGCCTAAGATGTACTGCGTTTGTGGTCAGAAATATACCGTCAGCCAGCACAATCCGAGTAGTAGTCAGAACAGAATTCGGAACACATTCATGGTTATAACTTTTAAGCGGGAGACGCGGAAGACATTTGTGATATTTCGAGTTGTAAATAAGACGTGGTTGATCAATCAAAGCTAAATGCGAATAATTGCTTTTCTTGTTTCGCAGCGCAGAATTTACAGAATTAATTAACGTTGAAATATTAATTCTGTCAATTATCAACCGTCTCAGAAAATTGACTAAACCGTTTTCAATGCTTTGCCCCTATAAAATTATTTATCTGGCACAAACACATCTGCGCTAATTAGTCGCAGTCCATTACGACAAAACAATTACAACACCGAAATGCTGCGCTTTCACGTGCAAGGAAGTGATAACAAGAACAATAAGTTCTGGGTGGAAGCATTTATTTTTTCTCAAAGAACTTAAGAACATCCGTTTTTTTTTTAATGTGGTCGTGAGGTTAATTGATTTCAGTTAATCCCGCACACGTTTTCGTATCGTTATTAAAAGCGTACATGCGGCAAGTGAATTTTCAAACAGTTAAGGAATACTTTTTTGAAGGTGATTCTGATGGAATGACATTGGACTTCCCCATCCAAAGAAATGCATTTTTACGTAATACGAGAGATGATTATCCGACAGTCACTTTATGCAGACTCATAATATGAACTGGTATCTTGAATAATTGAAATGCTACCCACTGAAAATACAGTCCATAAACTGCGACTTGTTATTGAATATGTCGAATTTTCTAGGAATCGGTGTCTCGAAATAGTAGGATCCACTTATTAGCTGAAATCGCCCCTAAACCAACAGGCTGTAGATGACGTGGAGAGTGGAGAGATTTGGGCGGCTCTTACATCGAGGTCTGGAAAGCCGATAAGGGTGAAGTGAGATGAGTATGAGGCTGCGCCGGAATGCAAGGACGGGGGAAACGGGAGATCCCCGAGAAAATCCGCCGACCAGCGGAATCATACCGACACGATTCTCACGTGCGAAAATCTGGGAGCGACTCCGCCGGGAATCGAACCCAGTTCGCCTAGGTGGGAGGCGAGTAGTCTTACCACTACACCACCGCGGCCCCGGTTGAAGATGATGTGAACCGATTTTCGCCTTCTGCTCATTTCCCCGCAGATTTGTACCAGGACTGTCATTACCACGTGATGAGACGGTGACGCGGAATTTTTTATGTTTCGTTTTCTAACAGACCCATACTTATGTATATATATACGTTTATACCGCATACAGTACATATTTGTTGCATTGAATTTCAGTCAGAGGATGTGAAGTATAGGGAAAGGAAAACTAGCTACGGATTCAAACCAATGTTTATTTATATAGGTTGTTCGCGATAAATTTTGGTTCGAATTAATACAAATTACTGCCCATAACTACAGGCTACAGTATACACTGGTATTCTGGCCCCCAGCTAAGTTTGGTTCGAATTAATACAAATAGTTTTAAGACCTGACGTTGCATTACGAATGTGATGTTTAAATGAATGGCCACTGAAGGTAAGGGTTAGTTTTATACACACTAGGGTACGAATTTGCATTTNATATATATACGTTTGTACCGCATACAGTACATATTTGTTGCATTGAATTTCAGTCAGAGGATGTGAAGTATAGGGAAAGGAAAACTAGCCACGGATTCAAACCAATGTTTATTGATATAGGTTGTTCGCGATAAATTTTGGTTCGAATTAATACAAATCACTGCCCATAACTACAGGCTACAGTATACACTGGTATTCTGGCCCCCAGCTAAGTTTGGTTCGAATTAATACAGATAGTTTTAAGTTCTGACGTTGCATTGAGAATGTGATGTTTAAATGAATGGCCACTGAAGGTAAGGGTTAGTTTTATACACACTAGGGTACGAATTTGCATTTTNGAATGTGATGTTTAAATGAATGGCCACTGAAGGTAAGGGTTAGTTTTATACACACTAGGGTACGAATTTGCATTTTAGTAACACCGTGACAGTTAACAAATAACTACATGCGGTAAAAAAGTTTTTAACTCTATTTATCTTATGAAAATACAAAAAGTGCTGAATGGTAAACAACCCAAAAAGAATAGTAAAATATATATGAGGAATATAATGACAATGAGTAACGAAATTGTTTAAAATTAATACAATTGATACAATTCATTGAAACGCATCACTAGTATTGCAGCTCCAAAATAAAACAATTACAATATATATAAAATGCTTCTCGGCTCAATTGCAAAAAGAATTTAATTTACAACGATCCAAACTTTACTTCGCCAACACAACATCTTAAAATTACTATCCTTTCTTGACTTGGAATTATTCACAGCACCGATTTTACTTTAAAATATTACAGAAAGGTGGGCAGCAAGAATTTCCCATCAAAGCCTCCATTTACAATAACATAATATTAAAAACAATTAAAACAGATACGGTGGGAGGCANCAAGAATTTCCCATCAAAGCCTCCATTTACAATAACATAATATTAAAAACAATTAAAACAGATACGGTGGGAGGCAATCGTTTGAGACCCGTCAGAGCTCCGACCGACAAAAACTTTACAAAACGAACAACTAACGATTTAAAAGATCAACCNATCGTTTGAGACCCGTCAGAGCTCCGACCGACAAAAACTTTACAAAACGAACAACTAACGATTTAAAAGATCAACCCCCCTACCTACGAAGTCGTGGAAACAGTTAAATAGCAAACATTACTTAAACTTGGGCGTTGAACATGGACGAACACGACACGTTATAAAAGGACACACAATAACACGACACTAGAGTTAAGCCGAAACATAATTTGGAAGCCAAAACCAAAATTTTGAAATGGACTAGCACTACTGCACACCCAAGGTACAACCCAACTTGCCACACACAAATTACGAAACATTTAAAAGCTCTACCGCAAACTTAACGTTTTCCCCGACTCACCGTTTTTTTTAAGCACCCCATTGTTCCTTAGCGTGACTGGTAAAACGTCAGCTGGAAAACATGGCAGCGGTGTTTGACCTCAGCTGGCCGAGGTGAAGTGCAACTAAGCCATCGACAACAAACGTAGATCTTGCAGGCTTAGGGGCAGCGGCGTAACGTGGCGACGTCTGAAGGGCGTAAAGTAGACAGAGCGAGACCGTGCAAGGCCNCTTGCCACACACAAATTACGAAACATTTAAAAGCTCTACCGCAAACTTAACGTTTTCCCCGACTCACCGTTTTTTTAAGCACCCCATTGTTCCTTAGCGTGACTGGTAAAACGTCAGCTGGAAAACATGGCAGCGGTGTTTGACCTCAGCTGGCCGAGGTGAAGTGCAACTAAGCCATCGACAACAAACGTAGATCTTACAGGCTTAGGGGCAGCGGCGTAACGTGGCGACGTCTGAAGGGCGTAAAGTAGACAGAGCGAGACCGTGCAAGGCCTTAAATAAACTTCCACGTCTAATCTAAAAATTTGTCGCACGAAGGGGAAGGCAGGCTTGATGAAGAGGGAAGAAAGAGGAGGGGATCCGAGCCGAGCAAAGCGTACACCACCGCACATAAGTAGATGGCGCTGATAAACTCAACGCGACGGCGCTAACGCCACAACACATTTACGTTTTTTTTAACAATTCCTTAATTTCACCAGAATGGCGCATGAATTATGTAATCAGGCCCATGGCAATATGTTAATTTTACACACGGCGGATGGACACAAACTGGTCAGAGAAGTAGATCCTGAGCAGGGCTTTCAGAAGTGCTCAGTTAATCATGACCAGCGTAAAGTTGTATTCGTAAAATAAATTAATGTTGGCACATAGAGACATGTTAAAGCGCCTCTTTCAACCCCCACAAGGCCACATCACAGTTGATTTCTTTCTTAAATACTACCTTTTTAGAATTTNTTAAAGCGCCTCTTTCAACCCCCACAAGGCCACATCACAGTTGATTTCTTTCTTAAATACTACCTTTTTAGAATTTCATTTTCTAACTGCTAACAATTGAGTAAACCTTTTACGTACAAATAAGTTAAAATAGGTATTTCTTATCTTAAGTTGAAATTTGATTCTGACTCCACTCACTACATACAACNGCGTACAAATAAGTTAAAATAGGTATTTCTTATCTTAAGTTGAAATTTGATTCTGACTCCACTCACTACATACAACTATGCATATGAGATCCGGAAGTTTCACTGATTCATCTGGCAAGAAACTAGACTCGGCAATACTTTGCGTACTCGAGCCTTAGTTAGTCCTTCATTGGCTGATGCTTCAGTTTTACCCCAGACCAGAGAGCACGGGATTCGCTACTCTTGTTCTGTCTGGTAAGTTATTGACTCAAATTAATCTAGGGTGGGGCTTAAAAATTGCGATCCAATTGAAGAAGAGGGCCAAATGTGCACGTGTTTGAAGTCTAGCTTTTCCTTAAAATGAGCCATGCTCCCACGCCGGTTTAATGAAGTCGATTTTCCGTCACAGCAATGTGGTTCCACTTGAGCTAATTTTATCGTTTCAGAGTAAAAAAAAAAACTTTTCGCTTCTAAGCAAGTCGACAAAACGCCCAAGTGTAATAGGTATACATATGTATATTTTTTACGTTACGAAACTACGCATGTGGTCTCATTCCTGGAACGATTATGATAATCTTTAAGCGGCGTTAACAATCGCCATTACAGATAATCTCCTTACGTATCCACGCGGTGAATGTAATCCCCTGACTATTTATTTAATCTAGATTAAACACGCCCATATTGTCAATAGGCACCTTGGAGGTGTGCCTATTTAAAGTGAAGTAGAAAGGAATTGCGTAAGGGATAGTGACATAGGTGACGGATATGAGACTGATGGTAGGTAGAAATATCATGGGTTTAAATCCTACCCACTTATGACAAACTATAGGATACATGCAAGATATAACAGACCGAGAGCAATGGGAGGACATAAGCTATTATAAAATTATTAAACCCAGAAAGATAAAATATTTCAGAGAAATATAGTATTTGTTAAAGAACCAAACCCACGATTAAGAAACTATTTTTTTATAATTTAAAAAAATATTTATACAAGTGAGTGTTTTCCATAGTTACACGATCATTTATCAATTTATGCAAATAAACAAGTTTATAGAATATTCGCATTTTGCTAGTTGTAGCCTGCTGGTTAAGTTATTATTTTTTTATAATACTTTTGTATAGGAATGTTTTGTCCTAAATATGGCATAAATACTACACAAAATAATATTATACTCCATATATACATGGGGTCTGGTGTAGCTTCACTAGTGACGTGTCTAATTTCAACGCAAATTAAACTCCACGTTAAAGTGTGTTTATTNTGGGGTCTGGAGTAGCTTCACTAGTGACGTGTCTAATTTCAACGCAAATTAAACTCCACGTTAAAGTGTGTTTATTTAGCTATCTACCTGATGTGTAACCAATTAATTGTGAGCAATTTTCAAATATGTTGACATTTTTAAGTCAGAGTGCATGTTAAATATGTGTAATATTTCTGCAAGAGTTTGGGAAAAAGTTGAATTTTTTGTAAGTGTTAATCCGCATCCATATGAATGTAAGTTAGTTCTTTGGATGACAATCACAATATATTCACAGGAATAAAGAAGTTACAGAACTAGAAATACGATAAGCGAAAGGGCAGTAATGGCATTATTATTACGCGGAGGACCAAAAATGTATGCGTGAAAACCATTAGGGACGAGTAGTCGCAACACTAACGTTAAAAGTGCGTATTTAAAAGTACACTGTTTTTTTTCAACTCTATAGTCTACAATCACATCTCCCAACAATCCAAATCTTGGGAAGTTATTGCAGTATATTATCGTGGTGGTAATTAACGTCGGTACCTCACTGGCCTTGCGTGAAGATAATAACAAATATGTCAAGATGGAATTTTATATCTGATAACTTAAATGTTTCGCCAGATTAATAGGATAAATTGAAGTTCGTTTAATGTATTTACACATTTTGGCGCAAAAATAAATAAGTGTCAGAGAAACAAGGATGATTTTGTCATGAAATAAGGTTTATTACTGCAAAATTTTAACCTTTGCACTAAATATTTTTCTGGAAGAGAAGCCCCTAGAACCTCAATGTAATAGGTGGTCACTATCAAGTCTTTAATTTTGATGGTAACGCTCCCCCCNCCGAAAAAAAATTGGCCTGCGTACGCCACTGCTGCACTGCCATAAAAAATGTTTTATTATTTTATGTAAAAATAATTTATTAAAAATTAATTATAACCGATGAAAAATTAACCACTGAAGATAGTAAAAGCATATATTAACTGACTTTATTGGCAGTGTTGCGCGTATATGAGTGATTTACGATGCTAATAAGTAAATTAAGCTGGTCGAAGTCGCAGCATTTTGGTGCATTTCACCAGCCCGCTAATGACGTCAAACTTACTCTGATGATGTCGTTGGTTGACGCATTCTCGCGAGATTTCGAAGCAAGTTATTTCACGGCAGACACATTGCTTATGAACGTGACTGTACAACAGGTTCTCCAGCGTGGCTGGAAATTCGTTCTGAGAAGGGGGTTGAGGNTGAATGGACGCGAACGAAGACGTCAACAAACACGGGCCATCGTCGCGAGATAAGAGAGGTGCGGCACCGCAACTCCGTGTAAATCAGGACCGGGCTAATGATACGAAACGTCACCGGTTTCATTTTTAAGTCTTCGGCACCCTTGGTGCTCAGAATGCCGGTATGATAACCTGAAAGACACGAGTTCGAATGCCGCAATGATTATGGCGATACACGAGGTTCTTAACTATGGCCGGTTAAAAGTGCGTAAGGAAAAGATTGACGGAAAATAGTTAATACGTTTAAAGACTGCAGATTATTTAAACTCAGTACGGATAAAAGAAAATAATGGTTTTGCCAACTTAAAAAAAAAAAAATCAGAGTGAGGCATGTCTGCCGAACTATTTGTTATGCCTTAAATTTGTTCATTTTATTGCTGCACAAGCCACTATACTAAAGTAAATCGCAGAAGNATTTGTTATGCCTTAAATTTGTTCATTTTATTGCTGCACAAGCCACTATACTAAAGTAAATCGCAGAAGCGAATACTTTTTGAGGAGAGAGTCCAAATATGCCAGCGACTAGAAATAATTTTCTAGATGTGATACACAAGTACATTAAATTTNGTTTTGAGGAGAGAGTCCAAATATGCCAGCGACTAGAAATAATTTTCTAGATGTGATACACAAGTACATTAAATTTGTCGTCTCTGGTTATTGAGCAGGTTTTCCTGAGTACATACAGTAGAAACCTTTATCTAAGTACTTAACCCTTTCGTTCCCACATTAATGTATGATTTCGGATGTTGCAAATAAGAAATATTTTGATGCGTGCTTAACTGAAGCTGGCANTCGTTCCCACATTAATGTATGATTTCGGATGTTGCAAATAAGAAATATTTTGATGCGTGCTTAACTGAAGCTGGCAGAGAACTTGTTTCGTTACATCAACCAATAAGATGTGGGCTCTGTTTTATGTGATGAGTAATATGAACCAGTCATTGCATAGAGCAGTAGCAAGGTCGACGTATCAGACGCCGTCATTGGGCAGCAAACCTCGCTGCGTGCAGCACTCGTCAAATATAACTTTTCTGTGCAACATGTAGACAACTGTCTATGTCAGGTCGATGTAAATACATAAGTAAGTAATATAAGACAATTGTGGGTCCATGTTCAGCGTTTTGTTTTCAAACACTGTAATGTATGCACGTTGTAAGTTTTCCTACCTACCATATATTGGCTCTGTCTATTTTGGAACTCCTGAAGGTGTACCATGTCACATCACGAAACACATTTCACTATATTTTCTTCCGGGAAATACTCTAAATAAGTACTGGATATCCGATAACTTCCTCTGACGGCGAAAGGGTTTTTAAAATGTGCTCGACCCAGCAGAAGATTCTGAGCTAATGATCGACCTTCGGTCGGTTCACTGAATAACCAAGATGCACTTAGAGCATGTACATCATGCCCGGGGACAATTTTCGACGTCTTGTTCGACATTCTTCACGTCCGTCCAGATTCACCGGCGACATAGTGACGTTCACTGATGCATAAGAAACTCATTTCCAACGTAATCCGATCGGTGATGTACTTACAGGACAACGTCACCTACAATTTCATGTCACGACATTCCACAGTTCCTGTACATTAACTCCTTCCGACGCAAGTCCAGAAGAGAGAGTAAAGAGTAGAGTAAAGAGATTTGGGCGGCTCTTAACATCGTGGTCTTGAGGGCCGTCGAGGGGAAAGCGGGGGAAGTTAGTGCAGCGCCGGAATAAAGGGGCGAGGGGAACGGGAGATTCCCCGAGAAAACCAGCGGCATCGTCCGAAACGATTCCCACATGCGAAAATCCGGTGTGAACCGTCCGGGCATTGAACCTGGTTCGCCTCGGTGGGAGGCGAGCAGGCTAACCGCTCGGCCAACGCGGCCTCCAGGTCGAGAAGAGATGCATAGCCTGCGTGGGCTGAGAATACTGTACATGCGAACTTGGCGTGACTAGCCAAAGAGGCGATGGATTTTCCGAAGTGGTAAGCGGTAAGAAAATTTTATCCACTGTGTGTACACCATGGTTGAGGTGTATTTGCCTTGTTTTCTCACAAAGTACAGTATTGAAAAAAAAAATACTTTACACATAAATATTTTGACTTTTAGCAGTATGGCCAATAACAAAGTTGGTCGAACACCCATTCATGAACTGTAATATGATTTTAATTTAACTCTTTAACAAGGCTTGTGAGGAGTATGAAATGAAGATTAAAAAAAAAAAAAAACAGAAATTACTGCTAATGGGACTAGAGGAATAACTGCTAACATCGATAAACACAAAAAGTTAAATAACTGTTATCTTTTTAAAATATTGTCAGTGTGGTGACAGAACCTGCCATCCGCAGGTAGAAAACGCGAGTCGCTGTTGCTATGGAAGCTCTGAGGATATCTGGAACAGGAGTCAGGATCGTGGCATTTTAAAGAACAAATTCTTGGACGCCGACATATGAGGATGAAATAGGCCTAATATTGGAAGCATTCGAGATGCGTTTATGACTAGCGCGAGAGATAAAGTGGGTACAGAACGTGAAAAGCGAGGCTCTGGAAAAAAAGTTGCGAGAAAGAGAAAATTATTACACGATGTCAGGAAGAGTAAAAGAAATTGAATTCGACGCTGGATGATGAAACCCTTGGAGTATTTGGTGAACGCAAAGGACAGGAAGAAGAAGAGGAGGATTTCACATGACGGAAAGCATCAGTATAGATGTAAAAGTGAAAATGAAATTTGTAGGAGACAGCAGAGCTTGGTGAGCTGGGGCGTGAAACTCTGTCTACGGACAGGACTAAACCAAATTAATTATTGCATTTCATACATTTACATAATCGAAAATTACTCGCATACTTATCTATTACATAGTAAGTGAAGAGCGATTGGTTCATATCCTGTCATAAAATACACAACATTCTCCAGTGATGCCTTCCTTTATACTACTGCGTTTATAGCCATTGATCTATCAGTTTCGCATGCGAGATAAAAAAAAAACCAAGCTCAGAAACATTTTTCAATTTGCTTTTAAGCATATAATTAGAACACTGTTAGGATATATCTGACACGCCGATCAAGAACATGGACCCTGCGTAAGTATTTCAACGCTCAAACAGCAGGATTCCTTGCGGCCATTTCGAACGCAAAAGTTCTCCAGAGAGTGCAAGTGGTGCGCGAACATTACTCTGTCACTGGCATGCAGCCCCATTCATCACATTCTCCTCGCATGCAGGTAGTTGCTCGCGTGTGATTGTCACACTCGATCGCAACTGGCTTTCTTGGCGTTTATAAAGTAGGGCAGTAATCAGCAGTAGACTANGGGATTCGACGCTGGATGATGAAACCCTTGGAGTATTTGGTGAACGCAAAGGACAGGAAGAAGAAGAGGAGGATTTTACATGACGGAAAGCATCAGTATAGATGTAAAAGTGAAAATGAAATTTGTAGGAGACAGCAGAGCTTGGTGAGCTGNTACATGACGGAAAGCATCAGTATAGATGTAAAAGTGAAAATGAAATTTGTAGGAGACAGCAGAGCTTGGTGAGCTGTCTACGGACAGGACTAAACCAAATTAATTATTGCATTTCATACATTTACATAATCGAAAATTACTCGTATACTTATCTATTACATAGTAAGTGAAGAGCGATTGGTTCATATTCTGTCATAAAATATACAACATTCTCCAGTGATGCGTTCCTTTATACTACTGCGTTTATAGCCATTGATCTATCAGTTTCGCATGCGAGATAAAAAAAAAAACCAAGCTCAGAAACTTTTTTCAATTTGCTTTTAAGCATACAATTAGAACACTTAGGATATATCTGACACGCCGATCAAGAACATGGACCCTGCGTAAGTATTTCAACGCTCAAACAGCAGGATTCCTTGCGACCATTTCGAACGCAAAAGTTCTCCAGAGAGAGCAAGTGGTGCGCGAACATTACTCTGCCACTGGCATGCAGCCCCATTCATCACATTCTCCTCGCATGCAGGTAGTTGCTCCCGTGTGATTGTCACACTCGATCGCAACTGGCTTTCTTGGCGTTTATAAAGTAGGGCAGTAATCAGCAGTAGACTANGCGTGTGATTGTCACACTCGATCGCAACTGGCTTTCTTGGCGTTTATAAAGTAGGGCAGTAATCAGCAGTAGACTAGATGACAATCACTTTTACCCGCATGCTCCGGATTGCTTTCTTGTGTTCGCTGTCCTTGTGTAAAGCAGCTTTCCTTCTTTTGTGCATGTTTTCGTCCCTCCTGTTCGGAATAATCCAGTGCATGTCAAATGAAACGTAGTCAATGAGGAAACCAACGTTAATGTAGTTTTTCTTTAGACGTGGACTCTAAAGCATATGAGTTGCCGAAATTTTCCAAGTATCTATAGCGAGCAGATACGAAACGTGTAGAAATACCGCGTTTTAAAAGGAAACTTCGTCATTGCACTGAATAACGGTCCAGAAAAGAGTAACTCCATAAACTGCTCACGTGTTGATTTTCTTGAGTCAAACAGCTGTGGCATTACACTGTAAACTGTTTTTGGTTTTTATACAAGGAATTCTTATGAAACTGCTTATCAGAAATATTTTGTAACACTACAAATAAATTAGGGTAAATTAAAAAAAAAACCTTGTTACGGAATGTGTAAAACTAACGTTGGTTTGGAACAGGCAAATACTGTGGTCATAAAATTTATTATAAACTTTGAGCTTCATAAAAAAAATTTGCATGTTTTCTAAAATAATGTATTGTAAATATACAATATTTTAACTGTAAGGGTTACAAGAAAAACTTTGGCAGCTAAATACCAAAAAAATTTTTGTTTGAAAAAGAAATTGAGAATTTTTTTAATTGTGTGCGAATTTTTGTTAGATTTTTACCAAAGGTTCTGTAAAGTTTTTTTGAATACGACTTACCCCCTCCCCCCCCTTCCCATCAAAGAAGCACCACTGCATGAAAAACCGACAGCAGAAAGTTGACACACAAGACATTTTTCTCGATGCTGCGGTTTTCCGAAAATTGCGGTCGAAAAGGCGAACCAGGTTATTTTATTATCGAAATATTATGCTTTGTTAAACGGGCAGTCATTATCAGCCCTGCTTGTTATCGGTATGCCTTCTTTTAAAACACAGTTTGTTTTCTCGCATCCATCATACGCTTAACATGGTTTAGTTTATAATTTTCGTACAATTTTTCTGTTTCTTAATCATTCCTATCTACTTTAATAGTTCTTTATTTTTATCCACATTCCATCAGTATGCAATTCTGGAGACTAACTCTTTGATCGTCGGTGCAAATAACCTTACCAGCCTAAAAAGAATAATTATTTATGTGTTCATTAGAATAATTACTAGCCTGTTGAGGCAATTTTAGTCCTAACTGAAATAGACCAGTACTAATTAATTGGTCATAAGATACCGCAAGCAAGCTTANTGTTGAGGCAATTTTAGTCCTAACTGAAATAGACCAGTACTAATTAATTGGTCATAAGATACCGCAAGCAAGCTTACATCGGTATGGAGCAAAAATAAGAACTATGCCCTAAAAGTTGGCGATTAGTGCAATATCCAAAGCACAAAGACTCTTAATACACACGATTGGGGCTGAAATCGCATCCCAAAAGAAATGGCTGTCGTCATTTTCTACAGTATTTAATTAATAACACGCAGGAAATTATAAGTTAGTTATNTGTTGAGGCAATTTTAGTCCTAACTGAAATAGACCAGTACTAATTAATTGGTCATAAGATACCGCAAGCAAGCTTATATCGGCATGGAGAAAAAATAAGAACTACGCCCTAAAAGTTGGCAATTAGTGCAATATCCAAATCACAAAGACTCTTAATACACACGATTGGGGCTGAAATCGGATCCCAAAAGAAATGGCTGTCGTCATTTTCTACAGTATTTAATTAATAACACGCAGGAAATTATAAGTTAGTTATAACAGCTAAAAGTTGAAGATAAATAAGTAACAAATTTTTTTCACGAGGCAGAATTGCATTATGCACTTTAATTAGACACAATAGCCACAAATCAGTGAAAGTACTCAACTGGCAATATCTGACAGCTAACGAATAATATCAACAGCCTTAATGCTCTGATGTGACAGTGTTTTTCACTGGACGCCTGTTCATCCCACTACGCCGATATATTAGTTCCCAGTTCAATCGATAATTAATTAGTAGCTAGTAGCTCATTAAATCACTTCCAGTCAGAATTATTTCACCTGACTAAAGTCACTTACTCAGGTCTAGTGTGTGAAAAGCGTAGAAAAATATTAAGACCTGAGAATTAACTTAAAACTTTTTTATTTTGCGCGTGGTTCGTTCTGTGATTCACTGTCTCTAAGAACTAAATTTTATATTTATGAAACCATCTTCACTCTGTCCTCGTTCTCTTTCCATTTCAATACCCATTTTAAATTAAGGCAGAACTTACCCCATGTCCAGTTCAATTTGGGTTCTGATTGAAATTTTACTTTGAACAGGGCATATGAATTTCGCACTCTGGATTATGTGAATGACGTTCACTAATATGCTATGGCGTTATACTTCTCTAAAAACGATATGGCGTTGGCAAGAAGAGAGAAGCGTACTGTGATACGACGACGGGATAAAGTAGACCAGTTTTCTCTTAGTACTGACAAAGAAAACCTGATTTAAGGATTTTAAATTATACAAAATATGTTTTCCAAACAGGAAATAGGCCTACGAGTCGCAGTTTAATCAGTGTTACAAAGAAATTGTATCATGTATCACAAGCGTTTTATACTTGTGTTAACATAAAATAACATAAAAGTACCTTATTTTTTTTGTTAAACTGAAAATTTATTCATCCTACAAATTATAATATTTCGTTTATAACTAATGTGAATAAAAACTGTAAGAAAATAGGTGTGCTGGTAATGCCTAGTAAGAAATAGTTCTCGCGCAAAATATTACTACGTTGAGCGCGCACGAATGTGGTGCCTTGTCCCTTTGGTGTGATTGTGTTAAGTTGTATTTGCATGAGGCGGAGAAATATCCTGCGGTGCGTTGTGGCGTGTTGTATTTCGGTGTAACTTTCTATTATCGGCTAAGCTTTGTTTTGCACGAGGCGGAGGGATATTATGGAAGTAGAATTTTAGCAGGGCTTCAGAAAATTTGGAAGTAACCGTGAATTGACTATACGTGGGTATAGCTGTACTCCTTTTTTTGAAAATACAGACGAGCTATAAAAATCAATAATCCATTACGGCAGTGAAAGGTTCCCCTTGAGATTAGTTCTGCGAGCAATACGTACAGGAATATGAAAACACGTCTGGAACAATCGCGCACCAGCACAGTCCGTCTTACACGCCGTTTTCTCACACACGCCGTAGCCGCCGTTTATCTAGCGCCTATCGCCGGCAGTTTCATTTGCATTCAGGCTACAAGCCGGGCCGACATACGGACACAAAACTACGTGCCTTGTTCGTAAAGAGCAAGAACAACGCATGTAAATACAGGGCCGCTGTCTTGTCTCGCGTCTGTTCTAGTGTACTGGATTATTCTCTTGTTCGCTTGTTCGTTTTGTTGTTAAGAACGTGCGTCACAGCGTCGAAAGTTTCTTATTGTCTTTGCTTATTTTATTTTATTCGCTTTAGAAAAAAAAAATTGAGAAAACTCGATTTCATATCATGACAAATTACCGTCCGAAGCAGACGACACTTAGAGTGTGAATGTCTTTGCGAGCGTCGTATATACGCTGTTAAAATAGAAGGTAAGTGAATGATGGCCTTTCCGTAGCAGCGAAGCACGTCTGGTAACGTAATCAAACTTCCCGTCTGCTTTGCCCATCAACTGTGAGTTAATCCAACTGGGTTTCATCCCAGAATGACGCGGATGAAACAGAAGACACGTAAAAAACAACAGAGGACGTTGGCAGTGCGTATACTGGACGAGCGGCGAAGTCGTAAGATGTTCAGAAATTGAAGTTTATGTTTTATCGTGTCTCGCGGCTTTGAAGAGAATGACGATGAGCATACCTGTTAACGGGCTCCAAAACGCACGAGCTGTGAATCGATGCTCATGATTTGTGGGGTCACATCCTGGGTTGGATTCAAACCGAAACCGTTTCGGCCTCGACTCTCATCACGATAGCATGCATGACGCTTTTAAAACCTTGGTTCCGTCCCCCTCCCCCCCGTTTTTTTTCTTTCGCTATTTTTACGGAAATTTCGCGCGCGTTCAAAGCTACGTCACATAAGTATTTCTTGAACTGGTAGTGTCTACGATATATCGGCCCTGGTAGGTAGGAAGGTGTTCAAAGGCCGCTGCCATGGTGCGAGGTCTCGGTCACATTATGTCTTCCCGTTTATTACTGGATAAAGGGTGGAGCAGGGTATGTAACCCCCCCCCCCCTGGCCCAAATCACAGAAGATAATGATTATTTTCTTTACGTCTCCAAGATAGCGTATACCGGAAAATTAAATTCGCATTCTCTTCTATGGTCGACATGGAGTCATAAGTTTGAAATTTTTCCAGCCCGATGACCCACTCGAAGTCCAGCTCCAGGGGAGTGTATAACATCACCCCCCCAGCTCGTATGACTTACGTCTTGTTACTCAATATTATCGATAGTATTATACAGGCCAATGTCTACAGGTGCATGCATTTTATGTACTCGGATTCACTTTCCCCGTGTTTGGTATTTTCTCAATCTCGTAAATGTTACGTCAACATCGTTCCGTGCAGGCACCATCGACGTTCGTGTGGAGATTGCAAATTCCCGAAATTGCACTGTCCAGCATGTTTGTCACGTTTGACTTAAACCTGCAGCCAAAAGAATGTACTTACACCACGTACCCCCCCGTGAAAATCCACAATGTAGTTTCCACCTGGGGTTAGATTAGGGTAGGTTAGGTCAGGATAGCTTAGGTTAGGTTATGCTAGTGTTAGGAAAATATAACATTCCTGACGAGATGATAATAATTTATCACGCGTTTATTACCAAAACACTAAGCAATTTGTCAAATACCAGTTGAAGTTGATCCTGTACCATTCGTGAAAGAAATAACGTGCACGAACAGAAACATTCTTTCTCCTCCTTCCCCAGGTGGGTCACCAGCCACCTTTAAAACTGCGGTGTCGGTGAGTCGACTGCAGACCCCCTCTCGTCCTTCCCGCTGTGTCCACTTTCCTATCTGCGTCCTCGCTGCCGGCGAAGAAGCAGAGAATGAGGAAACATACAGCGGCACATATGTGTCTCCTTCAAATAAGCAAAAGAGCACATTCAGTTAAATATAATTTATTAAAACTCAACAAATCTGTGGCAGGGTTACGTACGGCTGAAGAGCTGGCAGGCACCGACTGCAGCCGCCTGCCCCTAGATTAGGGACAGACCTGTGGAAACGCAGCGGAATGAGGACAGGGAGGAAACAGGAGAGCCCCGAGAAAACCCACACGTCAGTGCCCCCTTCCCCGACGTTCTAAAATTTCCCGTTCAAGGGAGTTTGGGATCGAATCTGCGACCTAAGTGGGAGGAGTCTCGTATCTCCGGTGACATAGCCGAGGTTAAATCCCCCCAATCCCCTCTTCTCATCATGGACAGGTTCTCGCTGAAACTGCTGGGATGATGCACAAGAGGAAAGCCCAAGTTGACCGGTGTTATCCGGCTGCTAGAGAGAGAGGGAGGAGGAGGTGGGTGACGGGGAGGTGGCATTTCCTCGCTCCCACAGGAAGCGATGATGCGAGTGGCTGACGTCAGAGCGCGGGCTCGCCAGCTCAGTGGCGTAATCAAATCACCTCAAGGCCGCCCGCGCACACCGCTAGACGCCGCCATAACGGCAAGGCGAGCGCGGCGCGGCGGCACTGCGTTATCCTGGGAAGACTCAACACTACACGACCGCGCGTTCGACGAAGCTTCTCCGGATGAACTAGCTGTCGCCCGCGTATCTCGAACTGTTTTCCACGTTCAAGGGCGCCGCCAACCACACACTCAAGACGAGGTAGACCGATCTCGCTGGCTGCGCACAACCAGTCTCCGTGTCCCAACATTCTACTGCTTCTCTGACAACACGACTAGTAAAAACGGCGTGCATCGTATTTGAGGTTAGAACACTGTTTAGTAAACAAGTACTTCGAGATGCACGTACACCTCCTCTAACCAATATATAATGCATTTGATTAAATTAAAACTAGTAAAAGTATTTTATTTATATAAAAGTGCTTGGTTTTTTTTATATTGAAACATAAACAAATATGTTCATCAATGTTGACCATGTAACTTTAACGGCGTGTTCCTTTGAGGTAGATCAATGTTGGGCGCATGCGCAGAATGCGAACAAGCAGTCTACCTCATATTTAGTCTGTCCAGCCAACCTGGCGCTTGAGTAGCTTGAAATCCGCGTTTCTTTTAACGAAACCACTGCACGCGTTCCCTTTGTGCCGATGTACGGGAAGAAAACATTTCGGACGAGGTACGAATAACACTCTAAATGCATCATGCGTGCTATTTGCCAACCCTACTACAACATACCTAAATATTTAAAAAAAACAGCTCTTTCACACTTATCTCGTAAGATCCTGGCCGGGAACATGCGAAACTATTACAGGAACCTGCACGGAACTTTGCTTCAGACTTTCCAGCGATGGAAATATGGGTCGACGCTGAAAGTCCAATAGGTACATGCAACACGATGGAAACGATGCACGCCAGTTCAAAGCCCTACGCTTAGAGCGAGAGAATCAAACACGACACGTTCCACAGGGACTAAGCCATTGGGATATAACTTTAACCCACTCAGACCCAGTGTACACAATTGTGCACACTACGCACGTATATGCAATTTTTGGTCTGTACTGTACACTGCGAAGCTCAATGACCAATGATCTTGCCTGTGGGTAAATGATTCGCAAACAGTCTTACTGGTATAGGTCATAATTGCTTCATATTACTGTAGAAGAACATATAGCTTAAAGTTCATTGGCTGAGACAGCGAAAAAATTGTTGTGTCGACTTAAGTACAGCACGGATCATAAAATTTTTGTTCGCAACGGCTGGAACCGCTAATTAAAGTGGGTCTGAAAACGTTTCAACTTAAGGCTGCAGGTGTTTNAATTTTTGTTCGCAACGGCTGGAACCGCTAATTAAAGTGGGTCTGAAAACGTTTCAACTTAAGGCTGCAGGTGTTTGAAGGCCAATATAAAAAAAAATTGGACAATAAATGTCATCTTTGTGGTATAGCATTTAACGAGAATCGCTATGTAGCCCTCTGCCATGTATGAAAATTAACTTAGCTATCAATGAATATAACAAATATCATCCACGTTCTCGTCGAGTGACAGTTATATTTTACAAACTGATGGCAACATAAATGTGTTACATTTTCACTTCTATAATAATGCGCATAAAACAGGAGATTACTGATAGAAAACCTATTTCAACGGACACGAATTTAATAAAACGTTGGTGTTACAGTACTAATTTTTTAATTCTCTGGCTAAGTTTTCCGGCCGGAGTTTACGTTAAAATGCATAAGTTTACGGGTAGCCATTTTTTTTTCCCCAGGGGTAGATTTCAAAATGTTCAAAAGCGTCTCCCAAGGGTGCCGCTTACGTGTCTCATGAATGGCTCTGCAAAGTACGTGAAACCCGCGTTTTTTAAACGAAACCACTAAACGTGTCCCCGTGATCTCGACGCACGAGAGGAAACACACTTCAGACGAGGTACGCATAATATCCTCAATACAACGCCCACGTTATAAATGTTATTACCGAACTCTCCGACGTAGCTAGAACGGCTTTTTCGCGCTGCTGTATCTCACAATATACTGGAAACCATTATAGGTACCTGCATTGACTCTTGTTGAGGACTTTCTACCAGTAAAATAATAGAGTCGCCTCTTGATGTCCCGAGGTACACGCAGCACGCGACGGAAACACTGCACGCCAGTAGGGGCGATGAGGCACCAGGCGCACGTGTCAGTGTCGCCCTTATCGCTCCCGCGCTTCCCTGCCTCCAAGGCGCTTAAAACCTCCAAGTAGCCGGCGCCCTTAACGAAAAATTTCCCGAACGTTCCTAAGTTTCAGCAGGGATAAGCTCAACTTCATAATTGTTACCAATCAAGTAGTTTACCGAGGAATATTATTTTAGTGAGTTCCAGATTTACTTGATTGATATCGAATAATTTTCTCAATCATCTAAAACGACGCTGATATTGCATCTGTTTTAAAACTTGACTCACGCATTCACCCCCCCCCCCCCNTACTTAGTTGAAGAAATTCTCCCAGGCGGTGGATACCTTGACACAAAAAGTAGTTTGATTAATGACTGGGTTACCGGAAATTCTGCAAGTTTTTTTTTATTGACAGGTAGTAATTGAAACACGTGTAATATGGCTACAGGTTCTTAGAAACGCCGTTGAGGGACCCTGGTGCAATAATAAGTACTTACCAACACAGCGAGTGAATAATTATGCAATCCAGTCAGTACGAGTAGAATGGATTTTCGCAGATGCCACATCAGGGGAAGAATAATAGCGTGTTCGAGGGGTCACCCTACCATACTTTCGGGGGGTGATTTCAATAATTTGTGAATGTTCAAAAATACATTAAGCTGTATGTAAGTTCGATCCCCATAAGAATAATTTAGTGTTGTTATCATTTGCAGTTAACTGCCGTCAAGCGAATGCAAGAATGCGCACGATCTTGGGATGAGACAAATTAATCTTAGAAATTGACGAGTATGCGATGGAACTACCGGGAAAGTGCCTCTAACATACACATCGGCTTCAGTTCAGTTCACAACGGCTATTCTTGAAAGTCAGTTATAGGCTGTTAACGGTAAACAGAGCACTTTTGAAAGCCCTGCTCAAGATCTACTTGTATGCACATTATGTATTCTTACGCTATATGTAACATTAACATTGCACTGGGCCTCATCACTTTATTCGTGCGTCGGACAAGTGAAGCTGTTGAAATGACTAGAAACGTAAATATTCCACGAATATTCTAATTCTTACTGTAATGTGCATTAAAAAACCAGAAAGGAAATTAAACCTGTTCAATATTCACAAATATTTTCGTAATACTTCTAATTCGACATTAAAACATGGAACTACTTTCCCTATGTAGTTATTAATTTAACTGGACACATTCGAGTTAGTGTGCCTGTATATGCAAGTAGGGCAGTGAAATTTTTCATTTTCACGAATAAATTTTTGTTTTCGAAATGTTTTTGAGAATTTTCCATTTTGAACACGTTATATTTTACTCAAATATCAAATAGTCAGTAGAATTTCGACGCTTTAAGATAGCCCCCCCCCCCCCCCNCCCCACCTCCCCAGCTGGTTCGAAGTCAGAACTCAGTTGTCGGAACAGTATTCACTGTTTTTAAGTTAAGAGCTGTGTTTATTAGCTACGATGAGAAAACAAGTCGTTTGTAGGAACCGTCTAAACTGTTAAAATAGGGACATTCATCTGATGGATTGTAAGCACTGTCTAAATATCAACATATACGAGTAGGACTGTTTGTTGTATTCCTGTCTGTGATCGTATTTGCTTCTGTACATGTTCTACTGCAGAGCAATGGGTTCCCACTGCAAAATAGATAGTAGGTACCTCCAACAGAACAACTTCAACAATATTTGGATTTTTCTGACAACGATCACGATTGTGATAAATTAAAAGAATATTCTGTATGCGGCTACCCTGCAATACAACAAACATTTATGTTGGTATTACTATCTATATTAACGGCATTCAGATGGTTCCTTCAACCTTATCATATTATATACTATATATAAAATAAAACAAAAATTAATGTATAATAAAATAAAGAGTTTAATATATCTCCAAGTCACCCCAACCAAAAATGAAAAAAAAAAAAAAAAAAAAAAAAAAAAAAAACTAAAATAAATTTATAAATAAACAAATAAAGATAAGACTTTGCGAGTGGGGGATGAGGAGGTAGAGATTCCGAAAAAAAATTCCCAATCGGTAATGTTTTCCACGTTGATTACAGACGAGCAACCGTTTGAAAAATTCGCTTGAACGGGATCGACTCGAAGATTACAGAAGCGGGACGGTAGTGAGTGGTGAAGCATTGAAACAAACATGGGCAGCCAGGCGTTATACACCAGGCCCGACATCACCTGAGAACTTCCGTGTTCAAACTACGCAAACGTTTCCTGCTGTGGCCTGCGTACATCTTAACACACACTTGACAAGCTGGCAGCGATGCCGGCAAAATAGTTCCATGTCTTGAAGTCGTATTAAAAATGTTGTTTTTAAATTCGTGGTCCCTGAATTTATTTACTACGTTTTCTGTTAGTTTTGTGCACGTGTCAGAGTAACCCGGCAAGTATGTATGTTCTTAAAATGTCGCATTTACTCTTGGTCTTCGCATGAACAAAGTAAATGNTCAGAGTAACCCGGCAAGTATGTATGTTCTTAAAATGTCGCATTTACTCTTGGTCTTCGCATGAACAAAGTAAATGCGTCGATGCAATGCCAAAAGCTGTTCTACGCGACAATGAATGTGACCATTAATTTAGCTGGGCGAAAAAAGTTGTTAATATTTCAGCTGCTTAAATTTACGAAAAATAACCACCTGCAAAATTGTGCGTAGGGATTAACAGTATTCTAACAAATAGTAACATTTATATAATGTTTATTTTATAAAATTTTCGGTGTAAAACAATTAAAATTCTTACTATGACTGTTCTTTCCGGTTAACTTCTCATAGTTGAGGTAACGGTTCGATATTTAACTGAGTTAATTGTTTTGGCAAGATAAATAATTGTTAATGCAAAAATGGCACTTACTGATTACACCTAAGACCTATTAATATAATTATCCTCTGCTGCTGTCTGGAATTTATTGTGCAATCTAAGATTTAGAATGTGAATATACTTCTAATATCAAGACAAAATATAATTTTACTGAGCAACATTATTCAGTCAGTCACTTGCCCTTTAAAAATAATGAAACGGTATTCCAATCACATTACAATAACGGTTGCCGTAGAATCTATTCCAGCCTCATACGCGAGTGTGTTAACTGTGGTTTCCACGATAGAGAGATGCGCCAGAGTAATGTAGGCAAATAATTATATTATTTTGCCATTCATTTTTTTCCTTACAACGGAACAAAAAGCATCTTTAATAAATATGAAATGTACGAATATATATTAAATTAAAATTATGAAACTCCACAGAACTTATGTTATTCCTGTGTTTTGAGAACGTCATGAAAAACCAACAAAATTTCCGTACAATAATTGTACTCTAGGAACGGAATGCTTATTTCGAAGGAAAAAAATAAAGAATGCTTTTTTTTTTTTTTTTNTTTAGAATGTGAATATACTTCTAATATCAAGACAAAATATAATTTTACTGAGCAACATTATTCAGTCGGTCACTTGCCCTTTAAAAATAATGAAACGGTATTCCAATCACATTACAATAACGGTTGCCGTAGAATCTATTCCAGCCTCATACAGGAGTGTGTTAACTGTAGTTTCCACGATAGAGAGATGCACCAGAGTAATGTAGGAAAACAATTATATTATTTTGCCATTCATTTTTTTCCTTACAACGGAACAAAACGCATCTTTAATAAATATGAAATGTACGAATATATATTAAATTAAAATTATGAAACTCCACAGAACTTATGTTATTCCTCTGTTTTGAGAACGTCATGAAAAACCAACAAAATTTCCGTACAATAATTGTACTCTAGGAACGGAATGCTTATTTCGAAGGAAAAAAATAAAGAATGCTTTTTTTTTTTTTTTTTTAAATTCTTTCTTGTGTGGGTTTTTCATGATCGGAACGTATTTTCTCTAATACATTATCATTATTGTGCCTATATAGTTAAGCCTCCTTTACTGTCATTTTATCCAATGATATTGGTACCACATCAATGTCATAAAAATAAACATCTAAGTAAAGTCAAATATAGAGACTGAAGTTAAATATCGTGTGTAACGTCTGTATTTGCGCTTATACGCGAATATCAGCAAATGAGTGTTATAAGAAAAAGAAGTCTTTTCCAGGAAAGCTAAAAAAAAACATCTACGTATCTACGGTTGCCAGCTTTTACTTTTATACTATTAAATGTATTAAAAGAGGAAAAAATAATGTAAATGGTTGCATTTCTAGGCCTTTATTCCGCAGTTTCCTGAAGGTAAAACAGAAACTTGTGAAATATTATCTATAGTTTAATCTACTGGCTTACAACACGTTTAATAACATCCTACTGTTAAGTCTCCCGCCTACCCGGTGCTCGAACTGCGAGGCCGTGTGTTCGAATACACGTTTTTTCTACGAAACTGTTCAACTTGCGTCCAAGGCGTTGTTCCACGAAACAATGTGCTGTTCTACGAACACGCACTGGACGTAACCGTCAGGCGTTTATAAATNGAACACGCACTGTACGTAACCGTCAGGCGTTTATAAATATTTCCTCGGTATTGCGCTTGATTGCAGTGAGCCACAGCAGCAGATCTCAGCTCTGTGTGTTGTAGCGCAACAGCTTTTAAGTCGGGCAGCTTTCTCCGCCGACATCTTCGTTATTGCCCTCCAGTTTCTCGTTCGAGGTAATAAAAGCAGACGTGTGGTCTGTCAAAACACATGACACATGGCCAATTACGTTCACTTATGTGGCCATCCTAGAGAGATAGAGAGAGAGAGAGGGAGAGAGAGATAGAGAGAGAGGGAGAGAGAGAGAGAGAGGGAGGGAGAGAGGGAGAGAGGGAGAGAGAGAGGGAGATAGAGATAGAGAGGTAGGTCTAGAATTATAAATATACTCGGGAACATATCTGCTCAGGCCTCACGTGGAACTGTTACACGAAAAGTCGTAACAAACATTTACTGAACACGAAATCATTGAATTGCATAAGGAATAAGTGTTTTTTTTTTTTACATAAAAATGGTCGGGAAAATTTTACGTCGAGATTCAATTTATGGTGACAGCAGCTCGTTTCGATACCAATCAAATAATTCAGTCAATTCCCAGCAAAACCGCGAGGTATAAATACAAATTTAAATTTAATATAACTATAAACTCGACATTTTTACACCTAAGAAACACCACGGCCATAAATCTACTTGAACTACGCAATATTTCAGATTCTAGTGTAGCATTATTGTAGTTGATGCACTGTTTGTATTTGCGGCTTGTCAGGATTTTTATAAGTNGCACTGTTTGTATTTGCGGCTTGTCAGGATTTTTATAAGTGCTAAAACCTCTACAAATAATAGCCTATAATCTAAAACACAAAATTTGAAGCCGCATACTTATACCAGAGCTACGGCGTTACAATTTTTTTTTCTAAATTTTGGTGTTCACAAGGAATGCGTGGAATGCTTGCAGTTGGCTAACAAACACCGCCCCGCGACACTAGCGTCTCGTAAAATATGCACATACGATATCTCAAGTGTAACGTATTTTTACAATCTCCCGCCGCATTGGAAAGTACAAATAACAGCGTAGCAAACAGATAGAAAAGAATTTATAACTTTTTATGAAATAATATTACCTAACGAAGTTGGCAATAATCTTTATGAGCGTTGCATGTATGCACAGAGGTAATTTTCTTTTAACTCTTGATGCACTAAATTGTAGTTCTATTTACTTGGAAACTATTCAGTATCCCAACTATATAATTTATAATTAAAATTCGTCGGTGGTGTAAATTTTAAATTAAATACTTCATTTAAAACAAAATAAGCATTCCAAAATAATTCTACACACACGACAAATAACTTTAAAAAATGTTTCGAAATATTGTAATTAACGGTACCGCTTGACCTTGGCTGTACCGTAAACTTTGAAAGAAATGATAATACAAACTGAGTGACGTCACAGTTGAATACAGGAATACGGTTTTACTGTNTGCTAAAACCTCTACAAATAATAGCCTATAATCTAAAACACAAAATTTGAAGCCGCATACTTATACCAGAGCTACGTTACAATTTTTTTTCTAAATTTTAGTGTTATCAACGAATGCGTGGAATGCTTGTAGTTGGCTAACAAACACCAACCCGCGACACTAGCGTCTCGTAAAATATGCACATAGGTTATCTCAAGTGTAATGTATTTTTCCAATCTCCCGCCGCATTGGAAAGTACAAATAACAGCGTAACAAACAGATAGAAAAAAAATTTATAACTTTTGATGAAATAATATTACCTAACGAAGTTGGCAATAATCTTTATGAGCGTTGCATGTATGCACAGAGGTAATTTTCTTNTGAAATAATATTACCTAACGAAGTTGGCAATAATCTTTATGAGCGTTGCATGTATGCACAGAGGTAATTTTCTTTTCACTTTTGATGCACTAAATTGTAGTTCTATTTACTTGGAAACTATCCAGTATACAAACTAAATATTTATGATTAAAATTTGTCGGTGGTATAAATTTTTAATTAAATACTTTATTTAAAACCAAATTAGCATTCCAAAAGAATTCTACATACACGACAAATAACTTAAAAAAATGTTACGAAATATTGTAATTAACGGTACCGCTTGACCTTGGCTGAACCGTAAACTTTGAAAGAAATGATAATACAAACTGAGTGACGTCACAGTTGAATACAGGAATACGGTTTTACTGTNTACCGTAAACTTTGAAAGAAATGATAATACAAACTGAGTGACGTCACAGTTGAATACAGGAATACGGTTTTACTGTTAACTTATTTTAGGAAACAAAAATTAAAGTAGAGGATAATTTGTATATGGAACATGGTAGGCCTGTTTCATTTTGTAGATATATCGTTCACATACGCGATACTACAACACACTTAACTTGCCCATATTATGTGATACGTTTTTGCTTTGAAGTTTAAGTTTTTTAGAGTCTTTGTACTATAACGACTCTGAAAAAAAGTGGTTATTAAATTAAAAGGTATTTATTTTTGTGAATGTAGACGTATGCATACACTTAAAAATCATTGCTATTTAACGATACGGTTCCTGACTGCCAAAAATGGTCATGAAAGTAGCGATTTGTGATAGCATTATTTTTTTATAGGTCAATAAATAATTTCATTGAAACATTCATTGATGGAGCACTGTCGGATGTATCTCAGTGTTTGACAACACACTCTTCTCGAAAAGTTTACATGTGGTATTTTACATGTTTTACTAATCATCTATATCAAGGTAACATCTATAATTTGCCATTTGAGAAACAGAATTTCGCGTGCCTGTTTGCAACGGAAAAATTTACTTCCTACAAATTAAGCAGCCAGTGAATAATACTACCCAATGTATCTATTATAATTGGAACTATAGTAAGACTTACGTAAACTAGGTTTGTGACCATCACAGTTCGTAACTACATCTGTTAAGAAGAGTATATACTGAAACATTTCCTGTGAAATCGTTGTTTGCGCGAATACGCGTATCTCGGTAAATAAATTGTCTGGAAATACGAATTTTTGCCAGAAAAGATAAAAACAATTGTCTATGCCAACTTTTAAAAAAATCATATTAAGTTTATTCATGGAGAAAANTTTTGCCAGAAAAGATAAAAACAATTGTCTATGCCAACTTTTAAAAAAATCATATTAAGTTTATTCATGGAGAAAAAATTTTCCCGTGAAAATGGTCAAATACGTATAGCATTTTTAAAGTTTGCCTATGGAGTTTCCTTAAGCGGCAAGAGNAATTTTCCCGTGAAAATGGTCAAATACGTATAGCATTTTTAAAGTTTGCCTATGGAGTTTCCTTAAGCGGCAAGAGAAAAGTACGACTGTAAGAGCACAGTTTAATGCGTGGGTTTTCACAGCGTTTAATGAAACTCCACCGTTACAGATATAATTTGGTGAGTACAGCGTCACGACGGGAACACAGCATGCCTTGCGCGTAGGAGCGATGAGGCGCTAGGGGAGCGTGACAGTGTCGCCCTTATCGCCGCTCCCTCGCTTCTTGACCTTGAACGCACCACTACACAGGCCCACTCCTTTTTAGCATATTTCACGTATAAATCTCCGTCACTGAAAATTGTATCACTCTTATCAGACTTTCAAATTCACAGTTCGATATGTTCACCACAGGGTGATCGACAAAAAGGTTTTTTTTTTTTCCCCCGAGGACATCCGTGGAGCGAAGTACGAGTGCAACTTCCTGGTGTTGAGATTCCGAAATGGTCGGTGTTACGAAGGTAATTTTGCAGTGTTGACGAAAATTTACATTCTTAAAAACTGCGAATTAATTTTATGTATTCGCAGAATGCCGTTCATCTCGTAGGTACTACCAGAACCAATACGACAACGCATTTACAACTTACGATTAACTGTGTTGTAGATTAGTTCTTTAACAACTGTTTGACAGATGAACAAATAATTATAACCCTCCTCCTCTCTACACCAACCATCCTTTTCAATTCTGCACTTTGTGTGAGCATAATTGTGCGTCACAGCGAACGAACGGAAATCCTCTAGCCATTATGGCGATATTTAACACTCATAATTAACCTTCTTAGTGAGTACTTCTGTTACCTTACACATCTATTTAACTTAATTTAAAACATTGTGCTGACATCCGCTACTGTGTAAAGAAACCATAAATAAAAAGGAATCAACGATCGTTTATTATCGAAGTGCGACACGAGTGTCGCATCGGATACTTTAGAAGATACAAGACGGAAAATGCACTGGTAAACCATTTAAAATGTCCTTGTTAATATGGAGTTTTCTCCCCCACACTGAAAATATGTCTCACGTCCTTGAGCAATTAAGTGAACACACGCCGGACTGCCAACGAAATATTCGTTTCCTCGCCGAATCCTTAGAGCTACTTTCGTTATTTTTATCTGTGGACAAGATGAAATGCAACTCTGTCTATATTTTTAATCTGTGACTGTATCATGTCCTGTTCTGTTCTATTGTTTTCCGTACAGTAATCGAAGCAGTAGTTTTAGAATGGCCGACTTTACGATCAAACTGTCAGGTGACCGTACACAAAAACACCTAAACCCAATTGATTTTTTTATTTATGTTCTAGTTTTGTGTCATTATTGTTTTGATACAAATAAACACATGAAATGACCAAATATCAAAGAGGTACTGAAATGCCCAGTTTGCTATCACTGGTATACATCTGAGCACATGACTAACTTAATTTGAAGTAGATAATTTACGTGCAGTTATCTTAAAGTAGGAAATTTTAGAAGCACTATTATTCGTATGTTAACCGTAGCAGTTGTTTACTTAAACATGTTAGTGCTCGTAGTAATTAAAATTTACTTATGTAAAAAAAAACAGGGTTTTTTTAAGTTGATCAGATCGAATATGCACAAAATTATGTTTGCAAGCGTTGGTGTTTCTTACATCCACAGTAAGCCTGCCTCCGAGTAGTCACCTAACGCGATTGACCCGCTCGTCAATTGCCAAGGAACGCGGTAGCTCCACAAAACACATCGTCGGGTGATTTTATTCAATTTTTTGGTATTTTCCATTTTTTTAAATCTTAATATTTCCATAATACAAATTCAATATTGCGTTTATGTAAATATGGAAGTTTTCTTATATGAAAATAAGTTAATTTGTGAGTTATTAATCATACTTAATTACTTAATATGATAAAAATACAGGCCACGCGTTAATTTCTGATAATTCTTATTTAATGCTTTTATATTTTGAACGAACCAAAACTTTATTATTCGACGTAAATAGGCAGACTATAAATACATTTTATATAATTGTAGAATGCACCAGTGGCAAAATAATTCAGATGTAATAACAACTTCCAGAATGCACATACTTTATTATATTTGTGGGTGCACTGAATAAGAGTTGAGAACCGAGATTCATGGGTAAAATTTTAGAATATGGAAATACGGTAATTTTTTAAATATTTTAGCCAGTAATGTATTGACGCGTTGTCACGTATGTAAACACCTGCGCGTATGACTTCCGGCTGTATTCAAACATACAACCTACGCCAAGCGCATATTAAATACAAGCTGACAAAATGACCATTCCGAATTTGGACGTGCACACTCTTCGTTGTTCACATGCCTACGCAGGATGTAAAAAAAAATGACGGCCCATGTGTGTGGTACAACCGGAATTTCCACCTCATTATTCATATACGTTTTAAATTGGTGCATTCGGATATTTACTAACAGAATAACCCACTGTTCTTTATTTACAGGGATACCGGTTCCTTCAGAGGGAAAAATGATCTTCTGGTTGGGTAATTTTTATAACAGTTATAACAGACAAGATTACATTAATGGGTGCTGGTTTTGGTCACAAACAATTTTCCTATTTGCCCGAGATACTAAAAAGTGTGTTAATGGTTTACTGAACATCCGCACCTTGCAGTCAAATAAGACATAAAAAAAAGTCTACAATAAAAGTAAGTTCACTTATTCTCTTTTTAAAGCATGTCCGAACACAAAATATTAGCGGGTTAATTTTTTAAATTGAAAAACGGTTCGTACTTAAAACAAATGAGTATAATATATTTTGCAAATATTATTTTTAATAGAATATTTTTATATACCTATGTATTACGCCATGATTGCTTCTATAGTACTGTTTGTGTTTGCTAAGAAAATAATGTCTCATTTCTACAACTGTAAAGTAACTTGAATTATTCTTCATGCTTGCTCAATTTTTTTTCCGTTGCACGCAACCGGCTATCACATTTTGAATGAGGAATGATCTTTAAAACTTGGCTATAGAATATCTATGCCGCGTTTAAATGGTTGATTATTTTACCAAAGAGACGTAACCCGATTTTGTGTACAAAAACCAAGTGATCCATGGTGTATTTATTTTGCGTATAGGTAAAGTAAACTGGNGACGTAACCCGATTTTGTGTACAAAAACCAAGTGATCCATGGTGTATTTATTTTGCGTATAGGTAAAGTAAACTGGGTTAAGCCTTTCCAAGTACATACGCCAACACATATTTCTTTTTTACTTTTAGTCAAAATATATTATTGTAAATTGTGACCATTACGGATGTTTCATAAATAGCAACAGTGAAATTTTATCCACATTGATTTTAATTATTTCATTGAAAATTCTTTGAGCTGTATCTACATCCGAAGCCTAAATTTTTTTTTGTTGCATTTGGTTTCCGTAAAATTATATTATTTCAATGTTGGTTTCAATGATGTGTTTTACTTAATTTTATGTTCAAACATTGACAGCAACGGTGTTTTGTCTCCACTGCTAAACAATCGAAGGTTACGCCCAATCGCAGATTACGTAACAACTAAATGACCAATATTAACCCAGCCCTAGACTAGCGCGTGCGTCGTATTTTGTCTAGAAAACTGCTTCTACCGGGTTGTCCGCCAAGGATAACGGCATTTCCTGAAGTTGTAATACCTCTCTACGTGACAGCAGCCGTTATCTTTTCACAACTACAGCATGCTTGCACATTGGTGAATACGCTATTTTTTAATATTTCCTATTAAGTTCCGCTTTGAAAAATTGTGGCTGCTAAGAATATTGCATTAATGAATTCGTGCATAATTAACGAGAAGACATATTTTACATTATCCTGTGTAATTATGGGATCGTATAATTGAAAACATTGTTTTTAACAACACTGGTTACAGTAAGCCATAAATGTCATTATTTTGTAATAGTCTTAAGTAGTATTACGTTGCAATAAAAAACCTCGAGAACAAATATGTCGTTTCCAAATTCTAAGGATGTTTTCATCACTTGTACGTCTCCACGTCTTTTGTCAATGAATCCGCAATTCTTTTTCTTCTAACGCTTTATATTATCGGTGTTGGAGTGTTACTTTTTGATGNCCTTTTGTCAATGAATCCGCAATTCTTTTTCTTCTAACGCTTTATATTATCGGTGTTGGAGTGTTACTTTTTGATGTGTTAATATTTGACATGTCAGAATATTTAAAATGCAAACAAAATAATTAAAATGTAAATGTTTACCTAATTTTAATGATCAAAATTTAAAGTAAGAATTATTATTTTTATATTAGTACGTACAAATTGATAATACACAAATGGATATAAATTTTACACAATAAACCCCGTNGAATTATTATTTTTATATTAGTACGTACAAATTGATAATACACAAATGGATATAAATTTTACACAATAAACCCCGTAAAGACGTTTTTCATAAAAAAAAGTACCTTGGATACGTGCATGGAATCTAATTAAACCTACGTAATAATAAAAAATACAGTGAAAACAACAAAAAATTACGACTTCTTTAACAAGTTAAATGTCGCGATGGCTTCGTCAATTTATGAAAGTGTCGCACCCTTTGCTAGAGGATATGTGGTAGGGTCCATCTGCATCCCCACCGAGAANGACGTAACCCGATTTTGTGTACAAAAACCAAGTGATCCATGGTGTATTTATTTTGCGTATAGGTAAAGTAAACTGGTTTAAGCCTTTCCAAGTACCTACATACGCCAACACATATTTCTTTTTTACTTTTAGTCAAAATATATTATTGTAAATTGTGACCATTACGGATGTTTCATAAATAGCAACAGTGAAATTTTATCCACATTGATTTTAATTATTTCATTGAAAATTCTTTGAGCTGTATCTACATCCGAAGCCTAAATTTTTTTTTGTTGCATTTGGTTTCCGTAAAATTATATTATTTCAATGTTGGTTTCAATGATGTGTTTTACTTAATTTTATGTTCAAACATTGACAGCAACGGTGTTTTGTCTCCACTGCTAAACAATCGAAGGTTACGCCCAATCGCAGATTACGTAACAACTAAATGACCAATATTAACCCAGCCCTAGACTAGCGCGTGCGTCGTATTTTGTCTAGAAAACTGCTTCTACCGGGTTGTCCGCCAAGGATAACGGCATTTCCTGAAGTTGTAATACCTCTCTACGTGACAGCAGCCGTTATCTTTTCACAACTACAGCATGCTTGCACATTGGTGAATACGCTATTTTTTAATATTTCCTATTAAGTTCCGCTTTGAAAAATTGTGGCTGCTAAGAATATTGCATTAATGAATTCGTGCATAATTAACGAGAAGACATATTTTACATTATCCTGTGTAATTATGGGATCGTATAATTGAAAACATTGTTTTGAACAACACTGGTTACAGTAAGCCATAAATGTCATTATTTTGTAATAGTCTTAAGTAGTATTACGTTGCAATAAAAAACCTCGAGAACAAATATGTCGTTTCCAAATTCTAAGGATGTTTTCATCACTTGTACGTCTCCACGCCTTTTGTCAATGAATCCGCAATTCTTTTTCTTCTAACGCTTTATATTATCGGTGTTGGAGTGTTACTTTTTGATGTGTTAATATTTGACATGTCAGAATATTTAAAATGCAAACAAAATAATTAAAATGTAAATGTTTACCTAATTTTAATGATCAAAATTTAAAGTAAGAATTATTATTTTTATATTAGTACGTACAAATTGATAATACACAAATGGATATAAATTTTACACAATAAACCCCGTGAAGACGTTTTTCATAAAAAAAAGTACCTTGGATACGTGCATGGAATCTAATTAAACCTACGAAATAATAAAAAATACAGTGAAAACAACAAAAAATTACGACTTCTTTAACAAGTTAAATGTCGCGATGGCTTCGTCAATTTATGAAAGTGTCGCACCCTTTGCTAGAGGATATGTGGTAGGGTCCATCTGCATCCCCACCGAGAAATTTTATGCCAAACAAAGATGGCGGCGTCCACTGCAATTCTTAGATGGAGACTATTGAGAATCAGGGATGGTTACTAAACATAAAATTACTCCCGTTCTTCCACAACGGCGCCTGTAAATACCACACACTTTTTTTTAAGGAACTTTAGCAGACATATGGACATACCTTCTGGCAGATCCTCCACTCCAGCGAACATATGGTATGTCCCGATCGAGACAGTAAAAAAAAAAATCACTTCACACCCGGTGGTTGGCCGCACTGTTTTCTCGTACCTCACCTCTAAATTTCTTTATTTTATCGATATTATTTTCCTTCAATCACACACTTCACCGACACCACCGCATCTTGCCATAGAGCGAGCACTTCGATAACGAGAACCGGGGATAGAAACCGCCCCGCAATTTTTTTTACGTCCCGAGAGCATAAAAAAATGATGTATAACGGAAACACTCGCGTGGGCGGTCACATGACGCCCGCCGAGCCGCCGAGGGTGGTTACGAGGCGGAAAAGACGAAGAAGAAATTGAAGATGAAGATCTCCGTGTGCGCGCGCAGTCTTCCCATGAGAGAACTGTTTAGGGGGTTGTGCGACGCCGGTGCCACCACCAGGCGTGGAGCGGCGGCCGCGGCGAGAGAGAGTTCAGTATGCCAATAACCCTGGCCGGAGACCGGTGCACCACTGAACGACAAAGTCGATATCCCTCCGCCACGCGCGCATGCACCGGGATCTCCCCCCCTCCACCTCCTTTCCCCTCCCTTCCACGACACCTGCACGCTTCCTCTCTCTCCGCGGCTGGAAAACCGCTACAGGAAGGCAAGACAACCGCTGCACCCACACTCCCGGCCGGCCGCAGCCCAATCAAGTTCCACAGACCTACATTTTCGCCGCCCCTCCCCTCCGCTGCTAAACCGTCGTGCCGGGTCGACGTGCATTTCATCTCTCCACTCCGCCCTTCCTCCAACCCCTTCCACTCGCTAAAAAAAAAATACATGTGTCGGTGTCTCCTTGTTCTTGTTTACCTTTCGACCGCGCCGGGTTCAAACAGGACATGCATATTTTACCTTTGCCACGTTTCAGTTGTAAACAGTCGATCCCGTAAACGGGAGGAGGTGTTGACTGAATCACGAGAGGCTTGGAATTTTTTTTTTTACACAACCACATTTGAAGTAGAAAAAGAAGCGAAGCATACCGAGGGCCAGACGGTATTTCTGTGGTCCCTGCGGTATGTAATTAACTCACAATGAATTCACATGTTTCTGGTTCGAGAAACGAAGCAAGTTTGAAAGTGTAAAATATCGAAAACTCCTATAACATTAGTGGCTCATGTTTGACACATTTCACTGTTTTTTTCTAAGACGTCCGGATGAAATACTTTTATCTCCCGAGTTATAAAAAGGATGCATTTTTTTTAAAAATCAACTTGTTGTACACACGTATATTACGTATAATGGTATTATAAAAGAAGTAGTATTTTGTTATATTAGGGACAATATTCGTATAGCTACCCAGGAAACAGCTGTTTTATTGGGTAGTAGATTTCGGCCGGGGCGCTGTGCTGCACGAAAAACGTACTCTTATTTTTTTTTTATGATGGACCTCTTTGTCCACCATATTAGTGGTTCTCCATTCAGGCGCTAGGATTGGCAAGTTGTAGACCTGCCCACGTGAGAAGCAGTGTTCGCTTTTGTTCGTTTGCTACGTTTTTAACAGCTGCCCCTCAGGCCGCATTTACAGCCGTAGCTAGAGACCCGCTAATTTCGCGTTTTTTTTGGCGCCAAACTACAATTTACCGACCTGTAGATACCCGAGACGACGTCGTTCGTTTCTTGTCTGCTGCCTGGTTGAGAATCCATTCCGCTTCTCACAGGACTGCACACGATTCGCTGACGCTGATGAGAAGTGTTTATTGTTTGGTGCAGAGAGGTAAGCAGGATGGGTTATGCGAGATGCGGTCCAGTGATATAAGACTAAGTCATAGCACAAAAAACATTAAAAGGTATCTGCAATCTCTCAAATTCGGATGGAATGAGTGGTAAGTGCGGCATGACATCCGATACGCCCTGAGACCACCTGGTGAATACTGTGGCCCGATTCTGCCTGCCTGGTACATGAACTGCGTTGCAGTGTGTTTGTAATCCTGTTTTTTTTTACAAAACTATTTAACGTGTCCTTGGTATATTTACGTATGAAAAGACGTCATACCTCAGACGAGGACGGAATGATACTTTGAAGTTAACACGCATGCTGTAAATATTATTTTGGAGCCCTTAAATATATATAAACGGCTTTTTCAGAATGCCGTATCTTAAAACATATTAGCCGGACACGAGTCAAACTACGATAGGAGTCTATACTGAACTTTGCTGCAGGCTTTTCATCAATTAAATGATAGGGTCACCGCTGAAAGTCCCATAGGTACACGCAGCACTACGAGAACACTGCACGCCAGTTCAGAGCCCTGCGCGTAGCGGCGATGGGGCACTTGATGTGCGTGCCAGTGTAACCCTTACAGCTCCCGCACTTATCGGCNCTGAAAGTCCCATAGGTACACGCAGCACTACGATAACACTGCACGCCAGTTCAGAGCCCTGCGCGTAGCGGCGATGGGGCACTTGATGTGCGTGCCAGTGTAACCCTTACAGCTCCCGCACTTATCGGCAAAAAAAAAAATGATGCAGGCAGGCCTTTTAATTACATGCCAGTTGTATACCACAGATTGGCTAAATACCCAGAGACGGAATTGGCGTGTTGGTTCCTTTGATGAGGGCTTACCCATTCTCTGACTGGTGCGCGAGGCTATGGGAACGTGCCTCGTGCCTTGATTGGCTACTGCATGCTGGGATAATTCCCTGTTGGCTGGGCTGCCTGCTGGCGGGTAGGTTTCCAAACGTTGTTTGGCGAACGGCGTTCCGAAATGTTGCATGGCCAGTGACGCCATTTTGCTGGCGTGTGCGGCTGGAGTTCTTCGAATAAGCGGCTCTCCAACTTATGCATTCTGAAGTACTGTACTCCGTGACGGTGCATTCGATTGCAGTCTGATGCCACTGGAGCTGTGACTCTGAGGAAAAGCTTGGGGGCGATGAGCACCGAGTAATGTTGCTGTTGATGAGCTCACGGGGTACCGCGTCATTTGTTTGCACCACAAAAGTTTGATGAGCTGTTTAATTATTGACTCTGCTCATTTCTCCCAACCCTTTTTTTTATGTATACGGAACCTCCTATTTCCTGACACTACTTAGTTCTTATCTCCTGTACTGCAATTTAGAGAGTGGTACAAATTATTTCTTTCTTGTGTTCTTGTTAAGAGACATGTTTCCTACGTAAGCTGGGGGCCGCGGTGGTGGTGTGGCTGTAACACTCACCTCCCATCTAGGCGAACCGAAGTTCGATGCCCGGCGGTCGGCGGGTTTACTCGGCGATCTCCCGTTTCCCCCGCCCTTGCATTCCGACGCCACTCCATCCATACCTCACTTGCCCTCATCGCGCTCTGAAGACCTCGATGTTAAAACCAGCTAAAATCTCTCCACTTCTACGTAAGTTAAAATTTTTGTTGATAAATATCAATAAGATAATCTTGATCGGAAGTTACACGCACGTAAACGATTCAGGAATTTGTAAGGGCCAAATTTGTAAATAGAAGAAAAGTAGGAGTCGAGTGGATATATTTGGGCAGTTCTTAAAATCGAGGTATTGAGAGCCGAAGAGGGCGAGATGAGTATGGATCAGCGCCGGAATGCAAGAGCGGGGTAAACGGGAGAACGCCGAGAAAATCCGCCGACGAGCGGCATCGTCCGGCACAATTCCCACATTAGCAAAGTATGATGCATGATCATCTCTACTGTGAATCATAAATACTTGATTTCAAGTATGTCATCGGCGCCTATTACCTGAGACTTGATGTATAATTTTTTTTTTTTTAACTAACCTTAGACAGTGGCATATTTGTCTTTCTCAAATGGAAACTTGAACACAATAACTATTATTTCTATTTGTACGGAATGGTGATGAAACGTGGGTACAAATTTAATGTATTGTATCATCATCCAATAACAAGAAGTAGAAACAGCGCTTAAATGTTTCTTACAAATATTAGTATTTGTTTTTTGTTTTTTTTTTATGTTCTGCATACCTCTAGGGATTAATTACCACAGTCGTAAAATGGCATGCTGTTATCTAGCATCAAAACCANGGGGGGGGGGGGGGGGGTCAAATCGAGATTTTCGTGTTTCGAATACGTAGCGGACGTTGCTGTTGATCGCTGTGATTTCTCGGGGTTTTCACGTTTCCCTTTCCTTTGCATTTTGCGGTTGCTCCCTCTCTATCTCTCTTCATCCTTATTGGCGGTGAAAACGTCAGCTGTTAAGTGCCGCTCAAATAACTCTCTCTCTCTCTGTCTCTCTCTCTCTCTTTCTATCTCTCCTCCTACCCTCTCCATGCATGGAAATACGATAGTAAAAAGCACCCTGCAAATGCGTGCCCGGAAATAGCTAATTTATTTTCCTGCAGCTCTCTAATAACTCCCTGGACTCGTGAGTGCTCAAACGAACAAATGGGGCATTTCCGCTCACAAGTTCAAGAGTTCGCTTTTTCACGTCTCGAGACAACGAAATAGCTCCGCAACGTCTGTTCAAGAACCATCAAAAATTTTCGATCATTTTTCTGATACTAACACCTACTCCATAATCCAAACGAGGGAATTATGGTCAACATATTTTTCCTATTCCTTTTCTCTTCACGTTTTGATATCAAGTTCTCATTTTTGAAGTTTGATTCCGCAATAAAGGGATATCCTGTAAGATATGAGTTAGTTTCTTAACAATCAGTGCACTGTATATTTAATTTCCAAATGTAATTAAGAGCTCATTTTACCGAACTTTTAGTATTGATTCCAGGAGAGATGGGTAGGGAGAACGGAAGGAAAAAATAAAAAACTAAATTTGAATAATATATTATGTAAAAAATACAAATTAATTTAAGTATTTGTTTTCTTTATTGCATACAATCCCAATAATTTAATACAAATTCTCGAGTTTTCACACAAATAAAAGCTTAAATATTAATTATATCCATTAACCATCTGTAAGTTTAAAATTTATGCTGAGACGATTATTATACTCAGCCACAAGCGTAGAGCTATAACTAATTACTTCATAACGTGAAGAAAATAGGCTCTACATAGTTTCAATAACAAGGATTTTAAAATAAAAATAAAGTATTGATTTCTGTAAAGCCTTTTTTTTTTTGCAGATTTTGGAATACTATAGCTGCATACAAAGTTTATGATTAAAAAAAATAACACAAGATTCATATGTTTTAATATTGTGTGCCGTATTACTCTTATATGTTATAGTATTTTTTTCAGTACAATACCGATGTTTTATTATTGTGGAGTGTGTCACTATTCACAGCTTACATATGTAATTAAATTCTTTGAAATAACACTGTCTTACATACAAATAATTTAATGATTAAACTTTGTTGCAATGAGTGACTCTGTTCTGACAGTGCATACGGACCTAAGAAATGCGTGTTAAAGTAACAAGAGCAAAATAATTATTTTATAGACTTCCCGATGGTCACGTTGCGTGGAGCATGTTTGGGAATAAAATATTAATTATAGGCTTATGATAGAAAAAAAATTAGGAAGTAAATACCTTCAATGCCTTTGAAGGTCCGTAACATTCCCAAAAGTGTAGATATCCACGCCAAAGGTGGGACTCTATAATTATTACAGTAGCAGCGAAAAAATGAACTTTTAATTTCCAATCGTGAACCTAATATGAAATAGACTTTCGTCTTCTGCTGATTTCCTGAGCATTAGTGCACCAGCTGTCATCAGAACGGTCAAAAATGACTTCAAACACCGACGTGGGCGTTCATTTAAGTTTGGATTTCCAAAACACCTGTGCTATTAAAAAAAATATTGCTAATTAGTAAAAAATAATAATACTAGTTGCACTGCTAATTTGTGCGAAGAAGTGTACTAGACTCAAACACGCAAGGTTATTAGGGCTTAACGTCTCATCAACAGCTGGGTCATTAGAAACAGAAAGGCAGTAAAGGAAAGGAATCGGACATGGAGTGAATTAAGTAACCGTCCTAGCATTCGCTTAAAGTAATATCCGAAAATCACGGATACCTAAATCGTAATTGCGGAACCGGGAAACGATACCAGGTACTATAGCATGGTAATCCAGTGCATTACCTTAAGTTTTGTAACACCGAGTAGGTTTTGTGGAAAGTATAACATGTTGAACATAACAGTGACATTGCCAATGTAATTTTTTGGCACACTGTGTTACACAGTTCCTTTCCTCATTCAAATTTAGTCTTCAAGGGTAGTTATAGCTGATTTACTTTGCAAAACAGTATTCTTGTATTATTGGGTGTATAGAGCTCAGTATCATTCTTAGTATCTTTGGTGTAAGTTAAGGGCGTTGACCGCCAAAAAAATTGCAATTTTATATCTGTGCCACATACTGTTCAACTTATATTGATTATATTTGATTACTCTTTCCTCACAAAAAAATGATCGCATAATTTTCTCACATAAATACATGTAAAAATAACAGCTGTACTGTTTTATAAATTTTCATTGATGAAAACTAACCTAGTGCACAAAATATGATATTTNATGTAAAAATAACAGCTGTACTGTTTTATAAATTTTCATTGATGAAAACTAACCTAGTGCACAAAATATGATATTTCATAGTTAAAGAAGATGCGAAGAGCTACTTCAAGGACTCTGTAAATACGTACAAAGAAATACTTTCGCAATTAAAAAAATTTTAATAAGGAAATACTTTTATTTATTTAATTTGTGGCTGCCCCTGAATTTTTGTAAAATAAATTTTGCTTAGCATGCCTTAAAATGAATAAAACAAAGTCTATGCAGTTGCCTAATTGTTAAATTTTCTGCAAACAGTTTGGTTTATGTTATTTGTATGTTACAAAAAAACAGTAAGATATTGACTTTGACAAGTTATTTTCCAGAAACCACGCGCTCTTAAGATATTTTATCTGAGGAAATAGTAGCCACAGATAGTATATACAAGTTGAACACTATGTGGTACAAATAAAATATATAGTCTATTCGCGGTTTCGTCACACCTTTTGAATCAAACCTTCGTAAAATCACCCCACGATTGGTTGTTTCCTGAATACGCAACGTGTCACAGGCGTTGAAAACTTGCGTTAAGACAAACGTACGTTATTTTTGGTTAAATTAAACTTTTACTTATATTTTAATCTTTAAATTCCAATATTTCATTTAAAATTGATATGAATAAAAACAGGGAGAAAATGTGTGTGTTGGTAATGGCTCGTAAGAAATAGTTCTCATGCAAGATATTATTAAACTGAGCGCGCACGAATGCGGTGCGTTGTCCCTTTGGTGTGATTTTCTAGACTAGGTTGAGCTTTGGTTGCATGAGACGGAAGAATATCCTGGAAGTAGAACTTTAGCAGGGTTTCAGACAAGTTAGAAGTAACAATGGATGGACTATATCAAATATTTCGTGGCTAACGTGCTTGAGCAGAAACACTTTTTTTTTTTCATACCGGCCAAGAGCTGAAACTTGTCGCGTATAAACAAAATAAATAAATGAATACCCGTACGCAATCTCGGCTGATGAAGGAAGGCTTTCTAATTCCCGAAGATGCGAAGCTGTAACACGCCTTGGCTTATTCTGCGTCGGATGTCGACCACCGGCCGAGGGCGGAGGGCTCGCAGGTAACATCTAAACACTTCGTTAGGGCGTCACAAGCCGTGGTCCGCGGTGTTTTGTTGTGTTGTTCGCAGGCGAACGCCCACGTTTGCACTCTTGTGGTGCACGCCCCATTAATCCTCAACAATAGTTAAAATGAAAATTCATTCATGCTAGATTTCAAACACTATCGCGTTTGTGTCAACGAGACTCTCAAGTAAACCATTTTTAACGCCTCAAGGTCGCATCCGGATATAAGGACGCATTGTGACAGCGATGGGAAACAGCATAAACTATCTTTGCGAGTGCTGTCTTCCCTCGGAATTGTAAGCTGTGACTATAGGTTGTTAATACAGTCATGTGTTCATAAAAGATACATCACCGTGACTGCAGATTAAAAAACTGTTTCACAGATGAATAAATATCTTAAACGAGAGTTACTTACCAGCGAATTTGGCTCACTTTGACACTTTTCAAAGACCGCATTTATGTTCGACTATACACGTTTTATAAAATGGTAACAGAATATCGACTCTTATTTCTATCCTGAGAAAAGATTTACAGTAAAATATTCCGTAGATTTTTTCGAAATATTGGAACAGGCACAACTGCTTACAATAAGAACCACGTGCGAACTGAGGTAGCCCCTTAACCTTCGCAGTTGGTCCGCGACATATTTTTCACGCTCTGGAAGACTCCGAGCCAGAAAAATAGGCGCAACAAAATGCAGGCTTCAATACAGCCTCCCACTCCAGTAGCAAGGCGGCCAATGGATAGCTGTCATCCGCCAGAAAAAAACAAACTACTGTGAAACTTAGAGGTAGTAGAAATTGCGGATTTTTTTTCAGCCTCTAGCAATTGCAGTCTGGAAGATACTCTGTCCATTGACGTGTGGAAGTCGTCGAGATGACCAACTTACGCATTATGTGGAAGTCAGCTGGGGAAGAACGGTTTATTACTGCCTGAAGCTTCACTCAAGAAACCAACCTATTAATCTGTAAAAAAAAAAAAAAACGTTCTCCTCTCAACTAATGTTCTTTCACCACTGATTAGGAGATATCACATTTGAAGTTCATGAATGCAAATAAACACGTTACAAGGCTATGCGTTCTTGCAAACTGAAATATCGAAATATTGAAGTATGATCCGCATGGGCCTGTTTACTTTTGGATACGTTTGGTTCGATTTGGTCAATTTTGAAATTGTTCTGCAATATTCGGCCACATTTTGTCGTATTTGGTTATTTTCACAATAGGTCTAATTTCACGTTTATTTATGCGTGTGTGTGTATATATATAGTCACATTGGAACACATGAATTCATACTAATTTATATACAATTTATCATGTCTTGATGTATCTGGTGATCATTACTAACGTTCAATCTTTATTGGACACATTGGTCACTTTTGGCGACTACTAAGAGTATCGGCAACTACTGAATACTATTGGCGACTACTTAACAATGCTGGTTTCGTTTGGTCAATTAAAATTACATTTCTAAGACCCATTAATTGCATATCAGTGGTTAAGTCTCCATGGAAGATACGGAAGCGACGCTTCGCTTACATAACTGATCTATATATTATTTTAAATTTCGATTATCTGTAAAAACAAGTAGGCCTACCTTTCGTTTATAATGAAATAGAAATACAGCAAATAGAAATTTTGTTAATGCAGACTTTATTACGGTTCATTGTCTTCAGTTGACTACAAAACTATTAACATAAGCGGCCTCTAACAGACTTGGATACTATTAAATATTACAAATTTAGTTTATGGTTTGAAGTGTCGCCAATCTTTTTTTACAACTATTGCATCGTTGGTATAACATATACTTTCCCGATAATATTTTTACAAAGTAATATTATTGCAGGCATGACCCAAAGGAGGTCACCATACACATTTTAACCTCATGATATGCACGAAATAACAGGCTGACTAAAAGACATGTGTTTGCGCAAAATTAATCAAATATGATACAAATATCTGGTGCCTTGAAAAACTTTCCTTGGTAAAATCACTGCTTCTCCGTTACTTATATATTATCGTTTGACTGAAGGAAGATTTGTAATGATTGCCACTGATCGTATTTGTCACTGTTGCTATATTAAATGTCGTTTTTCCTCACTAAAATGTTCGATTACATTTTTTTGTACCTGTCCATATTTTGCCCTCTTTGTTGATGCTTGGTCAGTTTTCCTTATTTGATCGTTTGGTCATATCTGGTTACGACTGGCTGTGTTTCGCTAACCTAGGCTGCATTTGATTATACTTTTTCACACTTTGTGATTTTCCATTACATTATTTTAAATTTCGTTACATTTCGTTATAAATCACACTCGCTCATTTTTGCTTGTACTTCGTCACACCTGATTTTTTGGTCACACTTGATTACATGTTTAGTGAGCTTAGCCGAGTATCGGCCTCCTTTCACGATAGGCTTATCGATTTCAAACAAAACAAACACACTGTCCCCTCTGAAGAGAAGAACCGTGCTACAAGAGATCAAGTACGAGTATATTAATAAAAGTTTGTGTTTTTGCATTTTTATTAAGTCTATAGATGTTAATTTACCCGCAATTTTCACGGTGTAGTGATTTTCACGGTTACTTCACACTTTTCTGAAGTCCTGGAGTTCTACTTTGAGGATATTCCTCCGCCTCATGCAAACAAAGATTAACCTAATCTGAAAAATTACACCAAAGTAACAGCGCACCGCAATCGTGCGCACTCAATGTAATAATGTTCTGCTTAAGAACTATTTCTTGCTAGGCACTCACAAAAAAAGGTATTTTCTCACGGTTTTAATTATATTAATTATAAATGAAAGATGATAAATTATGAATAAAATATAAAAAAAATAATTTTATTTAAAAATAAAGGACTTTTTATGTTAACATAAGTTGAAAACGTTTGTGATACATGAGATATTGAGGACACAACCAAACGTGTCATATTTAAGGTGATTTTTCGAAGGTTTCATTCAAAAAGTGTGAAGAAATCTCGAATAAACATTATTAAAAATTCGACAAAAATTTTTTTCTAGAAATGTATCCTGAGCAAAGATAGAAAGAAAGTTTTTTGTTGAAAAGTGATATCGTGAAAGGTGGACGATGTATGCTGAAAAACATTTAACATGTAAAACTAGATTCTTTCACTCGACCAGTCCTGCACTAGGCAAGTCGCGTTAAGAAATTTACATTATAACACAACCAAAAAATTTTTTTAAAAAAATCTCAGGCTCGTGAGAACTTTAGATACCTTTAAAAACCCGTTTAAACTAAGAATGTCAATAATTGCTACATAACATTCCAAATTTCGATCTATACAAACATCAAGTGGCGTTTTCTCACACATGCTCGAGCTTCCTTCTTCAGACTTGTTTCACCTTGTGGCCTCGCACGCGTTGCTTGCACTCACATTACACTTTGGCACACCAATTTTTAAGAAGGCCTTGTCATTCCTCACTAAATGCTCAAATTGGCTTTGTGAATGACAAACATTAAAGCGTGTAATTTGTATTCGCAGACAGCCGCAAAATTATAATATCTCAGGAAGTTAAAGGTAATAGTTTCGAGAATTACTTTTTTATTTTTTTTTTTCCCCCTTTACGCGTGCCGTTTCCACGAGCTGTAATGATGGTGCAGGAACCAGAAGTCACAGCGCATTTCGCAATTACTTTTCCTCGGAGCGGCACGACGCTACGATTAACCAGTCCGACTGTGGCGGCCTTGGTGGTCGGGACAGCCGATCGGTTTGCACCAATCGAAGGAGACAATGGCGGTTACGCAAGGCCTGCCCATTGGTCAGGGCGTTCCGGAATAACGGGAAGGCAGACGGAGAAACAAAAGGCCGCCACGGGACCCGGAAGCAGACTGTTTGCGAAATGCGCTCAAAAGTTTATTTTAATAACTCCGTGACCTTGTCTATTAAAGAAGGCTGTAACTCGCCATGTCCTAGTCGTGTTTGTGCTACGAAGCGGCGAGACACGGGACTCGGCTTCCGAGCCTCGACTACGATCGTGTTCTCTGAATCAATCCAACGATACAGATTTGAAAGTGATTTCGGTAGCAGTGTGTGTGTGTGTGTGTGTGTGTCTACGAAAATACTTTCGTGATGCCTTTTAAATCGTCGCAGTTTGCTTGTTGCCTGTGATAACACAAACCGAATGGAAATTTCTCACGATTTTGAGTAAACAACGTTTGAATGTAAACGTTTCTGTGGCCGATATTTCACCTAGCTATGTCAAAACTGTTTCTTCTTTAAATTATAGAGGTATAAATAATTACCTTACACTTGTTGTAAAAGCCGCATTAGGCATTCCAAAAAGGACTATACTCCTGTTCTGCGTTGACGTGTAAAGTGTTTAAAACTACAATGATATAAGATGTTCAATAGAAAAGAAATAAACCGTTAGTTTCTATATGAATTTAAAATTGTATTTTATTCTTTGCGAATAAAACTAACAGCACTTCGATGTCGNTAAACCGTTAGTTTCTATATGAATTTAAAATTGTATTTTATTCTTTGCGAATAAAACTAACAGCACTTCGATGTCGTGCGTGACCCTTCGATATGAATTCAACGCTTGTCGTGAACTTTACTGTGGTAGCTCTAAAATGACATGTGGGTTATCACCTTGCCAAATCCTTTCATGGTGGAACCAAAATTATTTAGTTGGGGCCACTACCAAATGATGTGGTGTTTAAAACAAATAATTGACAGAATTACTTCCTACAAAGTTCTTTTTCCAATTATCTTTTCAGGAAAATTTTTTTTGTCTTCTTGGATTTATAACGTACCCTGAAAAGACATACCACTAGCCCATAAGCCAAAAAGTTAATTTTCAATTAATTCAAATAAAAATAAAATAAAGATCAAATTTATAACCTAAGTCTGGCTTGTAAACTAATTTCAGAGACTTCAAGGACTCTTAAATAATGAGATCTTCAGGGCCTACGTGGTGAAGTAAGACACAAAGGGTGGAGCGAAGGAATGATAGGGCATGGAGGAACGGGATTACCCTGAGAAAACCCGCTGGCCATCTGCGAAATCCCTTAAGTTTCTCACATGCAAAAGTCTGCTGAGGCCCCGCTAGTTAATATACCACAGCGGCCATGATTAGCTTTAAAGATAAGGGAAGTTTTACGTAACTTAAGAGAGGGTGTAAACGTTATCGATATACAGTATTCAGAAAGAATCACTTCCCCAATCTTGAAATATTTGTAAAGTAGTATTTTTTTTTCAGTACTACAAAATTTTGTTAGTTATCATGCTTCTTCTAATTGTTTGTTAAATGCTGACGGCTAATTAGGGAACGAATTGAAGAATAGCAATCTACCTACTTCACACAAGACCATTAAAACAGCTGTAAAGTCTCCACTGCGTCAGTGACTACGGCTTGGAGACGTGTAATTATAAGGTTGCGACTTTTTCCCAGTGTGAATAAAACAAGTATTCCTAACTACAGAATAACGGGTTCCGTTGTTTGTCTATCTAAGAAACAGTTACAGCAACAACAGCTTTGTTTTCCAGTCCTTGGATACTTCTTATAAAAAACTAAGTTTTTTAAAGGCCTTTGCTATACTGAAAACAACGCGAAGTATTTAAATACATTTTGTACAAAGGATATCTGTCTCTTTTCTGGACGTCTTTGTCGTGATAAAAGTTTCAGAACTTGAAGCGACGGTAGAGGAAATCGTACTGATAGAAAAATATCCTGGGAATAAAAAAATAACAATTTTTATGCAGTTCTACCGTAATAAAAGTTACTCCATGTATGGTGGAAATTTTTCTAAGCTGTGATTATATAGTTTTAATACTTGGAAGGCTCTTTCACTGGGAACACATTTTTTTCATTTTTCTCAATGACTAAAATTCTTACATTTTTTAAGGGGGGAAACATGACGAATGCTATTTGCAGATTATTTTGTGTTTTTTGTTATTCAAGTCACCATTGTTATCATGTCACGAAACTAAAATACATATTCTTAAAATGTACAAAAAAATTATACTCTTGAACGGTTTTAACCAATATGTGAAATATACGTTAAAAAATGTATCGTCAATAGAGTACTTAAATGATTACTTTTACCTTACAAATGTATATATATATATTACATAAGCAAATACTTTGTGGGCGGTGCTCTCTCTCTCTCTCTCTCTCTCTCTCTCTCTATATATATATACATATACATATATATATATATATATATATATATATATATATAGCCAATATACACTAAGTTCCACAAACTGGCTGTGCAGTGTTTGACATTCCGTGCAAAATCAAATAATGTGTGAATTATATTTTATTTGTGTGCAATTTTGGTTTCTGAAAATTATTGTAAATATAAACAGATCCCAAAAGATATAACCTGCAAACAACATAACCTAGAAAAAATATTTGAAACAAATTAATTACACACTTATCAAATGACCGATATAAATACTTTAAAAACTTCCTATGACTTTTTATCAGAAATTTGATTTTAGCTGATATCTTACTCTTGCACTGGCACGGCGATGTGAGAACTATACTTGGCGGAGTTAGGTAGATCCAGGGATGGATTCAGACCAGGAATTCGAGGCTGGATGAACGGGAGCAGCGAACCGTAGCTATTGTCGCAGAACATATGAAGAAGGAGGAAATTCCCTAACGCGCGTTCACAATAAAAATACTCAAATTTACAGCGTTTCAAAATGTTTGTGGTATTGTTTGGTTAAAATTATTATTATATAATACATATTAGGCCTATAAACAGTATTGCAGTTGCAAAACAATTTTTCTTAACCCACAATTTCATTTTATTATTTTTCTTGTTAATTCTTATTATTATTCATACAATAATTTAACGTTTCTATTTGGTAAGAAAGTGAGGCCACTGTACAAGTACTATAAATGTATAAGTTTAAAATTTATAAAACCTAAGTTCAAAAAACCTTAAAATTTGGTTTACACGATAGTCTTCTACTGGGACTGGTTACATGTACCTAATGAAAAACACTCCAAAGTGTCTCTTTTGAGGTCTCATCACATTTTCACTAGACCAAACTCTTAAATTGCTGTATGCTGCAGCATGGTGATTTGTGATTTGTATTCTTTGAAATGAAGCTCCACTGAGATATAAAGTATTTAGATCGACTCACAGTACGGATCGATATAACGATTACTTTTTATAATGTCATAGTAATGTTTTTTTGTGCATCAGCGCAAACTATTTTATAACGAAACCAAACCAGAAGGTATACGAAAAAAACATACTGCAGAGAGTGAATTCAAGTAGAGGGTTTATGGCGTATATTGCCTATTCGCGGTTACTTCCAACTATTCTGAAGCCCTACTAAAGTTCTACTTTCGGACTATTCCTCCGCCTTACGCCAAAAAACTTACGAAGTCTAGCAAATTACACAGAAGGAAGAACGCACCGCATTCGTGCGCATTTAGTTTAATGACATTTTTCGTGAGAACTATTTCTTACTATGCTTTTTTATTCGTATTTATTAGAAATAAAACTTCGTAATTTATAACTAAAATTTTAATAAATGTTTAATTTAACTAAAGATAAAATACTTTTATGTCAACAGGAGTATAAAACGCTTACGATATATAACATATTTAGGAAACAACCAAATACGTATTTTATGGGGTGATTTTTCAAAGGTTTATTTAAAAAAGTGTGAATAAACTGCGAATACACTAAATACTATCGTTTACACGCGTGTGAACACTCGACTACACTGAACACACGGATTTGCCATCTGCCAGCAAGTACACGTCGTTTGTCCGAAAATGATTTGTCTTAAGACTTTGGAAATAAACTACTTACTAGTGGGAAAAAAATATTATTTATGGTAACCCTATACCGCAAGCAGGTTTTAGAGCAAATGCCTTTGCAAAATTGGTTTTCCGAATTTCCAAGCCCAGAAAAATTTGTAGGGCAAACTCTTTTGGACAAAACTTCAGAGATAAAATCCAAAACAGTAAATTAAGGGGATCGCCTACCTGGAGCAGTTTTTTTTTTGCGTTTGAGGCCGAGAAGTGGAGTAGCGACAAGGGCTGCATTTATGCGCGTATCGAGTACGCCATCGCCGCTAAGCGCAGGGCTCCTGAATGGCGCGCAATCTTCTCGTGGTGCTGCGTGTACACATGGGAATTTAAGCAGTCATCCTGTAATTTTATTGGTGGAAAGTCTGTGTGCAAGGTTCAGTGCAGAGCCGTTGAGTATTTCTGCGTGTATCTGATGCGTATATTTTAAGATACAGCGCTTTGAAAAAAAAAAAACATTTTTAGCAATGTTGTAGTGCCATGAAATGGTATTTCTAATGCACGTAAAGTCTTGGAAGCTCTCAACAACCCTTATCTGATGTGTGTGTTTTTTTCTCGTAGATCAGTTCATCAGTTTCGTGGGAAAACGTTTACTATTTCAAACACACTGCAACACAGTACAAAGTTCAGGCAGTCAAAACCTCTTAACGTTCGCCTCCATTGCCCCCCCCCCCACAAATAAATGGATTAGTTCATGAGTAGATGGAGTGTACCAGGAGTAAAGGCGGATTCACAATGTCTTCAAAAATTTGCGCAGCGAGATTATTATTTTGTGTTTCCTTTTATGCAGGTTTTGTGCGAAACGTGGTTCAATTTTGAAACTTTGACCAAACAAAACACAATCTCGTATATTGAGGACCTTGCCTTAATAGGTCTAGTTAAAAGAACTTATTTATTATTAAATCGGACATTCTGGTTGGTTCAGAGTTCAGCTGTGTACGTTCGTACGTGCAAGTGGAACGTTGAGCTATTCTGTCTCTCTTTACCACGCACGTACGCTAGGTATGAGTGGAAATGGATGCACATATAAGCTGTTCGTTGTAAACTGAGCACTTGAAATCAACCTTTGGAAATCAACTGCCCTTACTCACGAGTACGGAGCAACGCCGGCATGAAAGGGCGTGGAGAAACAGTAGATCCCGAGCGGCTCGGCTGCGAGACACGACGTCCGTTNCGTGCCTCGCCGTCGAACCTCCTTTGGCTCACGACGGCGGGTTGCTCTGCTCCGCAGAAGTCGCGAGGGCAGCCTTGGCAGGTTCCTTGTTCCCGCTCCATCACGAGTATAGTCGGTGGGTTGGGGGTCCGGGTTCAACCTGCCCTTCCCCAACATCGAGATATGAAGGGCACATAAAAAAAAAAAAGAAATATAGTCAGCTGAAGGCTGTTCACGGTTAAGTGAGCGCTTTTGAAATCAACCTTTGAAAAATGTCGCTACCCTTACACACAAACACGCACACACACAAACACACACACATATATATATATATGCACACACAGACTGGCATGGGCTCAGTAAAGTTGGTAACGACATAGAGAAAGTAGTTCCATGTATTAACGTTGAATTAAAAGTGTCATATAAACATCTGTGAATACTGAAATAATTTATCTTGCTGTCGGTTTTTTTAAATGTAAGTAAGTGTAATAATCAGCGAATTTCTAAACCACTTACTTCTGTAATAATTTCGAAGTTTCACCTAACCGACGCATGAATAAAGTGATCAGACCAATGGCAATGCAAATATTGTATTATATATAGCGTGAGAATACACAATGTGTAAACAAGTGGATATTAAGCAGGGCTTTGAAAAGTGCCTAGTTTACCGTGACCAGCCTATATTAGCAAATGAGAAATTGGATCAAAATTGGCGTAGTAAAACACTAAAAACTAGTACTATAAAGGAAATACAAGTGTCCACACTTACTGTTGCTCTTCAGCTAAAATTTCTTATAGTCACTGTTTTATCAATGAACAAACCCCTTCTCCTCTGCCTATGTCTCTGTGCTACGCATTGAAATGCTTCGGATTCGCCTTAGGGCACGTGTTAGGGTAATCAGTCCCCGTAATCTTGAATGTATGGAATTTTTAGCCACAACATTTGCGGTTTATTCACAGCACTCTCCGAACCTCTCTCCGGCAAGGAAAAGTACTCCGCCAACCCTCTCCGTATCGTTACACTCTCACGCACACCAAGAAAAGATCTGATTCGGCTTCGGGGTGTTTCTCAATAGCGTAGGCAATCTCCGACGCTACAGAGGATGTTACACCGTCACTGGGTAGGTGGGCTGGGCTTAAACGTCTCGTCAACAACGATAGAGCAGCTCAGAGAAAAAAAATAACGGGGAAAGAATCAGTCATGAACTGTAGTAAGGAACCCTCCCAGAATTGGCCTGGAATGATTTCCCGAAACGACGGAGAACAGAAACCATGATGGCCGGACCGGCAATCGAAACCGTGTCCTCCCGAATGTGCCTATTGGTTTACCACTGTGTCACCTCGTGCTCGGTACTTCGTCGTTGGGTGTGGGCTGTCGATCAAGTTGACGCGCGCCAAAAATGTCACATTTCCCCTCCCTGCATCCCGCCATTCCTTATTAGATTCGTCTTCTTTCTTCCAGTCGCACGGCACTCGACAAACTGGAATGTCGCAAATGTCGGACGGGGAGAGAACAGACATTCGAGCTGCAACAATACTTCAATTTTATATAACCGAAACGTTAAAAAAAATTAAATGAAACCAAAATTGTTAAGACGGCGCTTGAACTGCGTTGCGGAGTGTTTAAAATACTGGGTTCCCCACGAGACTATTACACGTGCGTTCATTGTACTGATATATGAAANGGCGTTGCGGAGTGTTTAAAATACTGGGTTCCCCACGAGACTATTACACGTGCGTTCATTGTACTGATATATGAAAATACGAGGCCTGGTGAGTGCTTTCAAGACGTCACGTGCATTACACTGTAAAAAATTATTTGGAATTTGACCATACCGGTATNAGGCCTGGTGAGTGCTTTCAAGACGTCACGTGCATTACACTGTAAAAAATTATTTGGAATTTGACCATACCGGTATATAGAAATGATGACTGTGTGTTTGGTAAAGGGATTTCCCATGCATTTATACCACGATTCCTAAAAGTGTTTTTGAAATCGTGAAATGTGTGTGAAAAGTACGAAACATGTTTGGGATCATCACTAACATACAGGAGACTAAGTAAATGCTCGGTTACGGACGGCAGTGTTCGGGCACGTTCGGGTGTAGCAGGGAATATGATTGGGGCTTTCGTTGATCGTCGCATGTCTGTCCGCTGTGCGAAAAGATGTGTTAGCCTTGCCATTTTGTCTGGTGTTTGTGGTGTTCTAGAATATTGAAGAAATAATAGTTATTGTCATCAAATTCCGGATACCTTATGTAAGTTACTAATTGTATATACATTTACTCTTCACGTTTTATTTCTCACGTCTTTCTCGTCGTAGAAATGCTTAATGAATGTTTGAATGCAGGAACACGTGGCTTCAGTTTTTATCTCTTTAGGTGTTGTAAATTACGTTAAACTTATTATGTGAAGGTATTGTCGTTCATTGGATTGGGTTGCAAACGTGTAAAAAAAAGAATAAAATTTCGTTAAAAGATTACCCCCTAACTCCTCCAGCACAACTGAATTCCGAAAGTTGAAGAGGGCGCAAAGAAAATTATATCATATAAACTGTAAAATTACAGAAAACGTAATTTTATTACCTGGAAAACAAATACTACTACAGTGTAATTATTTACAATTTCTCAATGTATAGTGCCAGCTAAACTTAACCTCAACTTTTTTTTGAGCCTCACTTTACTAACCCAACGATAAATACGCCCAACCTTAAAATTATGCTAAGATATTTGGGGAAACATTTTTTTGTGTATAACATTTCTGGTACGCCCAGAAAAATAACTTGATTGTATCAAAACCATTAAAATTCATAAATTATTTTTAAAAAGTCAAACATTATTATTAAAAAATATAACAGCATAGCATATAATGTAAGTAGTGAGTTGTTGAAATATGTACGATAACCTGTTTACCGCCAGCACGAAATTGTTCCGTTGTAACTGTTCGGTACCTATGGTATATTAACATAAAATATTCTGAAAATAGGTTAGATTCCCGTAGAACTATTTTTGTGGTGAATTTGGGGGTAATCGTTTTTTGAGTAGTGGTTACCGTATTTACAGTAAACGTGCCACGAAATTTGTAGCTCTAACACTCAAGTTTAAATGTTTCTTAGCGACTGCCGCTTCAGAATGTTAAAGAAATGGCGTTCAGAAGTTCACATCCTTATATTCGATTTGATTATCCAGGGAGTCCATGCAATGGCACGTTGGCTAAAAAATATCCCAAGGCTTAAGTGGAGTGGAACGTAGAGGTTTGGGTGGCTCTTAACAGAGACGTCTTCTTGAGAGTCAATGAGGGTGAAACGAGGCAAGGGCGGGAGAAACGATAGATCCCCGAGAAAACCTGCCGACAAGGGGGCATCGTCCGGCACGATTAACACGTGCGAAAATCCGGGAGTGACCCCGCCGGGAATAGAACCAGGTTCGCCTTGGTGATAGGTGAGTGCTCTAGACACTGTTTCACCGCGGCCCCTCCAAGGTTTCAGGGCTCTGTCTACCAAGCCTACAGCCGGGGAAACAATTTTAAGAAATTCCTTCTCAATGCGTCAATTTTAAAGATAACTAACTCTTTCAAACAAACAAAAATATGAGAAATATGACAATTATAAATATTGTGTGGGTAAAACAAACATAAATATGTGGGAAATAACTTCATATTTCTTCTTACATCGCTCCATCTTAACTGGAAACATGTCAGTGAGGTGTGTCCGTTGGCATTCGTAAACGTGGCGCGCGAACTAGGTTGCAGTGTATTTGAAAAAGGCTACACGATTATTAAAACAAACAGCTTCACATGTACACAATCTGTTTCCACACGAAAATAAATAATAGCAGACTATAGACGGATACAACAGTTCACTATTTCAAAGCTCGTCAACATGGGACGAAAATGACATTTTCAGACTGTTTCAACTTAAAATATTCTGGGTGAATTCCTGCGAACCTAGCAAAGGGTCCTGCCTTGAACTTAGCTACAAACAGTCTATCAATAATTTTATAGGGGGCAATGCTGTAAGAACCATAATCAATTTCGTACAACGGAAAGCATACACGCTGGTTCGGAGTCAAAAGCGTGCCGGTGCCGATCTTATAGATTCCTTTCTTTTGTGCTTCATAAGCAGGAAATACTCTGCCTTCAAGTTGACTGGCGCCTTAAGGGGACCGCCTACCTGCAGCTGTTTTCCGTGTTTGAGGCCCAGATGCGCGGAAGAGATAAGGGCGACTCTGGCGCCCGGCGCATCAAGTGCATCATCGATGCTACACGCAAGGGTCGGAACTGGCGTTCAGTGTTTTCGTCGTGCTGCATGTACCTATGGGAGTTTAAGCGGTCACCCTATATTATTCTATTGATAAAAGTCTGTAGTAAGGTTCAATGCAGGCTGCTATTGTAGTTTATTAATATTTATAGAATGCGTGACATCTTAAACGTACCATTCCGTTTTCGTTTAGGAAGTGTTTTCTTTTCGCAGGTAAACACATTGGGAACACGTTAAATGGTTTCGTTAGAAATATAGGGATTTATAACACGCTGCAATGCAGTTCAAGCGACAGGTAGGAGGGCGCCTTAAATTGCATGCGATTGAGTGCAGTGACTTTGTTTTTCAAAAGTTGATTTCAAAAGTTCTGAATTAACTAGGAACGAGCTGCAAATACGTTTTATCAAACCCTGAGGCCTCACTGGACGAGCCAGAGCTATTTCGCTGTTCGCTGCCCGGACTCCGCGCTAGAACCAGCTGCGGTGCACTGCAGCAGCCTTTAGTGGGTCAAGCTGCATAATGAGAAGAGAAAGTCTCATCGTGTGTTGCTCCCCTCCTGCCTCCATCACCCCTCGATCCCCTCCACACTCCGGTAGGCGTTACCTTAGCCGTAAAGGGAAGGGAAGCCGGCACGTGCCATTGGCTGCCGTGACGCGGAGGATTTTGGCAGCGGGCGAGTGACAATGCGCTGGGGACAGCCTCTCCGACGTACCTCGCATACCTGAGAGCGCAGGAGAGTTGAACGCTCGGTTGGAACACGAACCGCGTCATAAACTGTCTGGGGGAGAAAGCGGTTTCACGCGGAAAAGTGGTAGTTGAAGTCGGACAATGTGTCTTAGAAACCTCTTACTCCAGCGCGACAAATTTTACATTCCCACCGACAATGCGATAAATTTCGGAACGCGTGCTTTAGGATGTGATTTACGGCGCCAGGTTTTCTCATCCGAAATACTCGTAACTGAGGAATGGGAATTTCGGTGCTCGGGTGGAACACGAACCTCATTATATTTCGGCGAGAAAGCTGAGCATTACAGGATCTCTCGTTGATGTCGAGAATGTATCTTAAATGGTGTAAATCACAGTAATGAATAGCTTTTAAAAGCTACTGGAACCCAGAAAAAGCAAGGGACACTGCCTATTACTATTAATTTTGAGAGCTGTTTGGACATTTTGAAGCTTAAGATCTCTCTAGCTAGTTTGTTAAAAATGGAATATCTTAATGTAGTTTACTATTTATATTCCAGTAATAGACCTCGCAGTTCTCACTTCAACGAATTTGAAGTTTGACGCTAACTGCCAATGTGGAACCCTTTTATTTGCTAGAGCGTCCATTTCCGTGTATAAAGATTGATGGCCAGAAGTTACATTTTTCACGTGTAAGGCGTCTACTAAAAACATTGTCAAGTAATAGGCTAGAAAAATTAATGCAATAAATATTACAACAACAGTGATTCTGTCCACGTCTGTGAAACGTATAACTGAACTACTCCAGTGATAAGTTCAAGGCAAACAATCTCTATNGCAGTGATTCTGTCCACGTCTGTGAAACGTATAACTGAACTACTCCAGTGATAAGTTCAAGGCAAACAATCTCTATCCAAAGTGATATTATTTTATTTTTTCGAAGACTTTATTTGACGATGTGACGCCAGATATCACTACTTCGTGTTGGTATGGCAGAACAGCGAACTGATGAACAGTTAGTTAAAAATTTGTCGTACTAATTAAGTGGAATGGAGAGATTTGGGCGGCTCTTAAAATCGAGGTCTTGAGAGCCGACGAGGGTGAAGTGAGGTGAGTATAGAGCAGCGACGGAATGCAAGGGCAAGGGAAACGGGATATCCCCATGAAAACCCGACGACCAGCGTCATCACCGGCACGATTCCCATATGCAAAAATCCGGGAGCGACCCCGCCGGGAATAGAACCTGCCTCACCGAGATGGGAGGCAAGTTGTCTAACCACTTAACAGCCGTGGCCTCATCACCGATCATGAAGGGTTAACCATCTAGCACAAGCATTTTAATGGCCACGAGAGGAATATTTACAATAGTTTGTATAAACTAGGTTGAAATTTTAGCGATGTTAACGTTACATAAAGAGACAATTGATCGGAAGAAGTATCTTCATAGTAGTAAGCGAAGAAAGTAGAAATTTAATATGTACACCCCTCTAGCTTTTTTCGTTTTCTTCGAGTCTTCACCTAGTATAAACACGGAGGATCTATGAAGCCTATTAAACAACAGGAGACAACGTACGTTATTGAGAAATTATTTATAATTTTTTAACGTTCTTTGCTAGAGCACCGCATGACCCTATGGCTAAGATGTTTCATTAATAAAGTTAATGCTTAAAGACTTCATAGGCAAATTATGTCCGTTGTTGGGTTCCAACATATGATTTACGAGGGCACGTAACAATATATTAATATTAGTTTCCAATTCATTGTTACTTGATTGTTTGTGCGTCAAAATTTGGGGCGTAGTTTTTGTGACAGAAAATTCCTGCACAAACCCTATTAAAATGAAACAAATTTACAACGCAGACTTACGCACTAGTCTAATAATTTAACATTTTTTAAGCAATCACTACTGATATCTAACAAGCAACTCTCTCACTTGCACACATATCCACCAAATGTCATTTTGTGTACGGACTTACGTCCATTAATTTTTTCTGTTTGTCGGTCCACGTACTGGCGTTATTTATGAGTCAGATGAATATAAACTTTACAAACCTCTTACCCACGAAGAAGATCACGCATTGGAGGTTAGTGCCGCGGACAAATTTCCATAGTGTGTACATTACAAGGAATTTACGGCGCAGCAAANGATCACGCATTGGAGGTTAGTGCCGCGGACAAATTTCCATAGTGTGTACATTACAAGGAATTTACGGCGCAGCAAAGAAAAGGAAATCCGAGATTTATGTACAGCTAACTCCTCTGTAGGACCACAAGCTCTTTAACTTCAACCGTCAACTGCTTAGTACGTTTAAGTGCACCAGGCATTTCGTTGGATTTACGTCATCAACGATTTATTAAAAAAAAAAAAAAAAAAAAAAAGGGAGATCTGCCAAAGAAACCAGACGTCATGAATGTGCGGAAGAAAAAATTGTGAAAATTCATTAAATATTATTTTAATATTTGACAATGAAATCTTACATTGTACGCTTTACAGTCTACAGAGACATTAAATACTTATTCCCGTACACATTCCTAACATTTACTTGAACTGGTTGAACCATTGGGACTTCGGTGGTGTAGTGGTCAGAATACTCACATCCCACCAAGGCAAACATGGCTCGATTCCCAGTAGGGTCGCTCCCGGATTTTTGCGCGTGGGAATCGTGCCGGACGGTGCCGCTGGTCGGCGGGTTTTCTCGGGGATCTCTCCTTTCCCTAGCCATTTCATTCTGACGCCACTCCATACTCACCTCGCTTCGCCCTCATCGGCTCTCAAGACATCTGTGTTAAGAGTCATCTAAATCTCTCCACTCCATTGAATACTTCTTCCTCCTAACTGAAGAGATTTAGTATCAGATGGCCATCACTTGGTATGATGACTACAGGGAAACAAAGTCCACAGACTATAGGCCATTCAGGGTTGATTCACACTTTTCTGAAGCCCTGCTAAAGTCCTACTTCCAGGATATTTCTCCCGCTCATGCAAACAACGCTTAACTGAGCCTAGAAAATTGCACCAAAGGAACAGCGCACCACATTCGTGCGCACTCAGTGTAATATAATTTTACGTAAGAACTAGTTATTACTAGGCACACATATACTTTCCCCCTGTTTTTTCCTTCAAATTAATTATAAAATAAATATTTTAATTTGTAAACAAAATTTGAGTAAAAGTTCAATTTAACCAAAAATAAGGTACTNCCCCCTGTTTTTTCCTTCAAATTAATTATAAAATAAATATTTTAATTTGTAAACAAAATTTGAGTAAAAGTTCAATTTAACCAAAAATAAGGTACTTTTATGTTAACACAAGTATAAAACGCTTGTAATACACAACATACATAGGAAACCATCAAACATGCCAACCATGGGGTGATTTTTCAAAGATTTGATTCAAAAAGTCTGAAAAACTGTGAATAGACTATATATGGATTTTTTTGGTGGGTGGTATAGGACAAGAGTCAGACGTACCCAGAAAATATTTTGTAAATATAAAATATGTGAGTCACAATAAATCTAAGTTTCGTAGATTTTACAAAATTATTTTTCCAATGAAGCTATGTGTGTGTTACAAAAACATATTATTTTTCTTTTGTAATACAGGCATTTTATAAGCGTGCATTTTGTTGCTTAAAATATCCTTTTATTTATTTTATTGTGTAAATGTTCGTATTATGTAGTATTTCAGTATAATATATTTTTTGGAGCTGAATGTAAACAGTGAAACTCGGAAATTTGTTAGGATTTGTTACTAATGAGCTAATATTTACCCTAATATGCATAAAACTAACTACTACTAATTAAAACAAATTTATTTTAGGCAAATTTTAAAATAACATTTTGATTACAACGTTAAAAAATTTAATTACTTTAGCGAAAATGCTGCCAACTTTACTGGAAGTGTACAAGTTACTAAGAGTGTCCGTTAGAATATATGCTATTAAATACAGGGAAGTTTTCAGTTATTCATTTCAGAAAACCTACTCAACTGAGAAGTATCTGTACATGTGAACTGCATAAAAGTTACCAAAAAATATTCATAATAAAATTTTGATAATATGAGAAATTATTTGGAGATGCATCCTAACGTCCTAATTTTGGTCAGTTTAAAAATTTGCACAGGAAAAAAGTACATTTTAAATTCTTATATTTAGTGAAACTAATTTCTTTAGAGTCATTTTCCTGCGTTGTCAACATGCTAGAAATTTATAAAATAAATTTCAGGCTCTTGAACGCACATAAAAAAATTTTAAGTGGGTATTTGGCTTTATTGCTTACCTTCAACGTTCACAATGGTGTAGGCAGTCCGGTATTTCTTGGCGTGTGAGACGAAGAAAATATGAAGGCGGTGGTTAAATTTTCTTAACTAATACCTACGGATATACCGCGAGGTCTACTACCGGATTCGTAGTGGGGAAAAGTATGAGGGGAGGGGGTAAGCGGCTAAGATGGTATGTTCTATTCCATCCGGGTTCCCTGATGGTGGTTAATCCGCTTAACCCTCGGTTGCGCAGCGTCAGCTGGGCTGTTATCACATGTAGATGAGAGCTGTGGGTGACTTGTTGGTAAAAGGATGTATGGTGAGGGGGGAGGCGGAGGAGTCCAGAAGCCTCAAACTTAGCTTCGTCGGCGAACAGTTCTTCGGGACTACCTTGGATCCCCTTAGGAATGTCGCCGTCTCGAGACACGTCGATGACGGCAAGGAGGATTGGGCGGTGGTGCAAAGAGAGAGAGGAGAGAATATAATGTTCCACACCCAATCTGGAATATCAATCGCACGACTTTTTTTTACCATAATAAATGTGCTCAAGTGTGTTCGCAGCTCAACGATACAGTGGTAGCGGGTATGTTTTTTGCCTCATCACTCATCATGTCGTTAGTATGGTGGCACAATTTTCTAGACTATACCAATGAAAACTGATTAAATGGAATAAACGGTTGTCATAATTAAATTGTTCAAAAATTGCTATTTCGTTTTCAAGAAATGTTTTAATATAATACGCAGTAATTCTTTACAATTTTACTACAGTTTAGTAATTGACTGCTTATACCTAAGATAATCATTAATTTATGTATCTTAATTTGAGCCCATCATTGAAAACAGCATGCAATCTATAACTTATAACTTTGGCCAGCATGTTAGTTAAGTTCATATGCTGCGACTACGCTGAGCTGAATGTTTACTAATAATGGCTCAGAAACTGATGCACAAATAATGTTCACCTTTTCCAGTAAAGGGTCACGCACAACTTCCTGAAACTTCAAACAATAGCTTCAATAAAACAATTTAACTGTGTTTCAGTAAATTTAGTTGGTCTGGTTACGGGTTCTTCGTTTGACTCTTCGCTTGAAATTATTCAAATGAACGCTGAACGCACGCGACCCTACAGATCAGTACCTCACGCGATGTAACGGCGATGTAATGGAGGCACTTTGATAGGCTTACAATTGGCGACCTCAGCGGTCCCGTACTTCTAAACATAAAACACAGAAAGTAGTCTCATGTAGTCGTAACTGCTGGAATAAACAAATGAACGTTTTTTTTGTAATACTTATAGCGCATATTGGAATATCATACTATGCAGTCTGCCATAGTAACATTTACTTTGATGTCCTCCTCAGAAAAAAAAACTATCGCGCCTTTCATTAGTGCGGATTGACACGGCCTGTGCCGTTTTAATAACCTGAAATCAAACATTTTAGTAGTAAAGATTANGTGAAAAAAAAAAAAAACAAAAAAAAAAATATATGTATATATGTGTGTTATATTTACCCAAAATATTGTTTAACATATTTATAAAATTTAATTGATAGCCACTATATCGCAATCGCTATGAATGTTAGCATTTAATTCTCTAGATAATCGTTCTTCCGAAGTCACTTGCAATTCGTTCGTTCTTGTACGATAAAAAGTCATTATTCCAAGAAATTCCACTATTAAAATGTTAAAAAAATAAACTGCCTTGTGGGTAACCGGTAGTGGACCGAAAATTTCTCTACACAGAAAGAAGAGCGGCACTCGAATGTAGAGCAAAGTACCTCCTGTTTCAAGACAAGTTGTGTACATGCCACACTTGCCTCGGTGATATCTGCTTTTGTTTTACCACAAAGGGGCAAGACCTACACATATTTGTATTTACTAACTTACCCCGGTTTGATAGTTACCAATGGGCCTTTTACCAGAGGGGCGAAGCAGTGAGACGGTATAACGCAACAATGGACACGTGACGCGGTAGCAAATTCCGTGCAGGCTTGTGCAAAGTTTGCTGTCGCAGCTCTTATACCACACTGAAAGAAAAATGTTGTTGTAGGAACCATAATTCTGTAGCTGTTACCCTCCAAGACTGTGAAAATAGGGACAACAGTCTGTTTGGTTGTTGTTTCCTTACGAATATTGTTAAAGGCATATGGCAACACCGACAGAACATATTGTAAAATGTCAGTGACGTCATTACTTTCTACAGAATATAATGTTGCGATTACAAGCCAGTAGGGTTCTGACTACAATCCAGNATGTCAGTGACGTCATTACTTTCTACAGAATATAATGTTGCGATTACAAGCCAGTAGGGTTCTGACTACAATCCAGTATGGTACTCCTTACAGTGCTGCTCTGATGCCACTACAGAGGTGATCGTGCACCCAGCAGTAACATATGGTAGTGCTAACAATCTGCTCTGTCTGTCAACACTTTATAGAGGGTGCACAGTTCCCTCACAGATTGTTTACCGCCTCCACTAAACAAATATTACTTCACAATAGCAACATTTTCCTTTTTATCTTCTGTATAGTCAATTCCGCTAGTTCTATAATTTTTAAAAGAATTATAGGGTGCCTTTTAACAGTCCGTGACACTGTTGTAATTACAATACTTGTTTGTTAATGCTACAATTCTAGTTCTGTAACCTTTTAACAAAATCAGAGGGTACTGCTAACAATCCGCGGCACATATGTAATTACCATACTTGTTCGTTAACTCTACAGTGCCAGTTCTGTAAACTTAAAAGAATCAGATGGTTCCTCCAACAGTCCACGACAGTGTTGTAGCTACCATACTTTTTCTGTAAACTTTTCAGGGGAAAAAAAACTAGGTAATTTCTACAGAACAACATTCTGTTGCAGTTACCAAATAGCACCGTTGGGTTTACGATAACTTGTTATGTTATCGTAACAATACTGTAAGATTGTGCTCACAACTATCTGTATAGTTCCTACTACAGAAAATATGGTTCCCACAACACAATAACTTTGAACAATATTTATCTTGTTCTGCTAACATTTTGGATTGTAAATTATTACAGAACATTCTGTTGCAGGTACTAAAGTTTAGTTGTCACTACCATAAAATGCCATTACAGAACTGTTATGCTAAATTATCTCTGATGATTTCTTTCAGTGCACCTGCTACGACAGCCTTAACTGCATCTGTATCCTTGTACTATCTGTGATAGTACCAGCCAACTTTTGTACTTGGCCATTAACGAAGTTGTTTTTTAGGCGTAGGACGCTCCCCGTGACAATTTCTTGCAAAGAAGAACTCGATGATGAACAAAAAACAAATGAGGAACTCGAAAAAGGAGCTTTCATTTTGGTTGTAAGCCCATTAGATTGACACTCGATCGAATTAACTAAAAATATTATAAGGTCAAAAAATGCGGAAGATGACAGTTTTTAAACACTGTTAGAAGGNTCTCGATCGAATTAACTAAAAATATTATAAGGTCAAAAAATGCGGAAGATGACAGTTTTTAAACACTGTTAGAAGGCGCACTAAAAACGCAGAACACCATCTACGAAACAAATAAGTTTGTACGAGCGATTTTTGAATATATAATAGTGTTACGTATGTCTAAAATATTATTGGCGTTGTTCAGATTTGTTAGTGCAGTGGTTGGGAATTTGTCAATACAGTGAGGGGTTGAATTGTAAAAGTAAGTAAAACTCTTGTTTTTACAGTGCCGGTGGCGGGTGGCTTTTCTCTGGGAACTTCTGTTTTCCCACTTTTGCATTTTGCCATTGCTCCATCTTAAAGTCCCATTCCATGTCACACCTCAGAGACAGTGGTGCCATTGGAAACCCATTGCTGGTGGATGCTTCTCCTCTTTTCCCCAAATAAACTGGGAAAGAAACTTTAAGCAGGAACTTTGATGAAAACTACAAATGAATGGATAAAACTATTTCTAAAATTATGTCATGCCCACATTGTTAAGTTCACTTTACACGAAAAAAAAAAAAANATGAATGGATAAAACTATTTCTAAAATTATGTCATGCCCACATTGTTAAGTTCACTTTACACGAAAAAAAAAAAAAAATGTATGTTCAAACCTAAGAAGTTTCTAGTATGGTCCAGACACTCTCATAATTTAACAAACAGACCAAAATCAAGCTAGATTAGGAATATGATTAGCAGTGTTTTCGGGACAAATATGTGCCATTTGCAAGATAAAAAGTGACTGTTTAAGTTATCTTGTATTCTTGTATATATCTATTTGTTTGTATCATTATTTTTAGCTTGCTAGTTCTAGTTATGTTGACTGCTAGGTACTTCTTCGGTTCTCAGTATTTGTCTATTATTTTCTGAGATATGTATTGCTTTTATTTCTTTTGTTCTTCGGTTTATTTACGGCCAGGAATACAGCACATTTAAATTCTTACTGAAATCTATTTGTATGGCTTTGGGACTCGCCTCGCGCAATCTCACGCGCTGCACACGTCGAAGACCATCAACACTGCGGAAATACGCTCAAGTTGATAAAATTTTATTATTTTTTAAGCAGATACATGTCTTATATTCAAAAACGTCGAGAGTAAAGTCTACTCAGGCTTGCATTCGGACAGTTTTAAAATACTGCTTTCTTCATAATTTTGCTTAGATTAATTTTTTGTGTCACGTCACTATGTCATACCTTTTGGCTTGAACAGGACTGTTTGCGAACACTGCTTTAGTAAATATAGCCACAAGTCTGTTATTAACAGCAGTCGGTTAAGTTAAACTTTACAGCACTTTTATAGAATCCTTAAAACACCGCTAGAATATAATACATAAAAATAGGGTGTANNNGGACACGGCTACCGCTATGTCGCCAGGGCGTGCGGGGAATGATTGGCATCTGACTTGAACTGACCTCACCGTCCCCTTACCGCCCTTATGGGGGAGTCTACGGGGTGGGGTATATAGCATGAACTTTCTGGTCGTCTCCTCCCTCGGCGCAGCCTGACGCGTGAAGAAGTCTCTGGGCCAGGATGACGCCTGACACTATAAATACCACCCGCGGCTGGAGGGTCGGCGGACTGTGACAACGCATCCGGCGAAGTGCGGCGAAGAGTGGACCGAAGGCGAGCGACGACGTGACAGACTGCGACGGACGCGAGTTCGCACGCGGCAGGGACGGGCGAGAGCTTTGGAGTGACCAACGAGTAGAGTGCGGCTGTGTACGGGAGCGCTCGGGACGCGCCACAACGTTCCGGACAAGCAATACTGGTGACAACTGGACTGGAACAAGGTGGGTCTGAATGGACGAGTGATAGACTCGATTGTAAATACTGTAACTTAAATACCAAATATATAAATATAATGTTTATTCAATAGGCGTTAGAAAACTATTTATAAAAGCTGGTTTTAAGTGTTTCGTTGTTTTAATTTCTGTGANAATGTTTATTCAATAGGCGTTAGAAAACTATTTATAAAAGCTGGTTTTAAGTGTTTCGTTGTTTTAATTTCTGTGAAATGACGGGTGATTATGTAAATATTAGTCGTTAATAGCAAGTGATAGCAATTAATGTGTGAGTGAAGAGATTAAGGTGGCACTTAACAGCGAGGTCTTGAGAGCCGATCAGGGTGATTGAGGTGAGTATGGAGCAGCGCCGGAATGAAAAAGCGGGGTAAACGGGTGATCCCCGAGAACGGCACGATTCACACATGCGAAAATCCAGAAGTGACCCGGANAATGTTTATTCAATAGGCGTTAGAAAACTATTTATAAAAGCTGGTTTTAAGTGTTTCGTTGTTTTAATTTCTGTGAGATGACGGGTGATTATGTAAATATTAGTCGTTAATAGCAAGTGATAGCAATTAATGTGTGAGTGAAGAGATTAAGGTGGCACTTAACAGCGAGGTCTTGAGAGCCGATCAGGGTGATTGAGGTGAGTATGGAGCAGCGCCGGCTGAAAAAGCGGGGTAAACGGGTGATCCCCGAGAACGGCACGATTCACACATGCGAAAATCCAGAAGTGACCCGGACGGGGATGGAATCCGGTTCGCCTTGGTGGGAGGCGAGCAGGCTAACCACTCAGTCACTGCGGCCCCGATAGCAATTAATGTCACGATATAAAGTCTAGAGTATATTTTTGGATTATTTGTAAATAAATTAGGAAAACACTATTCGTTATTTAATTTGTTTAAGACCTCCATCCTATGGCTGCAGACTTTAAACAATTGTAACAGCATGGCTATACTTACTTGTATCTTACAAAAAGTATTAAGTTTTAGTTTCAAATTTTAATTTTCTTGTGACATTTCGCACATTTCTAAGGCATCCACGAAACACAATAAGAAACCATAAACTTTGATATCACATTGATACACTTTCTTCATCAAACCAAACGGTAGGCCTTACTGCAAAAACACGACACATTTATTGACACCACACTAACTAAACCTTCTAAATAGTTATTGCAGTTTGTGCTGCTCGAAGTATCCCAAACCAATTAGCACCCGCGCTGCGAAAAATAACTGTGACGTCACATCCGATTGAGAGAAGTATTGTTTTGCGCAGCCGTTTGCAATTCGGGAATTTGGGCAGCTCGTGTTGATGAGAGAGAGAGAGATAGAGATAGAGATAGAGAGAGATAGAAATAGATAGAAAAAGATAGAGAGAGATAGAGAGATAGAGATAGCGATAGCGATAGCGATAGTGATAGCGATAGCGATAGCGATAGAGAGACGAACCCAGGAGCCAAATGCCCACTGTATGTACATAAGGTCGAATACGAGTCCTCTACGCAAATAGTGTTGTGATGCGCCGTGGAATGCGCACGCGCTCGTATGATCGTGCCTCGCGCGTGGTTCGTGTTCGGCGCGTCGACGCAGCGGGTTTNGCCGTGGAATGCGCACGCGCTCGTATGATCGTGCCTCGCGCGTGGTTCGTGTTCGGCGCGTCGACGCAGCGGGTTTTCCCCAGAAACCGTCCTTCAGGATTCCCGCCGCTGAAATGCTGGCAGTGCCGAGCTGCGCGCCGCTTTGTTTGAACTGCTGTTAGCGGCGGGACGGCCGTCTGCGTACCGCTCCTGACGTACTTCCTTTGTCAGAGTTTCGACGTGTCTCTTCCCAGAGATACGTCCGGCAGCCCCTCATCACCAGAGGTTCACGTGATAAGTGGCGACGGAAACTCTTATGCCCGGTTGCATCGATGACAACCCTGAACCAAGATCTTAAGATCTTGGTTCAAACACGAACTTCTGTTGAATCCGAGTTCCAACGTACGAGTGTTGCACCTACGCGAAACGGTCGAGTTCCGATCGTAGATCTCCTGATCTCGGTTCGGATCAAGGATTGAGATGAAACACTCTTTGCGATTGGCTTTCATTTCGTGACGTCATGATGCAACTGTTTATTTTGAAGTTCGGAGACGTAAAATTTTTGTTTGACATTATCTCTTAAGACTAGGATTTTTTTTACCATATAATTTAGTGGAATGCGCTGCAAAATTTCCTTTTCAGTTGTTTTGTTTGATTGGAAACACTTTGCATACACTGTTTTCGTTACTTTAAATACCATTAAGTAAAATAATTGATGTACGAATTTTACTGAATAATATTCAAGTGTGTATAATGTTGTTTTGAATTCCCCAAAAAGCAATTGCACTTGGCGCTATCTGTTTGCATATTATCAAACTACATTCGTCGGCTACGACTGCTCTTTCGTGAACGAAAAATTCGACTTGAGATTTAGCTCTTGCTGAAAATAAGGACAGTTTCTGGTATTCTGAATGGCTTTTCCAGTTTTCCGTTTTGTTTGCTCAGATGGATAAGTATGAATTAATTCTCTCTTTACAAAACATTAATGCCATCTTTAATTAAATAAATGCATTATATCTTAAGCCTTTGCAAAAAAATCTCAATTTACATTCTACAACCGTAAAAACAACCGAATCCATATTTAAACGATTTAAAAATTACCGAGTTTATTTCCAGTAAATAAAAATATTTAACAGTGCTTTTGTTTTCACATTACCTATATTCAACACAGACATTTATTATTTATTGTCTGTTAACTTTATAAACACTTAATAAAATATATTTTTAATTGGCAAGCTGAGATTATATGCCGAATATTTGAACGTTTATGCCATTTTTAAAACAAAATTGCTTTTCAATATAACTTTNGCCGTGGAATGCGCACGCGCTCGTATGATCGTGCCTCGCGCGTGGTTCGTGTTCGGCGCGTCGACGCAGCGGGTTTCCCCCAGAAACCGTCCTTCAGGATTCCCGCCGCTGAAATGTTGGCAGTGCCGAGCTGCGCGCCGCTTTGTTTGAACTGCTGTTAGCGGCGGGACGGCCGTCTGCGTACCGCTCCTGACGTACTTCCTTTGTCAGAGTTTCGACGTGTCTCTTCCCAGAGATACGTCCGGCAGCCCCTCATCACCAGAGGTTCACGTGATAAGTGGCGACGGAAACTCTTATGCCCGGTTGCATCGATGACAACCCTGAACCAAGATCTTAAGATCTTGGTTCAAACACGAACTTCTGTTGAATCCGAGTTCCAACGTACGAGTGTTGCACCTACGCGAAACGATCGAGTTCCGATCGTAGATCTCCTGATCTCGGTTCGGATCAAGGATTGAGATGAAACACTCTTTGCGATTGGCTTTCATTTCGTGACGTCATGATGCAACTGTTTATTTTGAAGTTCGGAGACGTAAAATTTTTGTTTGACATTATCTCTTAAGACTAGGATTTTTTTACCATATAATTTAGTGGAATGCGCTGCAAAATTTCCTTTTCAGTTGTTTTGTTTGATTGGAAACACTTTGCACACACTGTTTTCGTTACTTTAAATACCATTAAGTAAAATAATTGATGTACGAATTTTACTGAATAATATTCAAGTGTGTATAATGTTGTTTTGAATTCCCCAAAAAGCAATTGCACTTGGCGCTATCTGTTTGCATATTATCAAACTACATTCGTCGGCTACGACTGCTCTTTCGTGAACGAAAAATTCGACTTGAGATTTAGCTCTTGCTGAAAATAAGGACAGTTTCTGGTATTCTGAATGGCTTTTCCAGTTTTCCGTTTTGTTTGCTCAGATGGATAAGTATGAATTAATTCTCTCTTTACAAAACATTAATGCCATCTTTAATTAAATAAATGCATTATATCTTAAGCCTTTGCAAAAAAATCTCAATTTACATTCTACAACCGTAAAAACAACCGAATCCATATTTAAACGATTTAAAAATTACCGAGTTTATTTCCAGTAAATAAAAATATTTAACAGTGCTTTTATTTTCACATTACCTATATTCAACACAGACATTTATTATTTATTGTCTGTTAACTTTATAAACACTTAATAACTTATATTTTTAATTGCCAAGCTGAGATTATATGCCGAATATTTGAACGTTTATGCCATTTTTAAAACAAAATTGCTTTTCAATATAACTTTNGCAAGCTGAGATTATATGCCGAATATTTGAACGTTTATGCCATTTTTAAAACAAAATTGCTTTTCAATATAACTTTGACATTTTAAAATAAAGCACTCGTATTTACTTGGTCCGAGATCATCCTCCTGAACCGCCAAAATGCACGGTTCAAGGCGAGGTTCAACTTGATCTTAGTACGGCGCGCCGAACACAAAGGTGCAATAGCCAAATGTGCTGAACCAGGATCAAGCCGGTCTTTGATCCTAGATCACTGCTGAACCTCAATGGTATAACCGGGTGTTAGTCATGAGCTCCAAACCTTATCGATGCTCCATGTTCATCGATTTAATCAACCCGACCTCCAAGCCAGATGGACACTTTACGGGGCCCGCCAGCCTGAGGCTATTTTCCACGTTTGAGGCCAAGAAACGAGGCAGTGAAAAGAGCTACTTTGTGCCGCGCTCCAAGTGTGCCATCGCCTCTACGCGCAAGGCTCTGAACTAACGTGTAGTGTTCTCGCCGTTCTGCAAATACCAATAGAACTTCAAGTGGAAAGTACGTGGCGAGGTGTAGTACGGGCTCCTTCAGTGCTTTTGTGTTTATCTGAAGCGTGTATTTTAAGGTGGCCTGGTTGAAGGAATTTTGCACGTCTGAGGTCTAAAAGCGTGGCAGCGCTAGGGGCGACCGAGACATGCGCATCAACTCTCTCGTCGCCTCTACGCGCAAAGCACTGAACTGGCGTGCAGTCTTGCCGTCGATAACGCGCCTCTATGAGACTTTCAGCGGAGACCCTACCATTTTTTGAGGTAATAATAAAAACAAAGGTTTGATGCACATGCCTACTCCTTTTTTTTATGTTTTGTACCGGAATGTTTATACATAATAATGGCCGTGACAACACCCGTTTGAGCCATTTTCACTATCACAAAAAACATGCTTTAGAGGGAAATGTAGGAACTGAAAAACGTATACAGACGCGTAACGTTTCTTAAATGCCATTCGTAAGCAGACCACACTCGGACACGTTGGACGGTTTTTTAATAAAAAGTTTTCTGCTGGAGCTCTGCACACCGTTTGGCGGTCTACCCAGCCACCTTAAGATGCAGCACTTTAAAATAGCCGTTTTTGGCTGTTGGAGTGCTTAGAAATAGTGTTTCTAAAATGCGTGACTCTTGAAAGCACTAAACAGTCCGCGTCTGAAGTGTGTGTTCTTTTCGTAGATCAGCACATTGGTCGCACGTTTCGTGGTAATCGTTGGAAAACGTCTATTTCAAACACACTGCAACGGAGTTCAAGCCCCAGAGGGCACACGAGCTCGTAATGAGTTTGATTGTCTACAAGAAACACGTGGAATTATTTATACTGTTTTAATTACGTATTTTGTTTAACATTTGTTTAACCGATTTCGTGTTCAAGAAATTTATATGGTACCAATATAAACTATTTAATGGTTACTATTTATACGCAAACGTTGTAACTTCAATTATGTATGGTTTTAAGTCCAGTCTTATAAATTTTGTACAAGAATCACTCCCAAAATTTATATTAACTTACTAAATTTTAGTTCAATGACTTATTCAATAATTTCTAAATACTTAGTAAATAATGACAAATATAAAAAATTATGAAACAACTGTTAATAAATCCTATAATACATTCTATAAAAATATAAATAATATTGTTTTTTGAAAAATACATTCTTACTAACCATTTAGAACAGAAACCAAGGAAAAAATACATTGTTTATGCAATTTTCTGAAATCCACTTTATGTCTACAGAGTCTGAATTCGACCCACAAAAGTTTTTGAAATGATACCGTATGCAAAATTGGAGAGGGGATATATTTAATATTTTATTCTAGAGTTATTTTTGAAGAAGAGGGAAGTGATTAAATGTGGCGATAGTTATACATTTGGAACCTGTTTGAGATAGAATAGGAAATGTGTTGGGTAATGTTTTGCTGATAGCAGTTCCGAGGCCTACTAAAGTTTAGTTCGTAAAAACACTCCTTTGCATTAGTGGTATAGGGTTAGTCAAATTATTGAATTATTGCTGCAAAATAATTGAAACCATATGGAAATTGACGTATGTTTTTATGCTTGAATAAACTACATGTCTAAATTAACAAATAAGGATACATTAGTGCAACACTCTCCGGTCAGCCGTTCTGAAAGAAACATCTAAGTAAGTTTCAGAAGTGTGGCGCGATTTACAGTAGTGTTGTCTAGCTCGTTGTTCAGTTTTGGAATTTCTACGAAAGAAAATATAAATNAAGTGTGGCGCGATTTACAGTAGTGTTGTCTAGCTCGTTGTTCAGTTTTGGAATTTCTACGAAAGAAAATATAAATAAAAAATTTGTATAGTTCCTTTAATTTATTTTTATGAAGTTATAATCTGTTATTGCTAAACAATTGATTTCTTAGTATCATTTTATTACAATGAAAAAATATTTGTTATGCNAAGTGTGGCGCGATTTACAGTAGTGTTGTCTAGCTCGTTGTTCAGTTTTGGAATTTCTACGAAAGAAAATATAAATTAAAAATTTGTATAGTTCCTTTAATTTATTTTTATAAAGTTATAATCTGTTATTGCTAAACAATTGATTTCTTAGTATCATTTTATTACAATGAAAAAATATTTGTTATGCAAAAAATGTGGCAAATAATAATTTAAGACTCTTGAACGCACTTAAGCGGATTAATTACATGCAGAATGTTTCTTTGGCAGACCGCGGGAAATTTGGACCTTCTCTGAGGATGTCATCTTCAAGGTCACCAGTATAACAGTGGTTATCGGTCTGCTACTCTTTACATTTATCCTCTGGGGCTTGCAACATGCTCGTTTTCTCATCGGAGACATGCTCTATTTTTACTCTACGGGTAAAATGTGCAGTGCGTTCATTGTCGTATTCTCAAAAACTTCAGCGACAACGTACTGGAATACATAAAGTCACAAAGATTTCTAATACATGTAAATATATGCTTCAAAAGAAAACATTTAAAAAATACTCAACCGGAACTTGTATTAATAATGCCGAATGTGGCCGAAAAAAAAAATGTTGTTTCCATTCCAAATAACAATACTTTACGCATTAAAGATACAAAAGCCTTTTCACTAAATTATTAATTAAAATTTTTTCTTCAAGATTGGCTCCTTTAAATNTATTAATTAACATTTTTTCTTCAAGATTGGCTCCTTTAAATTATGTGTGCTCGAAATATTACGTACACTATCGCGCTAGTCTGATGAGTCCGTCCATTGGTGCACAGTTACAGCGCATGTCATATGGATTCTCTTCATACAGGCCATAACCGACTTCTTCGCCACCCCTTACTGTCCGAAAAGCTGGTTTCCATATTTAACTACTGTGCTCTGTCGACGAGATGTTAAGCCGTACGCAGAGTCGGTCACAGAAACTACACATTAGCGCAAAAATTTAATTTTCGCTAACACACAAAATTTACATTGTGTAATGTTTACACCGCANATTATGTGTGCTCGAAATATTACGTACACTATCGCGCTAGTCTGATGAGTCCGTCCATTGGTGCACAGTTACAGCGGATGTCATATGGATTCTCTTCATACAGGCCATAACCGACTTCTTCGCCACCCCTTACTGTCCGAAAAGCTGGTTTCCATATTTAACTACTGTGCTCTGTCGACGAGATGTTAAGCCGTACGCAGAGTCGGTCATAGAAACTACACATTAGCGCAAAAATTTAATTTTCGCTAACACACAAAATTTACATTGTGTAATGTTTACACCGCANTAGAAACTACACATTAGCGCAAAAATTTAATTTTCGCTAACACACAAAATTTACATTGTGTAATGTTTACACCGCAATATTCTAACAACATGTTAGTATTTAGCATGCATGAATAGATTGTTTTTTTTCTTTTTATGACAAGATTTATTTTAATTGACGATAACAATCAACTCACGGACACCTATTCATGCTACTATTACAAGTGGCAAATATTGCTTTGAAAATAATCTGAACTTTATACTCTATCTGGATCCGCGGAAGTCAAACCCATTTGATGAAAAATGAATCCATCAAGTCAATGGAAAATCGGTGAATAATTCACTAACTCAACTTTACAGAGTTTGAGTATCAGTTTCTACGATTACACAAGTTTAAATTGCTTAAAGTCACTGATTCATTGCGCGTTCGTTGTTCACTCGTTCGCAAATTAGAAGAAGCCAAACAACTGTACTGTCACTAATTCAAAGTGCTGATTCAGATGCAGGATCCAGACTCGCCACTGTAATGCGAAACTTTGTAGTAAAACGTCGCGCTGAAGAAGAAACTGCCCCCTTGTGTTCGGTTCGTGGAACGCTAGGAAGTGCAGGAATTCGTGCAGTTCTCTAACTCGTTTAGCTGTCTTTAGCGAGGGAACTATAACACGGCACAGTGGCATTCAACGCGTCGTCGTAGGCGGGACCCAGTGAGAATTGTGGTACTTCCCTGCGCTGACGCATCGCCTACTAAAAGACAAGTTGACGTCGCGAAATTTGCAAGTGAGGGAGGTGTCTAACCGCCGGTGAAAGGTTGGCCGAAACACGGTTTACAAAAACTCACATCCCAATAATCTTCGTTTTCAGAGTTCACTTTCTCTTTGTGATACATACTTAAGGGTTTTACCGTATAAGCTGTTCACGGTTAAATNCTTCGTTTTCAGAGTTCACTTTCTCTTTGTGATACATACTTAAGGGTTTTACCGTATAAGCTGTTCACGGTTAAATTAGCACTTTTAAAATCTACCTTTGAGAAATGTCACCTCCCCAAACTGCATATATATAAACGGGCACACTAACTGACATGCGCCCAGTAAAGTTGGCAACAACGGAGGGAAATTAGTTATTTATATCTTCACGTTGAATTAAAATTATTAGNCTTCGTTTTCAGAGTTCACTTTCTCTTTGTGATACATACTTAAGGGTTTTACCGTATAAGCTGTTCACGGTTAAATGAGCACTTTTAAAATCTACCTTTGAGAAATGTCACCTCCCCAAACTGCATATATATATGTATATATATATACACACACGCACACACACAGGATGATTCTTAAATCATGGGACAAACATTGAGGGGTGGTAGAGCTCACTAAAACAAACAATTGTTGTATAGGAATATATAGGGGGAAGTGACGCGTTGTTGCACAAACACAAAAACATAACACATTAACGGAAACATAAAATGTTCATTAGCAGCATACTTAACGAGTGATTCCACACAGAAAATGTTAAAACAGTTGCTGGAAATACATCCACCAACAGTCACGCATGCTTGGCGACCTCTACATATGGCGTGATTGGCTGACAATGGTGGCGTGCGTGAAATACCCGGCGTATTTGAATCTGTTCGCCAATCACTCCACCGACGTTACCAAGCTTGCATTACTGTCGGTGGTAGCAATTTTGAGCAATTATTATAAACATCGCTGTAAAAAGACATTTAGCGGCGACGTTGTATATCGACAATGCGCTGCATTTCATGTGTTATTTTTGTGTTTGTGCCTCAACGCGTCACTCCCGCCCATATATTCCTATACAATAATAGTTTGTTTTAGTGAGCTCTACCACCCCTCAATGTTTGTCCCATGATTTTAGAATCATCCTGTATATATAAACTGGCACATTAACTGGCATGCGCCCAGTAAAGTTGGCAACAACGGAGGGAAATTAGTTATTTATATCTTCACGTTGAATTAAAATTATTAGNACATGCGCCCAGTAAAGTTGGCAACAACGGAGGGAAATTAGTTATTTATATCTTCACGTTGAATTAAAATTATTAGGTAAACAGTTGTGAATAATGACACCGTTTCTTTTGCTTTAATTTTTTTTGTAATGCATTTAAGTGTAAGAATGAGCAAATTTGTAAAATATTTACTTTTATAGTAGTTTCACAGTTTCACTATGGCCGACGCATGAATAAAGTGATCAGGCTCATGGCAATGTTAATTCAAGACCTGGACGAATAATGCCCGATGTGCATACGAGTAGATCTTACGCAGGGCTTTCAAAAGTGCTCAGTTTACCGTGGAAAGCCATTCATCTAGTGTAATGTTCATTTGCGTTTGTGGAACTTAAAACCGACGAGCACTAAGGACGTGTCGACCGAATAAAAACTTCGAATAATAATGAATATAAACACAAAATTAGTACATACATAAAACACATGTTTTAAAATACCTACGTATAACATTATCGTATAAAACTTTACATTAACAATATTAAGAANCATACATAAAACACATGTTTTAAAATACCTACGTATAACATTATCGTATAAAACTTTACATTAACAATATTAAGAATTACGCGACCCTTCTTAAATTTTACCAAGTCCATTTTCTTAAAGCTTCTATATTGAATTATGTTTAAAGAAATCTTAAATTATATAGATTCCAATACCATAGAGTTGTATGTNCTTAAATTATATAGATTCCAATACCATAGAGTTGTATGTTGTAATTTCAATGTTTAACGATTATTTTGGCATGTCTATATATTTTGTGGTTTATATATCAGATCTTTTTGCAAAAAGTTGAAAATTTTAAAACCAGAAACTGAAGAGTGTATCAAATATTGCAGTAGGTGATACTAGCATTCAAATATCTTGTCTATAAATCAACCTCATTATGGTATATAAAGCAGTTAAAATCCTGTTTTTGATATTATCTTTCAGAAATTCGCGCACTGTGGAACCTTCCCAAAGCCTCTGAGCAGCAACAGTCCCGACCACGAGCATATTCTCCAGTCGCCACCAAGGCAACTTCCCTTTCGTATCCAAGTTCTCCTTTATATATAAACGACACTCAAGCCTACCTTACATCGCACCTACTTCCGTACTTGCCCGCGTACAAGCTTCTACGTGGGTAGGCGCACCATTGGTTATACCAGTCGCAATGCCAGCCAACATAAAATGAAGTTCTGTTACGGCAAGAGCTAGCGTGAGAGATACTCGGCGTGTGCGCATACGGGCATATGGTACATAGCATATGGCACGGACCACACTCGCAGCAGTGTTAGTCAGTAACTTGCGTATTAAAAACTGGCTCATATGAGTATTACTTCATCACAATGGGCATTCAAGTATTTTCAACCTATTAAAATGGTAATGCGTAGTCGTCAGAGTATTTATTTTTTAAGTATTGACGTGATAAAAAATAGATAAATGGCGTGTGGGGAGCGCACCCAGGGCAAGGCGACACCCTCCGAGTGATGGTCTTTCCAGCTGGGACCCGTAGGTGACCGTCATCCCTGGGCATGGCAGAAATGAGACCCTAGAATGGAGCGGCGCTGGAATGCATGGGCGGGGGAAACGGGAGTACCCCGAGAAAACCCGCCGGCAGGCGGCATATTGACGTGATAAGTACACGTTCCCGAAATGTAATTATTTCTTATATCAAAGTTAGGAGCCACATTCGGAGGTAAAGACATCAAACTCTCGCGGACTTCTGAAGCTACGTCAATGAACTACCGCCCGATGCATAGACCAGGCTTTTCGTGCCTTTAGCACTAAAAAAAAAACATTAAAAAAATATTGGTCACTTTCAATAAATTTAATACATAATACTGTATTTGAAAATTCCCTGTACTATATTCTGTAGCGGAAATAAAAGTTTTACATCCAACAAAATTCTACTGCACATATTTTGATAAGACAATGTACCACAGTCTTCGGCTAGAAGGGAGGAGGAAATATGCCATATGTGTAAAATAATAAAGTAGGTTTATAATGTTATCAATCAAAGAGCAGTAATTAAAATATCTTCTCTCAATGAGGACTCAGAACAACTGGCGTTTGGTTTACCGGATACCTTTTTTTTTACCACCGTGTCCCAAGTACGTGTTTTACAAGCGAAGGCCTATTACAATTGTGCTGTTGGTTACAGATCCACATACATTGCGAGGGAGTTGAATTCGAGTCTTGGGTCAAGTATGCACATGTGTGGATCGTTCTGAGCGTTATGGTTAGTTTATGTGGTGTTACGGTGTTTGCTTTATTGTATTAGCGAATAGGTATTAAATAGGCGGAGTTAAATTCATTAAATGAAAATTTATCAAGGCGAATACCATGATTACAATCCTGTTGGGCAAAACTGGGTCATAATGAGGAGCTGCGCAGTGAACGTTTTTAAAAGTAACCTTATAATACGCCGATACTTAACTAAACTTGTGCGCAAGTCTGTCGAATTGTGCGGAATTTTTCATGCGGGTTGTAACGAAACCATGGCCATGCTCTCGTCACGAAAGCATTAAAACTAATTTAACTGACGCTGTGATTGGTATTCCGGGAAGCATTTAAGAATAGGCAGGGCTAGTCATTCCCTAATGACCCTGCTATCGAAGAGGCATAGATCTAATAAAAAATAAGAAGTTGCGTTATACTTAAATGGTAGCCCTCTATATATCATTATGATAATTTACGGAAAAATTTTATTTTTATGGGGAGGAATGAAACCTTGTATGAATCAGGAGAACTGGCCCCGTATAGTACGAACCACTGTTTTAAAGTTATGGCCAACATTAGGACTTCATAACATACTACCAAATATTACAGGACACCCTAGGCTCCCAATCACGTAAGGACCGATTCTGTGAACACATTTTCTGATTTATTCAAGTAAATAGAGACACAAACCATCACTGGGCAAACATTACTTACGCAGATAAAATTCATAATGTAAAAATACACAGCTGCAGTTTATTGTTCCTTTGCCAAATTGCACAAGTACAAAAATGTTGAGCGGTTCGCCAAGTTACTCCGTCAGGAACAAATTAACTTCGGTTTACGGTACCCATAAATGTGACGCCGAGAGAGAGGTTTGTTGAACGAACAAAATACTGCAACTTTGCACGTACGTGGTCCATGGCCAAACATACATACAGGGTTGAGTCAACCAAGCATTTTATTTTGAAGCAAATTTTAGAGGTTCTTTTTCGTTCACCTTGCCACCTGTCGCCTGCTAGCAGCGTGGGCAGATCATAAAGACTGAAGATCAGTTTATAACGGCATGATGTGGTGTGAGGAGAAGGTGCAAAGTGGTTCGGAAGCGCGTACTTGATTAACAGCTCACACCTGGCGATGACTAACACCTTCGAGATCTTGGATGGTTGTCCTCCCTCCTCCTCTTTCGAGAAACGTCTCGATTCTTATTCAGATCGTATCTAGGCTTAAGTAAATGTGGGATAATCCAGAATGTATTAGCTCAGGCATAAACATAGCCCTTTGCCACCCGAAGACAGATTTGAATAGTGTTGTGAACGATGGTGTTTCTGGTGGATATTTCTGGCAGTTCGACGAAATTTTTCGCTCATTGGAAGCGCGAACGAGTGATCTGTGCACCCTTAGCGACTGCGGCGTGCAATCAGGGTGCTCCCGGACGAGTGCTGAGGCTTCTGTGGTCCACCCAAGCGAGGGAGCGGTCGTGGGAAGAGTTCACCACGGAATGACACAACTTGTGTTTTTCTGACTGGTGTAGAGTAGTGGACAGTACCAATCTTCTCAACAGTACTAAATTAGTTACCTAATCGATAAAGCCCATTCAATCACTGTGTCCACGATCGTGTAATGGTTGCAAATGAATGATCCTTATGACCGCTACTGTACACAGCCAGGGTCTGAGTACCCATTCTTCTTTGTGGGTAATCTGATTTGCGGAATTTTCTACACCTATTTAACACGAATGGTTAATGGCAACATCATCGAGCACGCGTCACATTGTTCACTGGTTGCAATACAAGCACTGAACAAAAGTACAGCAAGTATCAAAAAAATTACGTGATCGCAATACTTGAACTCATAAATCAACGTGAGAAAAAATGGCTATTGTAATAATGTGTTGAGTATAGGTTAGTATTTTTTTTGCACTGAGAGTTGCGACACAGTCAGAATATAATAAGTATATAGCTGCATGAGTTTTTGCAGTTAATTTTAAAAAATAATAATGGGAAAATAAATTAGGCTCTTTCATGTAGCAAAGTTTTCCGTCGATTCATGAACCTGGCCATAGCCTGGCAGATGATATATTGTGTTTTATTGAATTCACGAATTTAATGTCTCTAATTTTATACGAATTTAGAAAACAAAATACCCTGAAAGAGTGGTTGTGTGTGCGAACAAGTATTTTGTGCATAAACCAATCGTCTCTTTTTTTTCACTAATACGTTTATAGCTTTAAGCAGATAACATCATTTTCTATAATTTTAACACATTACATACATAATCATTGTGATACGAAATAACAGTCCCGAGAGAGTATGGAAAAAGAGGAAAATTACTTTTAAAAAAAATGGTTGCCTGTAAAGTCGGTTTTACGGGCGAAGATTTTACGTGACAACGTAGTGCTGCGCGCGCAGCAGACCGATCATAGTTGAGTGGGAGAGAGACGCAAGGCATTCGGCGGGCCTCTCTCTCGTTCGGTGACTCATCGTAACGTTACCGAGCGTTACACTTTTTCATAAGTGACTCCCAGCCCAACCTAATTTAAGACGTTGTCACGTCAAAATTAATAATACGGCAATAGTAATTTTAAATTGGTATCTTTTTTCGCCCACAAATGCCAAAATTTAACAAAATTAATGCGTTACTCTATAGCTCCAAATAATTACTTATGTGGTTACAGTGTCGAGAAGAATATTGAAAGAAAATTTGATATAGGTTATAATTCGTCCATGTTTCAATTTTTCCTTCTGAGAAAGTATTAAAAGTCAACGTTTTAAAAGTTAACCCTTGCCGCAAATGAACCACGAGCTACCGGATATCAAACAAACCATCACTTGTCCCTCATGTTACTTCAACGAAGTGTTTATTTGAAACCAAAATTTCTGTATTAAAGTAATATTTAAAAATTGTTGCAAAGCAAGATTTAAAGTCAAACGTTTTTCATATTTACGCTTAAAAACACGATAAATTTTAATTTCCAAATGTCTCCGTATTTTAATAATGATACCAGCGATACAGTATCACGAAACCATAAAATATCCTTAAAATCTAGGAAATCAAATTTGAATTTTGAGTGGCCTTATGATACCTATAGAACTAATTTTCCCAGTTTGCTGCCAATCTTGCTGTACTCGTTTAAGTCATCGTTCGCATTAAAATGTACGCAGTTACGAGCATATACTAAATTCATGGTTACTTCCTAATTTTCTGAAGCCCTGGGTAAAAAGTTCTACTTTCNTCGCAGTTACGAGCATATACTAAATTCATGGTTACTTCCTAATTTTCTGAAGCCCTGGGTAAAAAGTTCTACTTTCAGCCTGTTTCCTCTACCTCATGCAAAGGAAGCTTAAACAATTATAGAAAATTACACCAAAAGGACAACGCACAGTATTAATAATATTTTCGATAAGAACTATTTCTTACAAGTAATTACCAACTCAGTTATTTTCTCTGTATTTTCATTCGTATTAATTATAGGCAATATATTATAGTTTATAGATAACATATAAAAAAAAAGTTGAATTCAACCAAAAAATTACATACTATTATTTTAATATATGTATATATAAAACCAACGACTCATACATGGGGTGATTTATCAGAGGTTTAATGAAAAAAGTGCGAAGATACCACGAATATACTGTATACAATATTTTCTTTTTCTTTTATTTTAGTGTTTTGTTTCAAATGTAGTGAGTTAACCTCGGAGCATGCACGTCGGGATGTAGGGACGGAACACTCGTAGCGCGCGCACGAGCGGCGAGATAAGGACCTTGGGAAGGAGCAGCGGTAAATCACGGGGGGACCAGGACTACACGGAGACACCCGGCTNAGCGGCGAGATAAGGACCTTGGGAAGGAGCAGCGGTAAATCACGGGGGGACCAGGACTACACGGAGACACCCGGCTCGACCCGCGCCGACCGAGATGCTACACGTGTCCTCAGATAGGACCTTACACGCTTACACGTGTGACAGAGGACATAACCGACCCACGTGGCACGCAGATACACAATCCTACGCTGTAAAATTTTGAAATATTTTTTTTCACAAACAACCGTTTGGAAAACACTCGCAAAGTAAAAAAAAAAAAAAATTACGTTCCGCAATCAATTCCTTGAAAGCTGGTTGCCAAAGATTTTATTGCGACTGTGCAACTGAAATATTGTATTTTTACGTCACGTTGTTTCATGAAACATATTTCCATTTTTTACAATAAACTTGATGCCTACAGTTGCTTGTTAACAGTTCAAAAGTAGTTTTAAACGTTCCATATTACGGTGTCGTAAAAATTTGCTCTAATCCACTTGCAGTGTTACAAAAATAATATTGGCAACCAGTTTTTTGAAACAATTGGTAAAAATACAACATTTTTATGCAATGCGCCAAGGTCACTCTGTAACACTACAAGTGAATTAGGGCAAATTTTACAGTATGTTACGATGGAATATGTGTTACTAATGTTGAATTTTAATAAGCAAGTACTGTAGATTGTTTGTACATACTATAGACATGGAACTTTCAAAACGATTTTGTATGTTTCATTCAACAGTGTGTTGTAAAGATAAAGTATTTCACTTGTAGTGGCACAAGAAAGTTTTTGGCAACTTGTTTCCAGAACTGATAAAAATTTTCTGTACTTTCTCCAACAATTCTTAAGAAATTACTTGCCAAGATTATTTTTGTAATATTACAAAATTAATAGGGGCAAATTGTAGAACACGTTACTGCGTAACGTGTAATAATAATGTTGAATTTTAACAATCAGGTAGGCCTACTGTAGATTTAATGCGTATTTATAAACGTGGATTTAAATAAACAATTTTTTGTTTCGTAAAACAGAATGCTGTAAAGAGACAGTGTTTCACTTTTAGCGTTAGAAGAAATTTGGCAACTTGTTTCCAAGGGATTATTTGTAAAACGTACAAAATGGTTTACTGTGTAGTGAAGTTCGCCGTGGATCTTCTCTCTCGTGTTATTTATTTATTGCTTTACTTCATCGCGTAGCCCAGGATGAGAGATTCCCGCTCCATCGGAAACAAAGTGCTCGTGATTAGCGCAGTCGGAAATTGAAGGCATGCCGTGTAGCTCTTCTCGTGACTGATTTCGTTTCGTTGTGCCCACACGTTCCTAGGCGTTTGTGTTTTCGGCAGGGTTTTATGTATCACTGCCATGCAGATAAAAGCTTTACACCACAGGAACTCCAGGTATTAGTAGGTTTCACGCAGCGCTCAGAACCCGAGTCTTTTCCAAGATTGAGCACAAACCAGCACAGGTTGGACTTCAGAGCCGAACCCGTTATTTCATTAAAAAAAATAATAAGTTAACCCCTTCAGTCATGCATAAGTACATAATTCTTAGGCGATTACAACGAACACACAAGCGTCAGTGAAACATGCTTGTCACATATTGGAACCTATGACAATGCACATGTGTTAAATCTTATCGTCATTAGCTTTTCATAAGACTGCGGGAGATTATCTGAAACGTAGAGGAAAATAGTGAAAAGAGTGCGCATGCGAGTTGCGAAGTAATCACTCTCCGTATTTCAAAGTTGGAATGCTTTCCCGCCAATAGCACTATCAAAAACAACGTGGATAAGGTTGTAGGTAAGAACGCTGTTTATGTAAGTAAGTGATCTGAGAAGTTTTTACACTTACTCTAATATAGATTTAGCTAATACAACTAGAGTCTAATCGCGATTTCTTCACACTTAGTGAATCAAACCTCTCAAAAATCACCCCAATGTATGACGTGTTTGGTTCTCTCATAAACGTGCCATGTATCACAAGGTTTTTTTTTACTTCTGTTAACATAAAATTACCGTATTTTTGGTTAAATTACACCTGTAAAATGTAATATATAATTTATAATACATATGAATGGAAACAGAGACGAAATAGGCGTGTCGCGATGCTCAGCAAGAAATAGTTCTCATGCAAAATATTATTAAACTGATTGCAGCACAAATACGGTGTGTTGTCCCTTCGGTGTGATCTTCTAGACTTAGTTAAACTTTTTTTGCACGAGGCGGAGGAATATTTTGAAAATATAACTTCAGCAGGGCTTCAGAAAAGTTGGAAGTAATCGAGAATGGACTATAATAAGACAATCTTTGATTACGTTTACAGATGTGAAACGAATCATGTTGGGGAAAAGAAGTCGGGTTTCGAAATAACTGTAAATATGTTCACCTGTGCCTTGATAAGCTTGGATTTTTAAACATGGACCCTGGAAATTAACTTGTGGAGGAATATACGTAAATCCAAAATGGCGGAAATACCTCCTTCTTAACATCCTACCGTTGTTCTCGTCTTCCAGGCACCCGCCTACCTGCAGCTATTTTCCGTGTTTGAGGCAGAGAAGCGAGGAAGCGATAAGGTCGACACTTCCACGCGCATCAGATGTCCAGTTAGTGCTACGCGCATGGCTGTCAACTGGCTTGCAGTGTTCTCACCGTGCTGCGCGTACCTACAGGACTTTGAGAGGTGACCTTAATGGCTTATTGATGGAAAGTCTGAAGCAAGGTTCAATGTAGGTCAGTCAAGTTTTTTTTTTTTAAATGTGTCTGAGTCATTTGTAATGAGATACAGCGTTTTAAAAGATCCATTTTAAGGTTTGCTGTTTCCAATGTGCGTGAGGACATGAAAGGACGTGGCATTACTGAATCTCTGTAGGGTATTTTGGAGGCTAAAACGCTTCGCTTTTTCAATTAAAGACCACTCTCATCGACGAAAAGATGCGCATTCCTTTGAACGTTGTGCACGACCTGTATTTGTCGATACCACGTGGGATACAATCTGCAATTCATATCAAGGTTATGCCAAACTTCTACACCACAGATGCTCGTATTATCTTGTTCACTAAATGTACGTATCTGGCGTCGTTCAGTGAAGTTGCTAGGCAGGCCTGTGCACGGAATTTGAAAATATAGGGGGGGGGGGGGTGTTCTAGTTGCACAAAACTATATCACCTTCAGTTTCACAATGAACACAATTTTCTGGTACAGTTCTATCATAAAAATACTAAAGGGAAAACCATATGGCATCACTTTTTATAGGATAATTTAAACTGAGATTGGTACAGTTTTTTTATAATTTTTTTTTAAAGCTGCTCAGTTTTGTTTTATTTCTTGAAACTTTATGAGATGGGTTTCACCTCCAAAATCTCTCCCCGTGCGCACAATCCTACAGTCAGATTTTTTTTTTAAATTGGCATTAAAATAGCATTATTGACGTGTAGCTGATAGAAAAGGTGCAGTTTTGACTTCAAAAGAAGCAGTACTCCCGAAAACTAATAAAATTGATTAACTCTGTCGTAAAAGCGAGCACATGCTTACCAAAATTGACGCAATTGAATACTGATTATAATCACCAAAGATATAATAAAAAAAATCTCACGTAAAAAAAATTAATGAGAAATTCAAACCACGAAGATGATCATGTAAACCAAGGAAAGTTTCCACACCATTAAAAAAAAAACTAAGTAAAAAAAAGAATGCAGTTTAAAGGTTATTTCCGTGAGACATTTGGGGAGAAAATACCTAACTTCACTACAGTATAAGAATCAGTAAAATTTAAACCCATTTGGTAATAAATGAAATAAAGAAATGCAATGACCCAGCTTACAACGTATGTTAAATATTTATAAATATTTCTAGTAACTCAGACCACTCAGTGTAAAAAGTTTCTTAAAGAATTTCAATGTGTCATTAATTGGTAGGTGAAATGTAAATTGTTTTACAGTAAGTGTAAACGGCACCGGTTCGAACTATTGATTCACACGTACAGCGCTGNTGCAATGTGTCATTAATTGGTAGGTGAAATGTAAATTGTTTTACAGTAAGTGTAAACGGCACCGGTTCGAACTATTGATTCACACGTACAGCGCTGAACAACACCCGGGCAAACGCTCCATGTGAACCTTGCCTGGAACGCGGTTCAGGAAGCAGCCGCGCCTTAGTTGTGGTTGACCACATCGGCGGCGTAAGAACGACCTCGTGAAGGTTAGTTATTGCCTGGAAGTGACTTGCGGACGGAGTGGTTTCACAACGCCNGGCGGCGTAAGAACGACCTCGTGAAGGTTAGTTATTGCCTGGAAGTGACTTGCGGACGGAGTGGTTTCACAACGCCGAGAGAAAACCAGATCGCCACACGTGCTGATCCAATGGAACCCACTTTCGTGTGCATAAACTGAGGGGGTGTCGTTCAGTGAGAGGACGCGGAGAGTGTGTGCTGAAAATAAAGTCGAGATTAAAACCATCACGAACTCTGGACGTGACAGCCGTCATTCTTACAGTACAGAACTTTAAACACATAAAACACAGCTCTCCACAATTATTATTGTGTTAACCCCGTGGAAGCNTTACAACGTATGTTAAATATTTATAAATATTTCTAGTAACTCAGACCACTCAGTGTAAAAAGTTTCTTAAAGAATTTCAATGTGTCATTAATTGGTAGGTGAAATGTAAATTGTTTTACAGTAAGTGTAAACGGCACCGGTTCGAACTATTGATTCACACGTACAGCGCTGAACAACACCCGGGCAAACGCTCCATGTGAACCTTGCCTGGAACGCGGTTCAGGAAGCAGTCGCGCCTTAGTTGTGGTTGACCACATCTGCGGCGTAAGAACGACCTCGTGAAGGTTAGTTATTGCCTGGAAGTGACTTGCGGACGGAGTGGTTTCACAACGCCGAGAGAAAACCAGATCGCCACACGTGCTGATCCAATGGAACCCACCTTCGTGTGCATAAACTGAGGGGGTGTCGTTCAGTGAGAGGACGCGGAGAGTGTGTGCTGAAAATAAAGTCGAGATTAAAACCATCACGAACTCTGGACGTGACAGCCGTCATTCTTACAGTACAGAACTTTAAACACATAAAACACAGCTCTCCACAATTATTATTGTGTTAACCCCGTGGAAGCCGTTGCCAGCAACGACGCTGTTGACCTATACGAAACAAAAAGTAATTTTGGGACATGGCAGAAAAGATATGTTACACAGTTATAACATGTGTATCTGTACACATGATTAACAAAGAAATCTCACATCTGCATGTTTGTCACGATAAATAATAGACGAACAATTATCAAGTCTAAAAACATTGAATACTCCAACATCAGGGATGCTGGAAGAGACCGAAACAGGGATTTTTTAATTGGATAACCATCAGTGGGAAACTGATAACTAAGGTACATTTCAACTTAATTGTGAATTAGAATTAACCTATTTCTTTTGCTCGACTACGTTTCTCGTGATATTCGACGCCTGTTGTGGTTTCCACATGACTGTGCAACTCCTCATTTCTATCGTGACATCGGAGAGTATTTAAACCGTAGAGCAATGGATTGGACACAGTGGATCCACTGCATGGCCCGCACGTTCTCCTGACATCATCCCCTTTGACTATTTTGTGTTCACTGTAATAATGTCTCGAAGAAGTAAGAACATATCTGGAATTGGGATCGTCATCAACAATGCCACTTCCTGATATGGTCTTACTTCTTCGAGGCATTACGGCGAACTAACCTTAAAACTAATAAATACGCTCCTTTTATACATTTCTGTTTCAGTATTATTCTAGACTCAGAACAGTATGGATATATCACATATTAAAATATGCCATATCTGTACAAACTCTGCCAGAGGCAGTTTACTCGGAGTGATAATTTGAAGACATTATATTATAAAGAAAATGTGGTTAATTTCACTAAGAGGCTTATTCATGCTACCTCCTCATCATCATCATCCAATGTATGATATAAACCAAGCAGAAGAAAACAGTTTACAAATCGTCAAGCAAGATGTTACTCTACCCATATGCATTCATGCTGAAGATGAAGCTATCTCCCACTAATCGTGACATGGAAACCTATTTCCTAATACAGTGAGGTGCATCATCGCAGGACCATCAATTTCCGGGAAAAAATGTGTCCTACTGAGCCTGTTGTAAGAAGAGAATGGACTTAGGTTCGAGAATGTGAACCTGTACTCCAAATCGCTCCAACAACCAAAATAATAGCCACTGGCACGAGTACTGCAGGCCATAGATGGTGTGCAATATTTCCCTTGCAGCGAAACTGAGACCACTGTGCACCCGAGCGAAGCATTGCCAAACACGGTGTTTTTTTTCGACGATGTGACATGTGAGAAACAGACTTGCATCCAGTAGTACTTTAGCATGGGATGGCATGCGAACGTGAACTGCGTGTACTTTGGCCAGACTTATTTGCGCATACCCAAACAACTGCTTCGCGATAATGCTAATGTGTTGGTGCTGATTTGCACGAACGATATGAATTTGCGACATGCATACGATGACCATGTCAATACGGACATGACATTATCGGATTTCAAGAGTCTGTGTTCTTTGTGCTGGAAAGACAAGTGTGGATTTTTGGTGATCGTAAACGACTGGCCTCAATATAACGGCAAGTACCGACGTGGATTCGATTAGTTCATCATCGACTGCCGATAATGAGTTACAGCATATCGAAATTCGGGCAGAGTAGCCTCAAGCGGCGGTTTGACAAAGACGAAGATGGATGTTGTCTCATACCAAGAAACGATCGAACTTGCGATGCTGGTAGAAGAATAATTCGAAGCGTTGGCGAACCCGAACGATCCGAAGATGCTGCTACTAAACATTTCGTCCTCGAAACTGGTAATGGCTTCATCTCGGAATTATGCGATGTGTTGGCTGATCAGAGCAAATTCTTTCACACTTACTTGTCCGAGCTCGAGGCAAAGTTGGATCGTGTGAATACCGAGATCGTTCGCAATTTGATGGCAATGGACGAGCACATAACGAGTGTCCAAAGGCAAATTACCGACAGACTGAATAAGGGATCAGCACAAAATGAAGAGAAACTAAAAGTGCTTAAAGATTTCATTTATGGGTAATTTATGAGTAATTATGGGTCATTATGGGCTATGGTGTAGATTGGCAGAGCAGATGGAATGGGTGTTAGCTTATGGGCTGGTTTGAACACTATAGTTTCTTGTTATACTTGAGGTTTGATGGATGGTATGATTGGCATGTTGGGTGGTATGGCTGAGTTGAGATATTCTTGGGTCATAGAAGATGTTATGGCTGGTACATTGGGTGGTCTGGTATCAGTCGATTGTGTTCTGTTGACAGATGGTAAGGGTTATTGTGATATGGGCTGGCCTTGATTGCATGGTTGCTTGGGTTGACGTGATGGTGTCTGACTTTCTAGTTGACTATATTGGATTTTAAATATAATTCTGCTTGACCCAACTGTTATTTTGTACGTGTAAGGTTAATGTTACTCGAAGTGCTGATTGGCCGAAGTCTGTATGAAGTGCATTTCTGATGTCTGGACATACCAAATTTTCTTAAGTGGCTGAAATAATGCTAGACATGTAGGACATGTGAGTGCTTAGAATAAGTATGATTTTTATCTGGACAATGGTAGGTTAGGTTATTTTAGGATAATTTTGATTTTTTTCTAACCTTCAGTAGGTTAGATTATGCTAGGTTTAATTTTTTGAGGGTGAGGAGGGTAGGCGGGGGGGGGGCGCTTTGGTAAGTTAAGTTAAGTTAGTATGATCCTTTGGTATGGCCAGCTCTGGTAGAAATGTTTTGCGAAGATTTTCCGAAGAGGTTAGGTACGAGGCACTTACTAGGAGACTTTTTTTTTCTCGAGATTTTCCATCATCGTTTGACTGTATAGGTGAGTGGTAGGACAGATTGATCTTGTCAGCTGGTCTGAACTCTATAGTTTCTCTAAACTTGAGTTATGGTGTGTGGAATATGGGTTTGTCAAGGGAAGGGGGTCTAATTTATATGTTCATCGGTTTTTAGTTTTTTTTTGTGACTTTTCTCGATTTTGTAATAATTTACAGGAGTGTGGGGTTGGTTAGGGTAGTGTGGTGAATGTGGGGTTAAAGTTATATGTTCCTCGATTCTTAGAATTTTTTTATCTCTTTTTTTCTTGACTCTTTATTATTGGAAGGTAAGTAAGTAGGGGTAGGGGTTGATGGTTAGGGCGGTGGGATGAGTGTGAGGTTAACATTATATGTTCTTCGATTTTAAAAGTTTTTTCGATTTTATTAAAAATTTTATAAGAATTGCCAGAAGGTGTGGGGTGGTGATGTGGTGAGGGGATGGTGGTCTACAAGTATTAAACAACCCCCCCCCCCCAAATGTTTCAAATTGCTCGAAAATTGGATTCGGGTGCTTCCAATCAGCCACATTGAGGAGAAAGCACTTTTTTCAGGAATTTTTGGAGGAACGGGATATTTTAATGAAAAATAGGGATTTTTTGAGGGGAAAAGGCCGATTTCAAGGGAAAAAGGTTGGTTTGAAGGTAAAACAGGGAATTTTGACGGAATAACGGGTAATTTCAAGATGGCGGCGAATCTGCAGATCTCCAGCCCTCAGCCCTTGTCCTCGGATCGGCTTAATCTATCTTTTATAAAGGTGTTATTCGCATTCACAATTACGATAAAATGTTCTTTAATGATCAATTTCCGATCTATGGTTATTTTATAAAACGTGTCTGTTTTGGTCCTTTCTAACATCCTTACAACTTTGAGTATTTAATTTGGTTACATCCGGTATAAAGATATTACGACTTTAGTTATTTCTAAGAGAAAACTGCATCACACTTCGTGATACAAAAGCATATTTGTTTTTTAATGATCTATTGTTAATCAGGACGTTGAAATTAATGGAAAATATCGTTTTGCGTTATTCTCACAAAGCCCACAAATTCTCAGAAATTAATGTATACATGTACTACGGGAAAATTAGATTATGTACTACAATATGCACTACACCTGAGCCATGTTGAGGTTGAGTATTCCATATGCACCTATTTTACGCCACTCTGTTACCCTAAATGTGATGACATGATAAGCCAAAAAGAGATCGTGCCTAGAAATAAGTAGCCTAATTTGCATGGAAGAGTACACCCGTCCGAAGTACAAGATCATGAACTTGCGTAATTTCTGTACTCCTACTTTGAAAACATCTTACCAATGCAAAATAACTGCAGACTAATTATGTACACAACCAATAGAATTATCAAAAAAACATCTTGCTTATTACTATAACGACAAATTCTAAGTTCTGGAGAGAAAATATGAAATTACTTGCAGTAAAATATTTAAATTATTTCATCCTTATTTCAGTCTAATGGTCCGTTAAAAAACCTAGAGATTTAAAACTTTAATAATGACGTAATAGAACATAGGTTGGTTCCTCTAAATAATCAAAGTTTTAAAATATTCATAATCACAACATACCATTTTGAATGTATTGGATACTCATTAACTCTCACAAATACTGTACGCAGCATGTTAGCAAAAAAAAAAAAAACTAAGCGTTGGTAGATTACAATACCGTTTTTCTGAACGCAATGGAAGGAAGGCTTGCGTCATTACTAGGTAAGCTACGACAAAATGTACTATGTTTTAATGTAGGTTTGAAAATACACTGCTCCAGAAACAAATAAACGCCACGCTATAAATAGTTTTTATACTTTAACTCACTCTGCCACAACAAGACGCAAGGGACAAGGACTGAAAACGTTACTACGTCCGGTAAGAATTTCCGATTTTTAAAATAAGGTAACGAATTTATTTACGAAAAACTGGTGGTTTTATGCAGGCCTCGGTCACGTGCAGATTTATACGTGCACCTGCGCTGCCGTCTGTCGCTACCTTCTTCCCTCTATCCGAAAGAAGAACCTTTTCGGTGAACTGAGAGATTGCTACCAAATATGGGACAAATCTGACCGGTTACTCAACAGACCCGTCACCAAACTTCCCATTTATGTATACTAGACGTTTACCGCTCTTGTGACGTCGCATCGTCTCAGATAGTTAAATCTGTTTTAGCACTTCGGTATCTACACAGCACCTGCAAGATACGGCCAAAGACTGCTTGTGAAAAGTGGAAATTGGTTTTATAGTTTCTTCTTTCCAGCACACTTTGAAGAACCCCTCGGTAAGAAAACAATTATGGGGTCGTATCACCGATCGTCTTTTTCTCTAAGTACAGAAATGCCAATACTTTTAGTGACTGATGAACAGTTGGTTCTATTTTGTAAGTATATTAGCCCACAAATATAATGTTGACAGATTAGACAACTAGCGGAACTCGGAAAAGCAAAGATTATATATTTTGTTGGAAATTATGCCCATGACAAGGAAGAAGGGAATGAAGGCTTGCAGAACCTCCCCTTTTGAAATGACAGTATTTGTTTTACTTTCCTGACACCGACAAAGCATTCATGAATATCTGTATTGGCAGTAACACTGTATATTCACGGTTTATTTATTTATTAGTGAAGAAATAACAATGAATTGTCAATATCCACACTTGCTACCGGCCTCGTTCACATTTTCTCCCCCCCCCCTCCGAAATAATGTGATTACACTCTTCATGGAAACAGTCGCGTGGAGTCTACGTAAATCAACTTTTCCTTAATTACTCAGTACTGTATAATAAGAAACGCGTGTTACTTAAGGCTATTCACGATAAAGTGAGCACTTTTGAAATCAACCTATGAAAAATGTCACTGCCCCTACCTGCATGTATTTTAATGGGCACACTGAGTGAAATGCACCGTGTAAATTTGGTAATGACTAATACAAAGTAGTTCCATACCTTAACGTTGGTTAAAAGTGTTCGGAAAACATTTGAGAGCACACTCAAATTATTAGTTTCATTTTCTGCGTTATAATGCATATAAAATAAGAGCAAGAATTAGCAAAATTGTAAAATTTTTAATTTTTCAAATAATTTCACAGTTTAACTTTACCGACGCATGGATAAAGAGACTACGTCCATTGCTATGATAATTTTACATATGGCGGAATTATACAGAAAGAGCATACAAGAAGATCTTAATCAGGGTTTTCAAAAGTGCTCATTTTACCGTGAACAGCCTTTAGCAAGCCTACCAGAAATTATACAAAAGTGAAGTTTGTAGTGAGATGTTTTAAACCAGTGCGACTAAATTAAGCGTACTGACGATGTAAAACTCGTGTGAAAGGGTGTGAAGAATGGTTCCTTTTATTACTGTTGCCATAGAGACGTAAATACTGGATAAACAAAGCTGATTGACTGACTGGATTAGAAACAGTGGTTTGAAACACTGACAAATCTGTCACTGTAACTTAACTTACTAAGCATCTCATGATTGGCAAATCAGCGAATTTCTCAGTCATTTTCTCGAAGAACTAGGATTCACTGTAAATGAGTATAAACCAACGTTAAAACTTAAATGGTTCACTGAAAGAGCGAGATATGGGCGGCGCCTTAAAGCAGAGTTCTTTAAAGCCGAATGGAGCTTTGTACAGGCGAACGCGGGGGGCAGCGATGAAAAATGCAGCAAAGTAGGAAACGGGAGTATCCCGAGAAAACCCTACCTGGCAACGGTAACGTCCTCCACGTTTCCCACGTGCGGAAGTTCAGGCGCGAAGGAGCCGCGGTGGTGTAGCGGCTGGAGCGCTTGCCAAGGCGAACTTGGTTCGATTCCCAGCGCGGTCGCTGGGAATCGTGCTGAACGATGTCGCTGGTCGGCGGGTTTTCTCGTGGACGTCCCGTTTCCCTCGCCCTTGCATTTCGGCGCTCTTCTATGTCCACCTCGTTCCACCCTCGTCGACCGTCAACACTTTGTTGTTAAGAGCCTACCAAACCTCCCCCCCATTCCACTCCCATGCGCGATTATGCCGGTTAGCGAACCCGGTTCTCCGTGGAGGAAGACGTGGAACCACTACACCACAGTGGTATCATGGGTCACTGAAGATCAAGTCATTTCCAGAGTTTCGATTTTCGGTTGACTGGGTGCTATCACTCTATAGGTTTCAATACCACTGCATAATACCCACGGATTGGCTATATAGTCCACTCACGGTTACTTCACACTTTTATAAAGCCATGCTGAAGTTCTACTTGCAGAATATTCCTCCGCCTCATGGAAACAAAGCTTTACCAAGTCTAGGAAATTACACCAAAAGTAAAAGCACACCGTATTCGTGCGCACTCAATTTAATACTGTTTTTGCAATAGAACAATTTCTTACTAGGTATTACCAACACACCTATAATCTCCCTGTTTTATTAATGTTAATTATAAATTAATGTATAATTTATATATAAAATATAAGTAAAACTGAAATTTATAAAAAATAAAGTACCGGTAGTTTTATGTTGCCACAAGTATATAATGCTTGCGATGCATGACAGATTCAGGAAACAATCAAGCATGTTATACGAGGGGTGATTTTTCAAAGGTTTGATTAAAAAAAGAGCGATGAAACAGTTAGTAGACTATAGAAAGTATTTTGAATCATGTCAACGAGGGCAAGTAGAGCAAACTGCAGTGACGCGTCAGTATCCTGCCAGGGGAACAATCCGAAACACGTTTCAACAAAGATAATTTGTAAAAAATAGCCCCAAAGCACCAGTGGATCTCCCCCCCCCCGGCGGCACAGTGTTCACGACAATTACGCCTGGCAACAACTGGAACGGGGTATGTCTGTGGACCCACGCCCGAGAACATTCGCTCTACAGCAACGATGAATGCAGGTTAGTCGTATGTTGTATTTGAGAGGCGCAACATGACTTGGTTCTCCCTCGCCATCATCTTGTGTTGTAGGCTTAGAAATAGCTTGGTGTAGCTAAACTAGATCTCTGTCCAGTCTTTCGTATAACTTCATCTAATCTGCCATAAAACTTTTCTAGTCAAAAATATAGAAATATAACAGTAGGTACAAGCAAAATTCGCATTACTTTTTGGCGGCAAATTATACTGAACACACGTGTCTTAGTATTGCTTAAGTAACTGGACCAGAGCTTATCTGGTACGCCCTCAGGGCTCCGAACCAATAAGTAACAGTCTACGGCAGGATTGCCGAATTCAGGTGGGAACAAGTGAGAAGATAAACTTTGTTCTCCCTGTTGCAAACGCCGGTGAACTAATGACGCCGGATAGAGTAGACCGGAGACGCGCTGTAAAAAAAAATGTACACTGAACCTTCCGAACTTAAACAGGTTTAAAACAAACCTATGCATTGTGTAGAAATATTATCCATTTATTAGTATGCGAATATAGGAATGTTTATCTTCGGTACTTTGCGAAGTTAAGAACTTTCCTACACGTTTTAATCTTTCCTGAACAAATGAAGGAATGCTACCATGCGTGAATGTACGGGAATAAGCTTCACCATTCATGCTGTCTCACTGAACTTATGCACTGGTGTGGGAAATTTGCGGATAATTTCTTGAGAGAGTGTGAGATCTGGCGTACTGCTAAAGAAAACCAATTGCGAGCTCTGCAGGTCTCTAGTTACACACCAGTGCCGTGAAAGATTGATTGTCGGCTTGGCGAGAGTCTAACGAGTTCCTCCCCGGTTGTTGAGTGACAAACGACTCCCCGCCGTCTCCGTAACATGTACGTACCTTTATTGGCTCCTGCAGCTGGAATTCAGTCTGCACTTGCCAGCATCTCTGCTCCAAGCATAGGTATGCAGTTTGTAGGGGCGTATGTTGGTCGACGCAGTAAGGACTTGCGTGACGGTACTGGAATTTCGTGGGATGATCATGTGCGCATTCATCCTAACGGGGCTTCTTAACATTACATAATATGGGCTTGTATTCCAACAAACATATACAAAGAAAGGAAAGGGGAGAGATTTGGGTGACTTCGAACATCGAGGTATTGAGAGCTGATGAGAGTGAAGCGAGGTGAGTATGCAGCAGTGCTGGAATGCAAGGGCGAGGAAAACGGGATATTACCGAGAAAACCCCGCCGCGATTCCCACTGGCGAAAATCTGGGAGCGAACTCGTCGGGAATCGAACCCGGTTCGCTGCGGTGGGAGGCGAGTAGTCTGACCACTACACCACCACGGCCCCCCTAATAAACGGAAATAAAATCATTGATTTCAATATGTTGTGGTATTCCGTCCGATCTTTGCCGACCCTGCCCTCAACGGAACCCGCGCAGGTATTTGTAGTTCATTTAGTGCAAAAGTGGTAGATTTGTAGTTGTGCGTGGAAGTNTTAACATTACATAATATGGGCTTGTATTCCAACAAACATATACAAAGAAAGGAAAGGGGAGAGATTTGGGTGACTTTGAACATCGAGGTATTGAGAGCCGATGAGAGTGAAGCGAGGTGAGTATGCAGCAGTGCTGGAATGCAAGGGCGAGGAAAACGGGATATTACCGAGAAAACCCCGCCGCGATTCCCACGGGCGAAAATCTGGGAGCGAGCTCGTCGGGAATCGAACCCGGTTCGCCGCGGTGGGAGGCGAGTAGTCTGACCACTACACCACCACGGCCCCCCCTAATAAATGGAAATAAAATCATTGATTTCAATGTGATGTGGTATTCCGTCCGATCTTTGCCGACCCTGTCCTCAACGGAACCCGCGCAGGTATTTGTAGTTCATTTAGTGCAAAAGTGGTAGATTTGTAGTTGTGCGTGGAAGTNTCCTCAACGGAACCCGCGCAGGTATTTGTAGTTCATTTAGTGCAAAAGTGGTAGATTTGTAGTTGTGCGTGGAAGTGAAGCGATCGTTTCTTTACAGACGAGGAAGAAGAGGAGAGAGTCCTTCCTTTAGTTTACACTCAATAACTTCCACTACATTATAGGAATAATAACGAAATATGAGTTATTTGCTTGGCACTTCTCTTACATAATTTATTCATCAGTCGGCATCCTCTTTCAAAGCTCATCGCAGCTGTTCACAGCTAAGCTACTGTGAAGTTGTCTATCCTGTGTATCTATAAACCACACAACCCTTGTAAGGTGCATAGATTTTTGTTCATGAAAACTGCACGCAAATAAGAAATTTAAGACCAAACATTTTAGTAGGAAGTGACAGTGAGGTAAATGCTTGCCATTGTAATACCAGGGCTAACAGCCGGAGTCACGGTGCTCAGAAAATTATAATTTTGCTAAAATACTCGTAATTAGAAAAATATATCTTCCCAGATTTATATTACTTGCGTTTACCACAGTAGTTTCCCATAACGTAAGCCAAATGCGTGTGTGCAAAATCGCCTCTGGTCTTGTTCAGTCACANCGTTTACCACAGTAGTTTCCCATAACGTAAGCCAAATGCGTGTGTGCAAAATCGCCTCTGGTCTTGTTCAGTCACAATATATTCTAGGAAGAGAGATTTTCTCAGAATACGAAAAGACAGTTAAATCATTACTCCACATATAAAAGTATATGCACATTTTGGTAACCTTACATCTAAAAATATGTATGCAAAACCAATTCATTATCTGCTGTTTGCAGTAATTAATTTCAAGTAAAATACAATTAGTTATTTGGTATTACGTCAAAGGTCAAATAACTTGCACCGCGAAAACGTACAACAGCTAAGATTCTCTTAAAAACGTTTTTTGATTAAAATATATTTTTTTTTTAATCTTAACTATCTTCGATAGGTTACACATTCAAAAAAAGTTTTTATATACCTGAATTAATTTGAGAAACTGATATCCGTACAAAGTTTCCTGTTTAATCATTTTGAAGTTTGAAGTGCATGAAAATAAAAGTGCTGATTAGAAGATCTTAAGATCTTTCGAAATGCTACGTCTTTAATTTACCTTTTTTTTTTTAATATTGCAATATAATGAATACTGTCAACCATTTAATATACTTAAAATCCAGAATTCATATCTTAGGTCGTTTGTCTACTATTCAAACGCCAATAAAAAACTACTATACGATTATACGTATGTTGTCTTACACAAGCATAAATACTGTACTATCACGCTCTATGATTAAATCTGAGGATATAAATAAAATGACTGATATTCTCTGGAATATTTTCTATCCTGGACGGATTTTTCTAGCAATAACGTTGGAATTTTATTAAAGTATTGTTATACATTGTTGAATAACATTATTTTTTATTACGGTATGTCAATAATGAGCTGAACAGTTCGAACATTTTCGTGAAATCATATAAAGCACGTGTTTGTAAAGGTATTTATAGTTAAGTAATTTTTTTCCACAAACCTATCATTTAGTAGGTTCCTGAATTCACGGCAACTTCACTGACATTACCCACGAAAAGGAAAATATTATGTTCGCCTTTGAAATGATAACAGAAATTTGTGTTGAAAAAATTAATTTCTTTACTTGAGAAGTTGCGGGAAACGAAATTGTTTATTTTCGATCTGTCAGACACTACTATCATTGCCAACTTAAGTATCCAAACTGGCAAAGTCACGGGGTACGACTAGTCATACGCTGTAATTACTCCCTTCTTTTACAGTCAAACACCAAACCGATATCTTTTCGTGCTGATTTACTCTCTAAATAAGTGATGTATGTAGTTTCAGTGCTACCACGTCGACATCACTATAAATTCGAATCCGGAAAAATTAAAACTGAATTACGAAGGAAACCCATTCAGTGAAAAATTGTACCATTAAATACTGCGAAAGCTTGAGAATTATTTACGTGTCACAGTTTTACAGTTTAACCTCTTGAGCTGTATTGGTTTCCAGCGACTTTGACTGATCGTTTTCGCAGGTTACTCATTTCAATGACTTGTTACTCAGGAGCGATGATTGAAACCACCTTAATAATGCAAATCGTGTTACTTATTAAAGTAGATTTTCTAAACCTTTGAATGCTGCATATAAAGACAATCTTGTTCATAAAACTAGCCTCGCATACGTATAGCAACTCATCGATTTTATTTTCTATTTAAAAAAAAACGCTGTGGAAAATTTTTGGGTCAAAATCATGAAAAGCTTACAAAAGAGTCAATCGTTCAAGCAAGTNTAAAAAAAAACGCTGTGGAAAATTTTTGGGTCAAAATCATGAAAAGCTTACAAAAGAGTCAATCGTTCAAGCAAGTTAATTTCGGGTGAAGGCTCGCGTTATTACTTAATATATTCAAAAAACCGGTTCTGTTACAGTTTTCTTAAATCTGAGACCACAGCTGCAAATTAGTCTCCTCACGTTGGCCAGAAATCGTGTGGAAAGTAAGTGGAAGACGTTTTTATGCACAAGTTTACCACAAAGTTATATTAGTGCGGCAGTTAAAATAACCCGTCGTTGCTTCTTAGTGATCCTCTGTTAATACCACTGATGTTTAAAAATAGAAAAAAAAAAGACGCAGTGCCATTTTTAAACTACAAACGAGACTTTTTCTAGCCATTTTTACGGTGGTATTGAAAGAAAAAAAAATGTTACACGTGGAGGAAAACCGAACGCACGCGATTTGTGAAACGCTCGAGAAGTTTTTCTTGATTTTTTAAAAATGCCTTTGATCGATTGATACTCTCAATGACTGTATTTATTCTTCAGAGAAGAAATAAACGTCACCTGTTTAAGACGTACGTCGAAAACAGGCGGATCGTGATGACGTCAGTAAAAAAAAACGTATAGGCTGTTCACGGTAAAGTGAGCACTTTTGAGGCCCGAGTTACTTTTTCTTTTCAAGCATTTTTTTTACCCTTTAATCACCCTTTTTTTATATAAATAAATATCGCCATGTAAGTAATAAACACTGTGTGCATATTTTACCGCACTCGGAAGTTAACGTGTAAAGCTAAAATAAAATATGTTTATCGACTATTTTTCCAAATGCGAGGTCTTTCAAAAATGCTCACTTTACAGTGAATTGCGTATAGTATAAAACATTCAGTGGCTTTATAGAATGCTTTGCGCACTTAAGGATTTTCACGAGTCAATTTATTCCTAGGTTTCTANAATGCTCACTTTACAGTGAATTGCGTATAGTATAAAACATTCAGTGGCTTTATAGAATGCTTTGCGCACTTAAGGATTTTCACGAGTCAATTTATTCCTAGGTTTCTAAGATATTCTTTTTTCATACCATAAAATGTGTGATATTTTGATTAAAAATAGAAAATTATTAAATTTTTTTTAAAAGTATTTTTAATTGTAAAACGAGNTAAGATATTCTTTTTTCATACCATAAAATGTGTGATATTTTGATTAAAAATAGAAAATTATTAAATTTTTTTTAAAAATATTTTTAATTGTAAAACGAGGATTTTTAACTCTTGATTCGTACAAATTTCAATCAGAAGATACACTATAACGTCTAAAATATGACAATTATATGCATTGAACTTGCACTGATTCTTATTAAAGTTTATTTACTTATAAACATAGGCAAAAAAATAATTTTTATTTTTTTATTATTACTTAGGTATTTTGAGTGTCCTCGAACATTGAACAGGTCTGTCTTGTTGCGGGAAAACATTTAATTCAGAAATTTGGAAGGCATCGGAGGAGGCCTGCATTAAGGAACCATCCCAGAATTTATTTGGAGTGATTTCGGAAAACCTTTGGAAACAGAAATCACGATGGCAGGACCGGGTCCTCCCAAATGTTAATCAAGTGGTTTATCTCTACGATGCCTCACTTGGTTCGTACTGTTGTTCATACATTTGTAACAGTCACATTTATTAAACGCTATTTGCAAGCTTGTTGCAAAAAAAAAGTAACAAATGAAATACATTTTTTGCATAATTAATATTTTTTAACAGCTTGGTCCCGACCGCTGTGCTGTGATTTCATAATATCATGATTTCATGCTCGCTGCTCGAATTGCTGTGGTGAAACTGCTCGGTTCGTGTAATTATTTAGGATTTATGAACCGGCCTTGATTGTGGCTGTGATTGCGCATAGCACTCGCCAGCCCAGCTGAGGTTGTATCAGCGAGCTCGGAGTCAAAGGCCGGAAATAATTTGAAACGGGCAGCCTTGAAATGCATCAAGGAAAGGCGTGAAGAAACTCCTAGAAGTGCTACATCTGATGCCATCAAGTGTTTTCATAGTAAGTTTATAGTTTTAATCCTTTTTATACGAAAAATGTAGCTTTTTCCATTAGTCGTACACCACGTCTGAATATTACGTTTGGAAATTTTTGAAGTTTCCTGGCATCAATATTTATTTACTTGCTTGGCGCTGAAACGAACACATTCCCAAAACAAGAAGCTTATCGATGAAACATACNTTGCAAAAAAAAAGTAACAAATGAAATAAATTTTTTGCATAATTAATATTTTTTAACAGCTTGGTCCCGACCGCTCGGTTCGTGTAATTTAGGATTTATGAACCGGCCTTGATTGTGGCTGTGATTGCGCATAACACTCGCCAGCCCAGCTCGGAGTCAAAGGCCGGAAATCATTTGAAACGGGCAGCCTTGAAATGCATCAAGGAAAGGCGTGACGAAAGTCCTAGAAGTGCTACATCTGATGCCACCAAGTGTTTTCATAGTAAGTTTATAGTTTTAATCCTTTTTATACGAAACATGTAGCTTTTTCCATTAGTCATACACCACGTCTGAATATTACGTTTGGAAATTTTTGAAGTTTCCTGGCATCAATATTTATCTACTTGCTTGGCGCTGAAACGAACACATTCCCAAAACAAGAAGCTTATCGATGAAACATACAATGGCAAAAACTGTATAGAAATTACACGTTTATAATTATTGATAAGCTTACATCCAAGAAAATGAAACAAATTATAAACCTTAATTCTATACCTGAAATGGATATCGTATCAGAAAAATATTAAAATTACGCTCGCAGATCTTTAAAAGTTTCAAAACTCTAACTTACGAAATCTTCGTGACATACCAGTGAAGTTAAGTAAGTGCCTTAAGATAAATATTTGTTACACAGCCTACACCCCTCCTACCCTTTCCCAAAAACACTTGTTTTAATATTTACATCCCTAATATAAGACAGTTGTTACAACAAAAAACTGATGTCAGATTTGCTGCCATAAGGTGTACGTTGCACGTTTTGCTGGTTGTAAAAACTTGCGACTTTTGTTGTTCNAATTCTATACCTGAAATGGATATCGTATCAGAAAAATATTAAAATTACGCTCGCAGATCTTTAAAAGTTTCAAAACTATAACTTACGAAATCTTCGTGACATACCAGTGAAGTTAAGTAAGTGCCTCGAGATAAATATTTGTTACACAGCCTACACCCCTCCTACCCTTTCCCAAAAACACTTGTTCTAATATTTACATCCAGTTGTTACAACAAAAACTGATTTCAGATTTGCTGCCGTAAGAAGTACGTTGCACGTTTTTCTGCTCGTAAAAACTTGCGACTTTTGTTGTTGCATGCAGTGATCGTTATACAATATGCCTGGGTAGAAGAAACTACTGACACAAATGTTTCGTTGGCTCACGTAAACTTAATTTTTTTGCTTTACAGCTGTAAAAGGAGGGGGGATTGTATACTCTGACTTTGACAGAGTTATCTTCATTGAACTGTGAGGAGTATNTGCTGGTTGTAAAAACTTGCGACTTTTGTTGTTCCATGCAGTGATCGTTATACAATATGCCTGGGTAGAAGAAACTACTGACACAAATGTTTCGTTGGTTCACGTAAACTTAATTTTTTTTTGCTTTACAGCTGTAAAAGGAGGGGGGATTGTATACTCTGACTTTGACAGAGTTATCTTCATTGAACTGTGAGGAGTAGCGCTATGCGTACTTGAAATCTAACCTATCATTAGAATACGTCGCTAGTAGTTGCTGTTTCTGGCTGCAAGGAATGTGGCGCGAGTGAAAGCTACACTCTTCGCATTAAGTGCAGGCAGCGGTACTTCTGTGACGGCAACATAGCAAAACTGTTTAAAGTTATTCGAGACATTTGTGTCGCTTATGAGAACATTCAGTGCTTTATATCTCTATCAGACACCGCTGGCCTAGCTTGTAGGTATAACAAGCAATGGTATTCTCAGGTTTTTTTTTCTTTAGTTTAATTTTTGCTTAATCACACGTTAAAAATGCAATAAACTGAACAATTTAAGAAAAATGGAACAAAGAACTCTGAGAGGTTATTACATAATATAATTTTGAAGGAAGGTCTTACACGCATAACTTAATACTCCGATTACTACCCTTTTTAAGTTTTCAAAATAAATTTTTTGAAAATGTGTTTTATTTANCACCCTTCGCAATTAGTGCAGGCAGCGGTACTTCTGTGACGGCAACTTCGCAAAACTGTTTTAAGTTATTCGAGACGTTTGTGTCGCGTATGAGAACATTCAGTGCTTTGTATCTCTATCAGACACCGCTGGTCTAGCTTGTAGGTATAACACGCAATGTTATTCTCAGGTTTTTTCTTCTTTAGTTTAATTTTTGCTTAATCACACGTTAAAAATGCAATAAACTGAACAATTTAAGAAAAATGGAACAAAGAACTCTGAAAGGTTCTTACATAATATCATTTTGAAGGTAGGTATTACACGCATAACTTAATACTCCGATTACTAGCTTTTTTAAGTTTTCAAAATAAACTTTTTGAAAATGTGTTTTATTTTAAACTCTTTAAGTAGTCTCTAATTAATGATTGTTTCCTGAATAATAAGCCTAACTTTTTCAGATATATCAGAGACTTCTATTTTACTGTGTAAGTACACGGTTAAAAAAATGCTGGTTAATAATTCTCCAGAAAACTTCGTAAACTCTCCGTAAAATTACGGACAAGTTGCTTTTCCAAAACGGACTTTCCGTAAATTTCACATAACTTTCCGTGAACTCACGGAACATTTCCGTGAACTCACGGAACATTTCCGTAAATTTTCTCGTTAGTTTTCTGCACTTCGTGTTTTTCTAACCGTTCACCTGCGTTCTTCGTGTACCATCGCAGGCATAATTGTGGTATTTGATGTAACGACTTAAGCAACTTTCTTGGTGTCTATTAAAGTCTGTGCATTTTAAGTGTTGCTAAATGTTGCAGACGCCTGATGCTATATGTTACGTTTGAAGGAATGTATCTAAGTTGCGTGGATATCGTGACTGCCGCAGAAACTAATTTTCTGGTTGCAGTGGCGAAGCAAGCTTCGCGTAGACTTGACATTGTTCGTTTTCAGGAACATGAAGCGAATAGGAAGTACGGAGACTCCCCGTATTTTGTATTTACGGAGTCCATATCCGTCTTTCGCCTTTACGGATTGCGTTTATTACTGTACATTTCCGTAAAAATGTCCGTAAATATACGGAAATTTTTAACACTGTAAGTTCTTTAGTTATGTATACCACCTGGAGTACATATATTACATCTGAATTCTAATGTTCAGACGGTTCGCGGTTATTTGAGCACTGTTGAAATCAACTTTTGAAAAAAGTCCACTGCCCAATAACTGCGTGTATTTTAAAAGCCACCAACTCTACTGGGCGCTTGCCAGTAAATTACAAGCGCCCAGTAAAGTTAGTTACGACGGAAAGGAAGTAGTTCCATGTTTTAAAGTTGAATTAAAAGTGTTCGGTAAACATTTGTAAATATTAAAACTGATTATTTTGCTCTCCGTCTTTTTAATTCATAAAAGTATTCGAATCAGAACATTTGTAAAATATTGTAAAATACATACTTGATNTTGCTCTCCGTCTTTTTAATTCATAAAAGTATTCGAATCAGAACATTTGTAAAATATTGTAAAATACATACTTGATCGACGCATGAATTAAGTGATAAGGCCTGTAGCAATGGCATTTTAACATGAGCTGAAAGACTACCGAATGTGAATAGAAGTTAATCTTAAGCAGGGCCTTTGAGAAGCGTTCAATTTACCGCGAACAGACTATATATCCCATTCAAGGTTACTTCCAACTTTTCCGAAACCGTGCTTAAGTTCTACTTCCAAGATATTCCTCCGCCTCATGCGAACACAGCTTAACCAAGTCTAACAAATTACACCAACGGGACAATGCACTGCATTCGTGCGCACTCAGCGTAATTTTATTTTGTTTAAGAACTATTTATTACTACGTTTTACCAACACACCCTTTTTTTATTCCTATTTTATTAATATTAATTACAAATTAAATAATTTAATTTAGAAATAAAATATAAGTTAAAAGTTAAATTTAACCAAACAATTAGGTATTTTTATTCTAACTCAAATATAAAACACTTATGATACATGACACATCTAGGAGACAATCAAGCCCGTCATACATGGGCTGATTTTTCAAACGTTTGATTTAAAAAAGTGTGAAGAAACCGAGGATACGCTATAACAATAAGCACTGATAGGCAGAGGCAAGGGAATTTCGCGGATTCATTTGACAACAAGTTAGACTGCGCAATCCTTCGTGTACTGAGCTTCAGTCAGTTGTATTGGCTGATGCTCCAGTTTCACCCCGAGCCAAGCAGCACGGGATTCGCTCGTCTTTTCCTCGCAGGTCAGCTGTTGGCTCAAATTCGTCCAGCGCGTAGCTTGCAACTGAGATCAAATTGAAAAAAAAATGAATTTATATGTACACGTGAAGTCTGGCTTGTCCTCAGATTAATTCGCGAAATTTACGGTTGTCTACCGATGGGAAGTAAACGAATGGAGGATGGAACAGTGGAGGAATGCAATATGATGGCAGAAACGGAAGTAGCCTGAGGAACCCCGCTGCTCAGCGGCAACGCCCGCTATGTTGTACGTTTGTGAAAATTCGTGTTTGACCTCTCCGAGAGTCTAGCCTGGTTAGCGTGTTGGGAGTTCTGAGTAGTGCAATTAGTTGTCAACATATGAAATTAATATAAAGAAATAATTTACAATATAAATATTTTTACAAGTCGCCAGGGATCTATCCGAGTTTGTGAGCCCTGGAAATCNTTGCTCTCCGTCTTTTTAATTCATAAAAGTATTCGAATCAGAACATTTGTAAAATATTGTAAAATACATACTTGATTGACGCATGAATTAAGTGATAAGGCCTGTAGCAATGGCATTATAACATGAGCTGAAAGACTACCGAATGTGAATAGAAGTTAATCTTAAGCAGGGCCTTTGAGAAGCGTTGAATTTACCGCGAACAGACTATATATCCCAGTCAAGGTTACTTCCAACTTTTCCGAAACCGTGCTTAAGTTCTACTTCCAAGATATTCCTCCGCCTCATGCGAACACAGCTTAACCAAGTCTAACGAATTACACCAACGGGACAATGCACTGCATTCGTGCGCACTCAGCGTAATTTTATTTTGTTTCAGAACTGTACTACGTTTTACCAACACACCCTTTTTTTATTCCTATTTTATTCATATTAATTACAAATTAAATAATTTAATTTAGAAATAAAATATAAGTTAAAAGTTAAATTTATCCCAAAAATTAGGTATTTTTATTCTAACTCAAATATAAAACGCTTATGATACATGACACATCTAGGAGACAATCAAGCCCGTCATACATGGGCTGATTTTTCAAACGTTTGATTTAAAAAAGTGTGAAGAAACCGAGGATACGCTATAACAATAAGCACTGATAGGCAGAGGCAAGGGAATTTCGCGGATTCATTTGACAACAAGTTAGACTGCGCAATCCTTCGTGTACTGAGCTTCAGTCAGTTGTATTGGCTGATGCTCCAGTTTCACCCCGAGCCAAGCAGCACGGGATTCGCTCGTCTTTTCCTCGCAGGTCAGCTGTTGGCTCAAATTCGTCCAGCGCGTAGCTTGCAACTGAGATCAAATTGAAAAAAAAATGAATTTATATGTACACGTGGAGTCTGGCTTGTCCTCAGATTAATTCGCGAAATTTACGGTTGTCTACCGATGGGAAGTAAACGAATGGAGGATGGAACAGTGGAGGAATGCAATATGATGGCAGAAACGGAAGTAGCCTGAGGAACCCCGCTGCTCAGCGGCAACGCCCGCTATGTTGTACGTTTGTGAAAATTCGTGTTTGACCTCTCCGGGAGTCTAGCCTGGTTAGCGTGTTGGGAGTTCTGAGTAGTACAATTAGTTGTCAACATATGAAATTAATGTAAAGAAATAATTTACAATATAAATATTTTTACAAGTCGCCAGGGATCTATCCGAGTTCGTGAGCCCTGGAAATCNGTAAAGAAATAATTTACAATATAAATATTTTTACAAGTCGCCAGGGATCTATCCGAGTTCGTGAGCCCTGGAAATCTTAGTAAAATTAAAGGACTAAATTTAATATTCATTAATTTATAATGCTATAAAATACGCATTTATTATTTACGACATTAAAATACTTGCTCTTATTATAACCTATTATTCTCAGTAAGCGCAATACCGGTGTCGGATAATTCGCGGATACGGACTGCACCACACGAATCTGTGATCAAAACTAAGTAAAACATATTCTTCTGTAAAAAAAAGCGTAAGGCCCTTAGTTTACGAGAAAAACGTTATTAAAATAGATAAAATGACATTATTTCCCGTTAAGCACAGCATACGGCAACGGCATACAAAACGTCGAAACGACATAACAGGTGCTCGAAGTTTTCTTTGCCGATGCGCTTTTCCGCACGTAGTATGCATGCAGCATGCACGGAGCTCGGCCGCCGGATGCACCCATGGCCACTGCCTTGCTCCAGTACTCACTGCATGTGAACTCCACGGCCTCTCTGCCACTACTCAGCTCGGCTCCTTCCCTTGCCGTATGCCTTACAACATACACATTGGCTGCAGCATTACACCTCACCTTTATCTAATTGGAACACCACTTGTTTGCTACAACAGTTTCTTGACCTTTCATGTCGTTTTTCTCGTAAACGAAGGGTTTTATGCATTTATACCAAAGAGTATTTCGTACTTAGTTTTGATCAAAGATTCGTGTGATGCAGTCCGTATCCGCGAATAACCTAACATCCTGTATTTAATGACAATTTTTAATACTAATTAAAGACCTTATCGCTACCTTTATACTTACACCTACTACAGTCACTTAACCCCACATATTATTTATACTTATCCAGTCAAACTGTCTTTTCCCGCCATTCCAAATGTCTGTCGCTCACGCATCGATCTCCGCAGTCCCGCCCGTTAGTCTTACTCTCCAGTGTACCGATGCTCGTAGACTTGACTCTCGCTCGTAACTGTCGTCGTCGCTCGTCGCTTCGCTGGCATCGGACACCCGGCGCTCAGGGCCGTAGAATGTTCCAGACTCTCTGCGACTTACGTAGGACCAGCGTGCCCGGTTCAGAAGGTTCCCCCCACTCCCCTACTTCTAGAGTCGCGCTGATGGAGGCGAGGGCGTTGACCAGAACATTCTTGCAACGATAACCCCAGGTATTCAATCCTCTCAAGGACGTAAGGCGGCACGAGTCCCGATACCCTTATCGGGCACGCGTCAACTATCCGCCGCGGGCCGTTGGTAATTCTGCCTGATATTATTAGCGTGCGTCCCGGGAGGGAATTTCAAGGCTACGAAGACGAAGGCACTACTTGTGACGAAACTAGACACACAGTGGAAAACAGGTGAAACATATACATCTACTACAATATATCATCGCTACAGTGTGAATTTGCCATACATTAAATTGAATTATATATAGCACGCGATTATATTTTGCTCTATGCAGATTTCAAAGAATAATCACAGGCCTGAAAAACTAGTATTTAAAAATAATATGTTAATATTTGAAAAGTTTTTAATAAGAAAAGTTTTGTACGTGTTTTGGTCTGTTTCCAGATAGCCCATCTCAACTATAAACAGTAAACACGAGTCTGACGTGAGAAGAAGCAAATGTTTGCTGTTTCATAAAATCATTTTGAAGGATATGGCATTACAAACTCTGCATACAGGATAAATTATCTTGTTTTTTTTTTTAAATTTTGCTATTGTCCAATTATTGAGGAGACTTACTTACTAAGTAAGGGACAGTAATATAAACAAACGAATGCAATCATCTTCCTCAGTCACGCACAGGCATTACAGGAAATAAATTCCCATGTTCCCATGTTCCTCTTTTCTTTGCCTTGGACGTCACGACGTTTATTTAAGAGATTACACATCTTATAAAAGATAGCTTTGTACGCAACAGAGGCAACCAAATTTCCGATACGGCGTTACCCAGCACTCCCAAACTCACGTGCAGTTTGAATGTTTCTCGAGTTGATTCTCTGCACGGTTTTGAATTCACGTCAGGTGAAAGAAAACTGGGGACCCCGAATAAACCTGACCTCAAGTTTATCATTTAATTTTAACGTTTCACGTGTCATATGAACGGTGAGAATTTTTTTTCCTCTTGCCGTGGCAACGTTCACTTTTTTTTCTTCTGTTGATGCATGCTCGCGGCAGTAAAGTCTCCTTAAAGTACGGGAGGATCACAATGACGCCCACTCGGAGGCACGCATGCGCAACGCAGCGGTGGGGGGTTAACTAGTTCTCGGAGTTGTCGCTAGAGGCGCTGTTGGAGTGAAGATCTGCAACGACGGTCGTGCCACCTCCCGCTGGCTCCCCCCCTCGTCTTTACACGTCCCTGACCGTGAATCACCTCAGTCAACTCGCGAGTCTCACCGCAGCGCGAATTAAAATGTCCCAGCTCGCAATTTGTTTCTATGTTTATTTATTTTGTATGATATATTATTTGGTGGATTTTAATTCCTACTAAGTTGACAAACCGGTTATCTGTTGGGTATTCAAAAATTTACATATCATAATATTTGGATGGTAAAGTGAACGAGAAATATTTCTGCCAGACTTCTTTAAAATTGTTGAATGAATTGGTGGCGTTGCATCGTTACGGTTATTTTACACGTGGTCATGTGATTCAGCTGCCAAAAATTAGTTGTAACAATTTATAAAACTACTATTTAAAATTGAGTTTTAATTATGGGTACTTATATTATTCGAAAGATGCTTGAATTCATTTTCATATGGATACTGGAGGATTTTATATATGACATATAATATAAAATTTTACTTTATCATATGGAAACTACACTCACAAAAATTCCCAGTAATTTGTTACGAAAACACGTGGTTACCATACCAAAATTTTTGGGCCGTGAAGACGTAAAATATAAAGCTGGACTCACAACCATCCGTCGCATCCGTCAGTCGCCCGTCCGTCCGGACGTCACGTGACCTTCAACCAATCGCAGGACATTATTTTTTTTATCTGTCCGTCAATCCGTCAAATATTTCACAAACTTTAACTTTCGACGTACCGACGAATGGGCCACCGCCTTCTGACTACATTTCGTAGACGTGAATGCGCACTTTGAAATAAAATGTAAAACTGTGGATATGTGTTTNCCACCGCCTTCTGACTACATTTCGTAGACGTGAATGCGCACTTTGAAATAAAATGTAAAACTGTGGATATGTGTTTTTTTTTTTTTAGTTCCGGTGGCAAATTCAGGAAATTATAATGTAAACGCAATTCAGTATACGTTTTTATCACGTAGAAAAATTATTTCCCCAAAATGTTTCTCCCTTGAAATGTGAGTCGCTTTCAACTGACGGATAAAAAAAACTGACGAATGACTGACTGACGGACGGACGACTGACGGGAACGAAGGATGGTTGCGAGTCCAGCTNCCACCGCCTTCTGACTACATTTCGTAGACGTGAATGCGCACTTTGAAATAAAATGTAAAACTGTGGATATGTGTTTCTTTTTTTTTTTAGTTCCGGTGGCAAATTCAGGAAATTATAATGTAAACGCAATTCAGTATACGTTTTTATCACGTAGAAAAATTATTTCCCCAAAATGTTTCTCCCTTGAAATGTGAGTCGCTTTCAACTGACAGATAAAAAAAACTGACGAATGACTGACTGACGGACGGACGACTGACGGGAACGAAGGATGGTTGCGAGTCCAGCTTTATAGATCCTTCTACTTCGGAAATATGTAACCTCTCCGTGGCTCCATTGCTGTTATAGAATGTCCGTGATTAGTGATCTTCTTTGAAATCCCTGCTTGGGAAATACGTTTCATTTCGTTTTGTGTACTTCTGCCACGTGATAATTTAACATTGCAATATACCTGAACGTTTTGTTAAGCCGTCAGTCAGATGAAACCGTGTTACGAATGTAGATGTTTTACTAACATACAAATTAGGAAAGGCTGGTAACGGTAAAATAAGCACTTTTGAAAAAAATCTTTGAATAAAATCATTGCCCATAACTACATATACACGGGAATGTAGACTCCCAGTTAAGTTGGTAGCAAATCCTAACTAATATTATAAATGCGAAAGTGTGTTTGTTTGTTTGTCCTTCTTTCACGTCGCAGCGGAGCAACGGATCGACGTGAGTTTTTGCACAGAGATAGTTGGAGGGCCGGCAAGTGACATAGGCTACCTTTTTATCCCGAAAAAATATCTCATTCCCTCAGGAAATTTTTTTTAGTAAAAATAGCGCTCGGGGTACAATGCTGCGTCGATGTTAGTTGTTAGTGTGGAACGAAAGCACAATGTCACACAAAAAAGCGATAGAGGCCCTAAACCGAACTCTACAGGATACACGAAACAATACAGGCATTATGGGAGGAATGGTTGTATTACTGGCTGGTGACTTCCGCCAAACTCTACCGGTGATTCAGAGAGGCACACCTGCAGATGAGATCAAAGCCTGTCTCAAGTCGTCAAGCTTATGGGCAAATTTCAAGAAATTCAGCTTGACGACAAATATGAGAGTGAACCTCTACAATGACGTTGATACAGGACCTTATGCTGATACACTATTAAAAATTGAAGATTGGTGGTTAGAAACAGATGCCGAGGGCTGTGTGTCACTAACGGGGGATTTTAGTAGTTTGGTGCAGAGTGATATGGAACTGATTGCTAGCGTTTACCCAGATCTACAAATAAATACAAATTGCGACCAGTGGCTATGTAAAAGAGAGATTCTAGTACCAAAAAATGACATCGTTAGAGCCCTGTTCTGTGTTTACGATCAGTGTCTGTCTACTAACACATACCGTTATTTCTCCCTACAAGTTTGTTACTATAACCACGCGAGCGAAGCCGCGGGTAAAAACTAGTTAATAATAAATAGTTCTTAATACTTGACGTTTTTTTGTGAATGTAATGTTTATGTTCATAGCCAATGAATTTATTAAAATTAATGTTTCTTTTTTTTTACATTAGAGTAAGAACTTGCATAATAGTGACACGTTTCAATACCTAACATTCCCGAGGTTTCGCATGGATATGGCGTGAACAAAGTGACGAGGCGAGTGTCAATGCTAATATCAACCCATTGCGTAAGGATACAAAATAGGTATGGAAATCGGTCTTAAGCAGGGCTTCTGGAAGTTTTCAGTGTACCGTGATCCCTATATTCTGAATGTGTATAACGCAATAAGCACTGAGTTCACTGGCCATAAATTTAAACATTACACTCGAAATACGAGTCAAGTCTTAGAAATATTTTTATTAATATGTTGCCAATTTAAGCGGAAGCCTTCATATTAGTGTGTCAGTGTTTGGTGTAGCATACACTGTAAAAAAAATTCTGGTTAACTTCCTAAACTATAATGGAAATTTTTAACCTATACACTGTAAGGAAATAATACAACACATCAAGCTAAAGATATAGGAATGTTTATCGTCGCTACTATACAAAGTTGGGAACTTCCTTACGCATTTGACTATTTCCTGAGCAAATGTATGAAAGCTACAATGAAAAAAAAATACCATTCTCTCTCTCTCATTAAGCGTATACACTGTCATGGTAAATTTCTGAATAATTTCTTACAGTGTATATGCCGTTATGGAAAGTGATTTTTTTTCTTCAAAGGATGATTACGAAAGTTCTTAGGCAGGTGTACCAGTTTTTTTGGCTCTTCAGTGTACAAACATTTATTGAGGTCTATTACAACCACAGACCTTGTAGTTTTACAAACGAGTAGTTTTAGAAGAGAAATCTTTTTACTGTCACAAGCATTTGTTAAATTACACACAATTTCTCAATAAAAATTACAAATTTTTTTTACTATGCACGCTGCAGACCATCTGACATTTTTTTTTATATAAAAACGGCTGTCAGTTAAAATACGCAGAGCGCAAATGAGATGGAGATAATAAGCTTCGTGAAGCACCAGGTTCAGTTTAGCAAAATATCAAATGTTTATTAATAGTTATTTTCTCAGCTTGTTACGAACGATATACCAATTCAGTTTCTACTTATGCTTTCGGCAGACGTGAAGTTAATATACGAAGTAATGTCGCTAACATAAATTTGCAGACTTTGCTGAAAATTTTACACTAACATTTATCTGTCATAGGCTGTTTACGGTAAACTGAGCACTTTTAAAAATCCTGCTTAAAATCTGTTTATCTGTTTGTATGCACATTTTAAATTAATATTTATTTCGGCGTGATCCCTTTATTCGTATATCGTTAAAGTGGAAATATATAGTTATTGGAAAAGTAAATACTTTTAAAATGTGCTAATTCTCACGCTTCTCTGCTTTAAAAACAGAAAGCAAAATAAATATTTTCAGTATTCACAATTGTTTGGCTAACGACTATAATTAACGTTAGGACATGGAACCACTTTCCCTTCGTTGTTACCAACTTTACTGTGCTCATGGCAGTCAGTGTGGCCGTTAAAATATATGTATGTACGAGTAGTGACATTTTCCTAAGGTTGGTTTCATAAGTTATCAGTTAACCGTGAGCGAACCTTCTGTAGTATTTGTTATTCCAGATATTTACGTCATCTCCGGTAAAGAGTTTTGCCTAAAATTTAGAAACTCAATCGAGTGAGGAGATCAAGTATGGAACCGAAATTTATAGAACGATTCTGTCGTGTCAAAATTTGGCAGATTATAAACTTGATAAATATTTTATTTTATGTTTTCTGTAATTAGGATTTACTTACATAAGGTAGGGAATTGCATCAATCATGTATTAGTTCCGCTTCATTGGATTCACGGCCGGCAGAAACGTAATGATTTAATTCCCACTTCCGGCATATAAGTACAAATTTAGTTCGTCTGTAAGCAAACACGCAGGGCCTTATGGTTATTAGCTTATGGTCAAAATAAGCCCTTCAGTAATCATTATATACGGGAATGCGTTTTTTCAAGATAATGTTAATATATATGTTTTTTTAAAGTGCATATATCTTAAAAACTGAATAATTAAATCGAACCAGTAATAAAATTTACACTTTCGTGTAACATTACTATCCTGAACGTTGCAGGATAAATTAATTGTCACACACACTTATATTTTTTTGGATAAATTACTAAGTGTATCTTTATATCTATTATGTTCTTGGACAAGCAAATTTAACCAAAAAAATGTGTGCGTACAATGTAATCACTCAATAAAATAATTTACTGACAGTAACAGGTTTGGCAATGATTGCAGTACTTTATTTAGTTGCAGTTTGTCTAAAGCTACATTGTCCTATCTTAAATACTGTTTGCAATATTTGTAAGAAACACTCGTCTCTGCTACTTTTCAAATGCATACCCTGCCCTTACTTCCACATAAATATAGATAACAGACTAATGCTATATACGTGTTAACGCAATGGTAATTAATTTGAAACCATTCGCATTATCTCGTCTGCAGAAATCTGGNACTAATGCTATATACGTGTTAACGCAATGGTAATTAATTTGAAACCATTCGCATTATCTCGTCTGCAGAAATCTGGTATCACGTAGGCCTATAAGGTTTTCTTGCTTTTGTTAGACTGTAGCTAAATTCCGTGGAACTATCGTATTGCACCTCTACCTGAACAAAAAAAGTTCAAGATAAAAAATTCACAGAGGCTTCAACTCATCAAACTATAAGCCGTAAACACTTAACTAAAATTTAAATAACAATGCTCAACGCTGGAAAATATCAAAGTGGTTATACTGTATCTCACAACAGAGTTATGAATTACAAAGGCGAATGTCAAGGTCAACTGCAGTTTTCCTTCTTCCTGACTTCCACTGTCACATAACCTCGCCACATAACCGACTACTCCCAAGTGTCTTGCTGATTATTATCATAGATATTAAAGGCCTGAATTTGTACCTTACAGGCAGATTATAAATCCGTTTATTCTACCACGTGTTCTCACTCGTGTGTAATTTTACTGTAGCAAAGGAAAACATAATCTGAAACAGGTGACACGTACTATACCAAAATGTTATTTTCGATATTTTCTGAGAAAACNACTAATGCTATATACGTGTTAACGCAATGGTAATTAATTTGAAACCATTCGCATTATCTCGTCTGCAGAAATCTGGCATCACGTAGGCCTATACGGTTTTCTTGCTTCTGTTAGACTGTAGCTAAATTCCTTGGAACTATCGTATTGCACCTCTACCTGAACAAAAATAGTTCAAGATAAAAAATTTGCAGAATCTTCAACTCGTCAAACTATAAGCCGTAAACACTTAAACTAAAATTTAAATAACAATGTTCAACGCTGGAAAATATCAAAGTGGTTATACTGTATCTCACAACAGATTTATGAATTACAAAGGCGAATGTCAAGGTCAACTGCAGTTTTCCTTCTTCCTCACTTCCAATGTCACATAACCTCGCCACATAACCGACTACTCCCAAGTGTCTTGCTGATTATTATCATAGATATTAAAGGCCTGAATTTGTACCTTACAGGCAGATTATAAATCCGTTTATTCTACCACGTGTTCTAACTCGTGTGTAATTTTACTGTGGCAAAGGAAAACATAATCTGAAACAGGTGACACGTACTATACCAAAATGTTATTTTCGATATTTTCTGAGAAAACAATTAGTATGTTCTGATGAAAGAGAACGAATTCTAAATAAANCAATTAGTATGTTCTGATGAAAGAGAACGAATTCTAAATAAATCATAAACAAATCAAATTTATAATTGATTTTTCTTTTAACCGTAAATAAGTGTATAGTATTGATGACTAAAATCACCAATAAAAGTCATTGTTAAAACTTCATAATATATTTTGTAATGATTATTGTTAAAATATGGCAATGTAATAATTATTATTTGGTAACTTCAGTTTTAAGTTGTTGGCAACACTGTGTAGTGTTTTGTTTTTTCTAGTTGATAAATATATAACGGTCAACATTGTTGTATCAGTTTTGCTGTTAAAGTATAATAAAACATTTCGTTTATTAAAAGGCCTTTATTCATTAAACCTCAACAGGTTATGGGCCCAGACACATAGTTCTGCATAGAATCTGTGAAGGGGTAGAAATATCGGCGAAAATATTGGTGCCGGCCCGCGATAAAAGTGAGGTTATACGTGACCGCGCCAAGAAGGAGTAATACTCGTTCATTCTCTAAATTGAGCGAGGCAGGACAACGAAATGGAAGGAAATCAGTGTGTGATCAAACTGGAAGGACCTAGCAACTGGAACCTGTGGAAGTTCCAAACAACGGTATTGCTACGAGGTCAAGGATGGCTCGACATAGTTGAGGGGCAGAAAATAAAACCTGAGGCAGCGGCTGAACATGCTGCTTGGGAGTCAAAAGATGCTAAGGCTCAGACACTACTAGTTACCAGAATGACGGAGAAAGTCATGTTGCATATAATTTCTTGCACAACATCTGCTGAAATGTGGCGTAAACTCCAAAGTGTTTTCGAGCAAAAGTCGGAAACAAGCATCCATATTACACAGCAGCGATTTTTCCAGTTTAAGTTTGAAAAAGGAACTGAGATGTCAGTATTTTTGTCAAAAATACAGGAGCTGCAAAATCAGCTTAAGCAAATGGGAGAGGAAATATCAAACAAGTTAGTTATTACAAAGGTACTAATGTCGTTGCCAGATGAGTACAAACACTTTGTGTCGGCGTGGGAGTCGGCGCCAGACGATAAACAAACCCTGGATAATCTGATAGCCAGGCTTCTGGTGGAAGAAGAAAGGGTGCAGGAGAAGGGTGAAGCGTCTCAACAAGCTTCATCTGCATTCTTTGTTAAAAATAGAAGAAACATAAAGTGTCACAAATGCAACAGACTGGGGCATTTCCAAAGCGAATGCAGAAGCAAAGTGAATAACAGTGAATTACAAGACAATAACAGTAACAGTAATAAGTGTTTTTATTGCGGAAAGTTCGGACATTATAAGGCACAGTGTCGCTTTAGGAAGTACAGGGGCAGTAAGGAAAGTAATGCATTTGTCGTGTCAAACGCAGAATATGAACATTATCAAGAGTCAAAATGGCTGGTTGACTCTGGGGCCAGTGAACATATGTGTAACAATCGCGCGTTATTTTCATCATTTCAAATTGTTTCACAGAAATCTGTGATTCTCGGCAATGGGCAAGCGATTAGTGTGTTAGGCTGTGGGCAGATGGCGGTAAAAGTGCACAATGGGAACGAATGGATCAACACAAACATAGACAACGTTCTTTACGTTCCCGAACTGAAAACGAACCTTTTCTCTATGAATTGTGCGACTGACAAAGGTTATGTCATAATGACAAGTGACAGCTCATGTAAATTTTATAAAAACAAAGAAGTTTTGGCGGTTGCAAACCGAATTGGGAGCTCGTATTATATGGATTTCCGATATGAAAATGATATTGCGAGCGTAGCTAGTACTACAAACGATGATTTAAATGTGTGGCACGAAAAATTGGCTCATCAAAACTTCGATTATGTGAAGAAAATACTTGCCACAAGGAAAATAAATGTGAAACAAACGTCTGCTCCAACCTGTGAAAGCTGCTTGAAGGGAAAAATTCATCGATTACCTTTTCATAACAGCGAAAATGGTACTTCTAAAGCATGTGAATTAATCCATGCGGACACGTGCGGTCCCATGGAGGAGGTATCTGTCGGCGGGTCGAGGTATTTCGTAGTGTTAAAGGACGACTTCTCAAATTATAGAAGTGTCTATTTCATTAAAAATAAGCATCAGGTGAAGAACTGCATAGAAGATTTCATTAATAAGGCGGAGATTTTAACTGGGAACAAAGTAAAATTGTTCAGAAGTGATAATGGGCTGGAATTTGTGAATAAAGAAGTGAGTGAAATGTTCTCAAAACGTGGCATAACACATCAAACTACAGTACCATATACTCCGGAACAAAACGGAAAGGCCGAAAGAGAGAACCGAACTTTGGTTGAAGCGGCAAGAACAATTTTACATGCAAAGAGTTTACCTAAGAAACTATGGGCAGAAGCGGTACATACTGCTGCATTTACTCTGAACAGAACGGGTAAGAGTAAAGTTGAAGGAAAAACACCATATGAGGTATGGACCAATAAAAGTTTCGATATTCAACAATTAAAAGTCTTCGGCACACCGGTGTATGTACACATTCCAAAAGAAAGACGAAGAAAATGGGATAGCAAAGGAGACAAGGGATTGATGGTCGGATATGGCGAAGATACCAAGGGTTACCGGATATACTTCCCACAGAAAAATACTGTAGAGACAAAGCGTGATATTGTTTTCTTAGAACAGAAACAAGAAGGAAGGGAAGAACCCCAAGTTACACTTGATTTGGAGAACGAGTTGAAACAAATAGTAGATAAAGTTGATGGAAACCAAGACTTACAAGAAACTCTGGTTAACATGAATGAAAGCTTAATAACTCAAAATGAATCTGGAAGTGAATATGAACCATGTACAAGTGAAGAAGAAAGCGTAATCACACCATTACAAAATGGAAATGAACGAAGCAAGCGTGTAAGGAAACAGACCGAATTTTATCAATGCAACAACATCTACAGCGAAGATGATAATCCAGTGACTTACAAGGAAGCAATGAAAAGAAAGGATGCTTGTAAATGGAGTGAAGCTATCAATAGAGAACTGGAGACACTGAAAGAGAACAACACTTGGGATTTATGTGAAGCACCAGCAAAAGAGAAAATAGTGAGTAGTAAATGGGTTTTTAAAGTAAAGACAATAAATAATGTTCAACAGTATAAAGCTAGATTAGTTGCCCGAGGGTTTGAACAGGATGATGTATTAGATCTGAATGACATCTATGCTCCAGTTGCAAAATTACCTACATTTAGACTTTTTGTTGCTATAGCAACCAAATTAAAATTGCCAATCTATCAAATGGACGTAACGGGAGCATTTTTGTATGGAGAAATAAATGAAAATGTATTTATTCGTTTGCCGGAAGGGGCTTATTCGGGTAATAATAATATTGCAAAATTAAACAAGTCTCTATATGGTCTGAAAAGTTCACCAAAATCCTGGAATAATAAATTTAATTCTATTATAACAGGAGAAGGCTTTGTTAGTTCAAAAAGTGATTCATGCTTGTACAAAAGGTGCAATGGTAAAGATAAAATGTTTGTTTTGCTATATGTTGATGACTTGTTAATATTTGGTACAAATGAGGAGAAAATTGTTCAGTTTAAAAGTGTCCTAAACAAAGAATTTAAGATGAAGGATCTAGGTTTAGTAACCAATTTTTTGGGTATAAATGTTAACCAAAATCTAGAAACGGGGATTACTGAATTAAGCCAAAGAAATTACCTAGAAAATGTACTTAAAAGGTTTAATATGGAAAACTGTAAACCTATGTCAACTCCTATTGACCCAAACTTTAATGTTAAAATACTTGAAAATTGTAATAAAAGTAATGATGAGAATATTGAAAAATATTGTAGAGAAGTTATAGGATGCCTTATGTATGCAGTGTCAAGTACTAGGCCTGATTTATGTTTTACTGTCTCAATGTTGAGCAGATTTCAAACATATTCAAATGATATGTTAGTAACTGCATTAAAAAGAGTCCTGCGGTATGTCAAGAATACACTAAATTATATGTTAGTTTTCAAGTGTGAAGATAATGTCCTAGAGGGATATTGTGATGCTGATTGGGGAGGTGATCTCAAAGACAGAAAGTCTACCACAGGCTATTTATTTAAGTTTTCCAATTGTTTGATTTCTTGGTGCTCGAAGAAACAAGTATCAGTCAGTCTGTCGTCAACTGAGGCTGAGTATGTTGCAGTGAGTATGGCAGGAAGCGAAGCCTGTTGGCTGATAAACTTGTTAAGTGATTTTGGTTACTCAAATGTATGTCCAGTAAGTATGTATTGTGACAACCAGTCAGCCATTTTTATTGCAGGCACAGACACTGTTAAGCGCCTCAAACATATTGATATACGATATCACTTCATAAAGGATTTGATTAAAGATAATAAGATCTGCCTTCATTATGTGAAAACTAGTGAACAACCAGCTGACATACTCACTAAGGCTTTAAGTAAAGAATTATTTGTAATATGTTTAAATAAGTGTTGTATTCAAACTTAGAAATAAGATATAATTGTATCAGATAAGATATAAGATAGAACTGTATTACATTGAGAGGGGGTGTTAAAATATGGCAATGTAATAATTATTATTTTGTTACTTCAGTTTTAAGTTGTTGGCAACACTGTGTAGTGTTTTGTTTTTTCTAGTTGATAAATATATAATGGTCAACATTGTTGTTTCAGTTTTGCTGTTAAAGTATAATAAAACATTTCGTTTATTAAAAGGCCTTTATTCATTAAACCTCAACAATTATTACCAAATTCACCAGAAAAATAGGTAAATAAAGTTTTTGAAGAAAGCAGTTTTCGGGGGAAAAGAATGTTCCTAGTTTTAACAAGTTTTAAAACTATTTTTTAAGCATACAATTTTTTTTAAAGAAGTTGATTTTTGAACGGACAGACTTTTTCGCCCTCATTGCACATTGGAAAACAACTGCAGGAAGTTTTCATACAAATGCCGTTTTTATTTGATACTACAGCTGTTGCGGAAGGATACAAATAATAACCAACAACAACGACGTCACTTTTTTTAATCATCACAATATTTACAATATAGCTGGTACCGAGTATAAATATATCACATTCATATTTTGGTTACTCAAAACAATTGTAAAACTGTTATTTAAAAGGTATGAAACTTCCATCGGAAAATTTTGAGCTTTCTGCCCCGCCCACAAAAATCAGCATATTTTAAAAAATTCTACACATTTAAAGGACAAAAGCCAAACCACTATTCTTTACAACTTGTTATTTGCCTATGTGTATTACCACCCCCTTTTTCCCCCCCGTGTTAACCATTTCGACACGTATTTTGTCTCAGGCAATTGTGTGTAAATATGGGTAGCAAAAACATTTTTTTTTTTTTAAATAAATCTCCCTCAGTATGTCTTTTACGATGTGAAGTTACATTAGAATTACAAATAAGCTCGTTGATATGGCGGTATCACAAAATCCAAGGACAACAGGCAGTTGTCAAGCCGAGTTGGAAGTGTGCCGCCTTCACAGGTGATTGCATTGCATACCTCGCGTAAAAACGATTTACACTGGCATGTTCTCATAATACAAGTTGATTTCTTCAAGTCATTGAATTTACTCAACCTTTATGCATTAGAATTTATGTCTTGGTACAGGTAAATTTAGTCGACAACTCATGGTCCCCAAGTCACCTCGATGTACATATTTTCAATGTGGATTATTAAGACCGCGTCCAAAAACTAAGTGTGCAATTTTCAATTGTCACATCATTGTATTGTTACAATACGCCTGTGGGGTGTATCGGAGTTCGTGAGGGATGGAGGTCTCAATAAACATAAAATAACTAAATTTGATTTTTAATTTATTCACACCTATTATTTACAGCACTAAATTTTCTGTCGGCATTATTACTCGTATTTCTCAGCGAGCGCAATATTTAATTTCTTTTTTAAATTCCAATTATCTTCCTCAATGTCTCTGTTTGATTATAATCAGTTAACTTATACTCATTATTAACACGTGTTCAGTCTGTCTGTTGCCATCATTAGTAATGTATTTCACTCACGCATCCAGTCCAATAGTCCAACCTGCCAGTCGCACTCTTCACCACTCTGATGCTCGCAGTCGCAGTTTTTCCGCCCGCTGGTCACTTCCGGCGCTACTCGTTGCACTTCTAGCTTGTCGCACAATCGCCCAGGCTCCCGACCCACATATATCAGTCGCCCTGACCATCAGGAAGGTTCAATGTGCCCCGAGTTACTCTGAGAGAAACGAGGTCAGTAAACCAGAAAATTCTTAAGATAAACGCAGAAATTCTACCCACCGAAGGTCAGGGGCACGTGAGCCGCCAAAGGGTTATGGTGGCGGAATGCCTTCATAACTCGAAACCCTGTTATGATTATCGCTCGCCTGTCAATCAAACATTCCTTTATTACTCGCCGCATTATATCATATCACAACTCAGTCCTCCACACACTCTTCGCTTGCTCGGACGATGCAAACCACCGTCACGTAACAGTATTTATTTGATGTTGCCTATACTTGCCATAATATTTCAAAAGGGCTTATTTTTATATGTATGTATAGCCTGTTCACGGCAAAGTGAGCACTTTTGAGGCCCTAGTTACTTTTTCATGTCAGCCATATTTTATCCTTTAACCACCTTTTAAATAAATATTGCCATGGTAGTAATAAACACAGTGTATATATTCCACCGCACTCGGAAGTTAACGTCTGATGCTAAAATAAAATGTATTTATTAACAATTATTCTAAATTAAAGGGCTTTTAAAAGTGCTCACTTTACCGTGAATACCCAACATAATTATTATTATATTAAACACGTCATCAGAAATAGCAAAAAAATAAATAACGTTGCGTTAAGTTGGTAAATTTTTTGTTTCGAATATTTTTACTTATACTAAAAGGAAATGAAAAATCACATTTCGGCCGTGCACCCACCAGGGAAACCGAATTTGTTTCGGTAATGAATGTGCATAGAATGGATGAAACCGTTTGCCAGATTTTACAGGGATCAAAACCATGTTAAGTATTGGAATGAAGTGTTTGTTTGAATCTTGAAAGCTAGCTATTTTGATTCTTGTGAACGAAAAGTTGTGGTTAAAGACATCATTCGAGACATTTAAAAGTCAAGTTTTTATTCATACGGAGAAACAGCCAGGATATATTCCTAATGAGAAAGCCAACAATAAGATTGTCATCTGTAGATATAAAATAGTTGAAAAGAACCCAATACTGCATACTTTATCCGCCCGAGGAACGTCATTAGTGAAAATATGCAGATATTTTATAAATAGTCCGCCGCTAGAAAAACGGCAAAACATATTTTAAACAATTATTTTTTAAAAAATATTATTGACGAATGTTGCAATAGAAAATAAACCTTACATAATTATGTAAACAATTCAGAGTGTCGCGCGATGAACTTATGAATGATATTTGCTTGATCCACAACAATGTCAAAAAAAAAAAAAAAAAAAAAAAACAGGTGCCGGTAGGACAAAAATTGGGAAAAATATGAATGCAATCAGGACTTTAGAATGCGAACCAAACTCTTTCGGTCCCCGTTTCCGAAATCGAGGACATGTCGCACACGAAGCATAATTAAGGCAAGAACTGTACACAGCAAGAAATCAGTGGCCATTGTCTTCCTTGTAAGAAATCTGATTTGTTGAAGATCCTGCTTCTCTCATTTGTGAATAATTAATAATGACGTCAAAGAAAACGGAGAACGTTGTTCGCTGTTTGCGAGAAGCACGCTTGACAGCAGCACAAAAAAATTAAACGATTGCAACACTTTAGCTCGTAAATGAATCCGGCACTGAACGGTTAAGTTGACTCCCTAATTATCACACATGTCTCATTGTAAGCAGTTGTGTCTATTCTAATTATTCTATATATATATATATATATATATATAATATTTTAATGTAAATTTTTTTCTCAGGACAGAAATGAAAGTCGATATTTTGTTTCCAGTTCATAAAGTTGGTTACTGAAACATAAATGTGGTCTTTGAAAAGTGTCAAAGTGAGCAAATATCGCTGCAAGTAGCACTCTGCTTACGTTTTAAACTATAGCGACAATGTTGCATCTATTCAGAACATATTTCTGTATTAAAAACTTACAGTCACTGCTTATAATCACGACGAAGTACAACACAGACGAAGCTTGTTTACACTAGTTTCCATCGCCATCGCGATGTTTTCTTGTGGCCGGACGTAACATCGAGGCTTGTAAATGTTTTTACTAGGAATACCGTTTAGATAACTGAGCTAGAGTAAAAATTCGTAAATTGACTAGCCTACTTATTATTTTGATGAGTATTTTTATGGACTAAAAACATGTATTCCGCACAAAATTTATCAGGAAGTTCTATTCTAATATTATAAAATGCCCGTTGACTCACAGGTATCAGCACAGCGGCATAGAATAGGCAAGTATACAGAAGTGGAAATAATGTAGCAGTTCTTTTGACGTAAGCGAACTCGATCGTTCACTGGCGGCGTCAAGCTGTGGAAACGACGGTCCTTGGGTCTGATTCGCTGTTGCACGTTGTGGGATATTCCCTATTGGTCGGGCTGACTGACGTCCGGCGAGTTGATCTCCGGGAACTTACTGGTGAACGACGTGCTGCCATATTGCTGACCGGTCACGCCATTTTTTCAGGCGTGGTGTCGCTGGAGTTAGCAGTTTTTAAAGTACGTTCACGGTAAACGGAGCACTTATGAAAGCCCACGATATGTAAAATTAACATTGCAATGGGCCCGATCGCTTTACTCATGTGCCGGTCAACTGAAGCTGTGAAATTTTTGAAAAAATTAATGTTTTATAAATCCACTGATTTCTACACGTATGTGCACTAAAAACAAAAACGAAATTAAATATTTTAGTAATTGCAAATATATACCTAATACCTCTAATTTACCGTTAAAGCTTGGAACTACTTTTTCTCCGTCCTTGCCAACCATTTAGTATTTAGACTCGACTAAAAAATGTGAGTTCCATGATACGTCACTTGCCTTTTAAAAGTTTTTAGTGTGCTAAATACACTCGTGGAAAATGGAAAATGAACACCCGGACTCAATGGTCTCACATGAATGAAGGTTTTGTGGAATAATTATACAGGTGATAATGATCACAGGGTCGTACACATATGGACAGGAGCTACAGAGTGTCTAAAACAACAGTGTTAGTATCTTATGTAGCCTCCTTTAGCGACGACGCAGTCCTGCGGCAGCGAGTAGAGACGATCATGAAAGTGTCGGTTATCATCTTGGGGTATAGTGTTCCACACTATTTCCACCTGTTGTCGCAATTGGGGGAGGTTTGTTGCCGGTACTGCAGACCGCACCAAACGCCGCCCCACCATGTCCCACACATGTTCAATGGTGGTGGTGATCGTGCTGGCCACGGGAGTTGACGAACACCTTCGAGAGCGCGTTGGGTAACACGAGACGTGTGTGCACGGGCATCGTTCTGCTGGAAGAGGACATCTCCTTGGCGTTGTAAGAACAGCAACAAATGAGCAGGATGATGTTCTGGATGTAGCGTTCACTGTTAAGTGATCCCTCAACAAACACCAGAGGCGTGCGGTCATTGCAGGCTTCCCCCCCCCCCTAGATCATGATGCCAATTGTTGGTCCTGTATGTCGCTGCCGTATACACTCTGGTTGTTGCCGCTCTCCTGGTCGACGCCGCACTCGCAAACGACCGTCACTGGCGCCCAGGCAGACTCTGCTCCCATCACTAAACACAACTCCGCGCCATTCATCCCTCCAGCTGCGTCGTTCGCGACACTGTCCGAGGCGGGCTGCACGGTGATGAGGTGTGAGAGGACGCCTGGCGAGCAGGACCCTTGATAGTAGCCCAGCGTCCAGCAAACAGTTGGTGATGGTCCTAGCTGACACCCTGGGTGCAACAGTGGCCCTAATCTGTGCGGCGGTCACCGTGCGATCAGCAATGGCTGCTCGTCAGATGTGGTGGTCCACGCGAGAATTCGTATGCCACTGCCGTCCGGAATCAGGTTGACGAGCATGTGCACCATCGTTGGACCACCGGCACCACGAATGATGCACAGCAGACACTTCACTCCTACGCGTTGGTCAATTCCTCGGAAGGTCCATCCAGCCTCCCTCAGGCCCACAATACGACCTCGTTCAAAGTCCGTTAATTGCACGAAGTGTGGTCGTTTGTGCCGTCGTGGCATATCTGCAATGCTTCCTACTCTCAGGCCGGTGCTTGAAACAANTTTGTGCCGTCGTGGCATATCTGCAATGCTTCCTACTCTCAGGCCGGTGCTTGAAACAACAGACTACTCTTTCACCGAGTCAGCTACAGTTGTATTGGGCTCAGTGGTTGTATGCTTCGTACGCGGTTCCTACTCTGTCCACAGCACAGCACTGTTAATCATTGCATGTACTGCCCTCTATCAGTTCCCCATGTGCATATGGTGTTTCTACGTCACCAGTTTAGTGGTGTCCATTTTTCATTTTCCACCAGTGTGCAGTGAATTTAAACCAAAATATTTATAACTCTTTACAAAGTTCGAAAATAGACGCGATGGCAGCCATAAGCCATATAATAGATTAATTGCAGAAAAATAGAAAATAAAGATAATAAACGAAGTTATATAAAACGATATATTTAATACATTGAATTTCTAAGTATAGATTCGAAGTTTGTGAACTCAAATCCATCTGCCTCCGCTGTTTTTTTTATATTACCATCTCTCATGGGAAAACGCAGATTTTACATTGTTTAAATTTAACAATAGTTTTTTACATTAGAAATTTATATTCCATATATTAAACTGTATTTTTAATGCGAGGCAATGTGCTCATCAAAAATATGAATTCAGGGGCAGTGACATCTTTCAAAGGTTCCTTTAAAAAATGCTCACTTTGCCGTGAACAGTCAATATAACTATTTCACCTCTGTCTACTGCAGTATTCTGTGGCAGCGGTATGGAAACTGCTGTAGACCGGGGCGAAGACTCACGTGTCCTTGCGTACAGAAACCCAGCCGCCTGCATCGTCACGCATGGCGGTGGGAGGGAATGGCAGGTTTCAGCCGGGGANGTGTAATCGCTGTGCAGCTAGAGCGTGTCAAACAAAACCGCCTCAGCCCGGCGACCATGACCTACCGCAACAACCCAAGTTGCGGCCCGTCGTCAAGGAAAAACATCTGCTTAGTTCCCACACTACCGCCATCGTCACGTTGGCCGCGGAGTAAGGAAACATTCTTTCTGTATTTCACGGGGGCCGCGGTGGCGTAGTGATCAGACCACTCTCCTTCCACCTAGGCGAATCGGGCTCGATTCTCGGTGGGGTCACTCCCAGATTTTCGCATGTTGGAATCGTACCTGACGATGCCGCTGATCGGCGGGTTTTTTCGGGGATCTCTCGTTTCCCCGCCCTTTCATTCCAGTGCTGCTCCATTCTTACCTCGCTTCACCCTCAAGGGCTCTGAAGACCTCGATGTTAAGAGCCGCCCAAATCTCTTCACTTGCTCACTCTGTATTTTACCTTTCGTAAAAGTCTCAGTTAAGCCGGAGCATACACTACTACATATAAGAAACCCAGAGGGCAAACCTGGGCTGACAATGGCGAATGACACACTTAATAAAACCGTAATAATTGAAGTCTATTGGCAATATCATGTAATATCCTGAACGAGAGTTAACTAGTGTTGTTACAAGACTGATCTTTATTCTATGTAAATTGAGTGCAAATTTAGTCACACTTCTATAAAATAAGTGGGTTCATAACGAATAAAAATGCACCACATGTAAATAATTTGATATCAGACCAAATGTACCCTACGTGTGATATTTAATATATGCAACAACTCACGAACAAAATAATTCCTTAAGCAGCAGCCAACAACAAAATATCATAACTTAAAATAATAAAACCATATGGCATCAGTGGCTCACGATGTACAGAAAATTCATTCACACTTCACCGAAATAAGTGTGTATTATACAGAAAAAATATTTTACTTTTAACAGTAAAAACAAAATATGAACAGTGTTTAAAACAGCTGATTCAGTTGACTATAACTTATCTCATCTCGACATAATAATTCAATATATTTACCTGGCAGAAAAAAATTCACTTACGTTTCCTTTCATCTGGTGCTGTTTGGACAAGAATTTGTCGACCCATGCAATTATTTATACTTGCCCAGCTGATGCACGTCTTTTACGGACACATTACTGTAATAGGCTTGAGTTGAGAAACCCTTTTTAATTGGGGAGAGATTACAACTGATTATTATCTGCCATCAATTTCAGTTTGATAAAAAATTCATTAATATTATTAGAAAAATTATTTCGGACAGTGGCGTATTTCCAAAGTAATTTTTCAATTTACCGGTATTAGGACTTTGAAAAATTAAAAACTGATATTATGGATACACGAATTTTAAAAACGAATCTCCCATATACTTTGGTAACACACTTGTAGTTTATGCGGTTGGTGCACCATGACTGTAAATGGGTAAATTCGTAAAAGTCTTTTTAGGCGTTACGGAAATTAACTTTAACTGTGCAATGGGCCACTAAAACATAAAAATTCTCATAAAAATGTTAAATATGAAAGAAAATAACGCCTTCATCGTTACACTGTAAAAGTGCACTCTGTGAGGTAATATGGCATGATACGCATTATTTGACGCAAAGCTACAAAAAGTAGAGTAATCAGTCCGATGTTTTGGTTTGCATTTTCTGGTTAGTCTGTGAAGATCGTCATACCAGTGTTATTTTGGTTGTTCAGTAACAGACAAACTCAAACTAAGAAGCCTGTTTGAAAGTGAATCTTAATTCTAACAACTTAAATGTTTCCCCATTAATGTCCTTCAAGGCATAAAGGTCACAAATAATGTAAGAATTTCCGTACATGAAAAATAAGCGGTTCTTATTGATTTCGGGGTAACTGATGCACTTCTTGACAATGAAGTTGCACTACTTCCAAGGTCATCAACGTAAAGAAGATGCCAGTAAGACGGAAACGTGTGTATTAAGAGCCATATAACGACAGAAAATACACTCCAAATGCTGCTGTTTCACAAGAACTAGCCAAGGAAATATTCAACCATTTTTCTGAAATTGTTTAGAGTAATTATCGGAGAAAGAAAACTTTTTGGAGAAAGCATGTACGCAGGGAGGCGGGTACATCGAAGAGTGGCAAAACGCTGGGAGATATTCGTCGATTTGGATTCTGAAACGCATCAGATATTCATAATGAGAATTAAAATACTGGAGACGTTTGAAATGTGGCGCATGACAGTCAGTTGGTGATTTATTCAATAGGCAACGGATATCGGAAATTCTGCAAAAGAGCCTAACACATAGGCCACCCGAACGTTAGAAATGCCGGGAGTGTGGCAGGTATTTAGGCGGCGAGCGTTACACATTCCGTATTTTTTTTTCTAAGGCTCCCGCCTACCTGGAGCTTTTTCCCCCCCGTATGAGCCCGAGAGAGCGCGGGAGCGATAAGGACGACACTACCACGCGCATCAAGTGCGCCATCGCCGCTAAGCGCAAGGCTCTCAACTGGCGTGCACTTCGTGTACCAATGGGACTTTCANGCGCATCAAGTGCGCCATCGCCGCTAAGCGCAAGGCTCTCAACTGGCGTGCACTTCGTGTACCAATGGGACTTTCAACGGTGTCCCTATTATTTAATTGTTGGAAATTCTGCAGGAAAGTCAATGCAGGGCCCTCAAGTAGTTTTGTATGTATCTGGTGCGTGTATTGTGAGATACGGCTGTTTGAAAAACGAGTTTTTAATCGTTTTGGAGTACTTTAAAATGGTGTTTATGTGCGCGACATTTTGAAAGTACTCAACAGCCCTTGTCTGAAGTGCGTGTTCCTTTCGTAGATCAGTACATCGCACTCACGTTTAGTATTTTTGTGGAACAACGCGTATTCCAAACACTCTGCAACGGAGTTGAAGCACCAGGTAGGCGGGAGCCCAAAGTGTTAGTTACATGGTCGTACGTTCTTAGTAGGACTTAAGTGCAGAAACGGCTTGGTGATTCCTTTGCTGTAGGCGTGCAGATTCGTTCATTTGCTGCCCGAGGTTCTGGGACCGTCCTTGTCTGTGATTGGCTACTGCGTGCTGAGAAAAATTCCCTATTGTCTGGACTGCCAGCTGGCAAGTAGGTTATCAGGCTATGGTTGGCGAACGGCGTTCCGCCATGTTGCTGGCCAGTGGCGCCATTTCGTTGGCAAGTGAAGATTGAGTTCGGGCTAAAAGAGGATATTTCACTTGTGTATTATAATTATTCTGTGACTGAAGTAATTGTAGTTTTCTCCGAATAACTTATGCTCAAAACGTTGATGTCGTTTTTATATGAGTTTATTTTAACCATTACTAGTACAACAGCATTAAGGCATTTTAGCAATCAATTTCGCGCACGTGTGCTTAAACTCTGTTGACGTCACAGCTGTACTCGTTTCGAGTAGTTTGAGTTATCATACTGTTACGTACGAGATATTTTAGGTTATTTAATTTAACTGAGAAATTTCGGTGGCTGTGAAGTTAGAGAATCATTTTTCCATAACGGTGATTTGGGTTCACTCCCGGCGGATGTGAATCTAGATCTTCGCATGTGAAATCACCGCTTGCATTGCTGATGACCAGCGTGATATCTCGTGAACTCCCGTTTCTCTCTCTCTCTCTCTCTCTCTCTCTCTCTCTTGAAAATTGTACACCATCGCTTCTCCAAATATGATCTGATTTCGTAACATACTAATGACGATGCTTGCCTTCGTTTTGGAACATAAAAAAACAGGGTTTGTGACATACATTTTTCAACTCTTGTGGACATTAAATATGATTGAATTATTTTTTCTTAGTTGTATGACAAAATAACTTTATTTTTCTGCTACNTGTTTCTGCTACACGCGGATAATAACTATCGCTGTCGAAAATAGAGAAGTTGACAATGAAAAAATGTGGGCATGAATAATTTCAACATTTCTGTATACACACATAGGAGAAAATTTGCTAATTTTTTCTGTAGTGTAAAATGAGAATTGTACATATTTTGATTTTATACCTGCCCTGTATTTAAAAACAATAACTTTTGCCAAATACATATCAAAACCAATTCAGACATTTTCTGCTTCTTTTGTCTTCCAAAAACAATAAAANCAATAACTTTTGCCAAATACATATCAAAACCAATTCAGACATTTTCTGCTTCTTTTGTCTTCCAAAAACAATAAAATTGCGATTTTGCGTAGTGACTTAGAAAAAAAACCACTGGAAGTACACTCCCGGATTTTCACAAGTGGGAATCATGCCCGACGATGCTGCTGGTTGGCGGATTTTCTAGGAGATCACCCGTTTCCCCCGACCTTTCATTCCGGCGCTGCTCCATTCTTACCTCAATCCAACCTCGTCGGCTCTCAAGACCTCGTTGTTAAGAGACCGGGTTTATTTTCTTTTAAATCTGGTGAACTGTGTACATATGTTGGGTTGGAGTGCAGTGACTGAGCCGATTTACTGATGTTTGATTTGTCGCGGGCCGCGGCTTTGAAGTGTGGCACAGTGTGGACGGGGGCGGGCTTTACCTTGGCGCGGGACTCTCGCGGGGGTCGGGCCGTTACTTATACTGCCTCTCGGTAGTAGGTTCCCTCGCCACAGTGGTGACTGACAGCTTGGCGGGAAGCCAGCTGGGACACGCCCCTTCTGCCCCGCAGACTTCCGGGCCCCACGTCACCTCCCCGCAACACTACGCCACTCCTACACCGCCGGTCCACGGGAATTGCCAGCCCCCCACGACCCAACTCCACGCCACCTCCCACAATTTTCTGTCGTACTTCGCAAATGAACTTACAGGTCTCTCGTATTTACCATATGCATTCCTGTGTCGTTTCGCACCTGCCTAAGTGTGCTGTAGATAGGGACAACCGAATTTCGCGAAAATATTACCGCGCATGCTAGATTTCAATGGCTTACAGGCGTCCCTGCAGTTTTCTTTTGATTATTGGCGGTGTCTCTTTGTGAGAAGACGTTTTCCTACTTGACTGGCCAATCGAAATTAGGTAACTGCAAAGCTGTACGCCTGTGATTCGCGCGCATACACACAAGACGTGTCGCGCGGAAACCATCCAACGAAAGTGGATCTGAGCCAATGTGTTACGAATTACAACCGGTCGTGAAATCTTTCCGCGAAAATCGGGTGCCCCTAATTATAGGTCATACGGTTCATATTCCCGTTTCCTCTTACCCCTTTGGGTACCGTGGTTGTATAGTGGTTAGACTCCTCTCCTCTCGCTTAGACGAACCGGGTTCGATTTCCAGCGGGGTCGCTCCCGGATTTTCGCAACGGACGATGCCACTGGTTGGCGGGTTTTCTCGGGGATCTCCCGTTTCCCCCGCCCTTCATCCCAGCGCTGTTCCATACTCACTTTGATTCACTCTCACCGGCTCTCAAGACCTCGCTGTTAAGAGCCGCCCAAATATTTCCACACCACTCGCACCCTTACTCACTTTTAGTTGTATAAGGTCGCTATAGTTAACTTCTGGATATAGTTTTGTCTTTAATAGCAACAAAGATCGTATCAATCCCTTTTATAAGTATTACAGCCTAAAATTATTTTTCTAAATTGTGAATGTATCACATACTTTTTCGTAATGATATTACATTATAATCTGAGAAAATATAATTCTACAATGGCATGAATTGAATTTACAAAAACCAGTGGAATGAAATATAGGAATTTTAAATGTTTATAATTTTTCTTACAAATCTCAAAATTGAACAATATTAGTACATTAGACCACACTTCAAAATTACTTCCTATGTTATTAGAATGCCATGAACGATATTTTGATCGAATACTGTTATGGGGTTTGCCCGTATTTCAGTTTTAATTTTTTTTGAGATAAAATTTAATGTCATAATACTCAGAAGTTAAACTCTATGGTGAACCAAGTGTTGATTTTTGAAGAAGTTGCAACATTACAATCTGGTGCCTCAAAAAAAAAATTGAAAATTGTAAGAATTACGATTTTAAATTAAATGCTTATATTTGCTTAAAAATGTTGGTTTCTATTCTTAAAATGTTTTGGTATTTTGCTATGTTACCATCATACCATATTAAGAAACTATAAATTATCCTAAAGTTTAGGCTTGAATTTTTTTGCTAATGAACGGCCTTATGGTCATGAAATAACGAGACCTTTGATGATGAGTTACGAGACTGCGGTTAAATAATGATAATCTAGGAAAGAAAAACATTACAGTATAGCTGGGTGTGGCACATTGGGAAATAAAGCATGGAATCTCAGTCGGCCTTGCGTTCAGCTGTGCACTAACCTACTCTAGCACAAGTAAGAAAAGCTGGCCCTAGAGGAGACTTCTCGGAGTTGACAATTTGCTGGAGAACGAAACAAATCCAGGAATGATAAAACACTATTAAGAGCTTCAGTGCTGTTCATGCCTCGGCTTATAGCTGGAAACAGAAGAAAATGCATGCATTCCAGTATACCCCAGGCCTTTATCTTGAAATAACATAAGGTAGGAAATTTCACAAAATTTAAATTCCAATTTTTTTCAATAGCTTTTAAAGGACCTACATTTCTGATGATTTATAGTATTGTAAGAAAATAATAATAAATGTTAAAGCCATCTGAACGATTTGCAGGCAGTGCAGAAAAGCAATACATAAAAATTAATATCTGTAACACTTTAATAAAGCACCATAGTGACGTCAGCTAAGAAAACTTCATCATAACCTGCAACTCGTTCTCTGAGAAAATTTGGAATCGCGCCACGGGACGCCTTCCTATCCTCTTATATGCAACCCGCTGTACATTGCAAATGGCTGAACTCGTGTTGTAGTGAGCGCCTGCCGTGCCAAGCGACCGGAACCAGCGACGCACGTAGGCGACTCTCCGAGCAAGAACCGACTAAGAGGACGTGAGTAAGTTAAGAGATTTGGGCTGCTCTTAACATCGAGGCCTTGAGAGCCGGTGAGGGTGAAGCGAGGTGAGTATGGAGTAGCGCACGGAATGAAATGGCGGANGGGAGCGACCCCGTCGGAAATAGAACCCGGTTTGCTTAGGTGAGAGGCGTGTAGTCTAACCACTATACAACCACCCCGCCCCCCCTCTCGAACGTTTGTAGCTTGGCATTTGTAATGTTGGGTTCAATACACAAAGCTTGTGAATAAATGCCTTGTTCGAATTGATTGTTTCGTTATTTAATAATTTCTTTATATAGTTCGGATGCTGTCGGAAGTCACTTACTCAGCAATCGTAACAACTAATTGAAATACTAACAGGAAAATATATCTTCGTGAAATATAATGTTTAATAATAAATGTTATTTGGTACACAAATCGAAAAATATAAACCAAGCACTAAAATATTACAATATATTACGGTAATTGTAAACAAAGTTACAATTGTCCAAATTATTTAAGCGCTCACCATGATCACAAAATACATTTATTTGAAAGTAATTTAATTATTTATTTCCATAATATTTTATAGTTCAAACAAACATGGCAGTGATATGAACATTTTGTTGTTTGGTAAATTAGTATTTAGTGAATTAATTATATACTAAAAACCTAAACCTGTAACCTGTACAAAATGTTTCTTATCCTAGGTCTATTCCTCTAACACGGCTTCAAGGAATAATTAAAACCGATTTTAAAGTCAGCCACTAACCGCCTTTAAAAAATACCATTCTAAATCGCCTGGATGATCTTGAATAAATCGACGTATACCCTTATTACCGTGCAGAATTNTACTCACTTTTAGTTGTATAAGGTCGCTATAGTTAACTTCTGGATATAGTTTTGTCTTTAATAGCAACAAAGATCGCTCAATCTCTTTTAGAAGTATTACAGCCTAAAATTATTTTTCTTAATTGTGAATGTATCACATACTTTTTCGTATTGATATGTTACTATAATCTGAGAAAATATAATACTACAGTGGCTGGAATTGAATTTACAAAAACCAGTAGAATGAAATATAGGAATTTTAAATGTTTGTAATTTTTCTTACAAATCTCAAAATTGAACAATATTAGTACGTTAGACCACACTTAAAAATTACTCCCTATGTTATTAGAATGCCATGAAGGATATTCTGATCGAATACTGCTATGGGATTTGCCCTTATTTGAGTTTTAATTTTTGAGATAAAATTTAATGTCATAATACTCAAAAGTTAAACTCTTTGGTGAACCAAGTGTTGATTTTTGAAGAAGTTGCAACATTTCAATCTGGTGCCTCCAAATTTTTTTTAAAATTGAAAATTGTAAGAATCACGATTTTTAATTAAATGCTTATAATTGCTTAAAAATGTTGGTTTCTATTCTTAAAATGTTTTGGTATTTTGCTATGTTACCATCATACCATATTAAGAAACTATAAATTATCCTAAAGTTTAGGCTTGAATTTTTTTGCTAATGAACGGCCTTATGGTCGTGAAATAACGAGACCTTTGATGATGAGTTCCGAGATTGCGGTTAAATAATGATAATCTAGGAAAGAAAAACATTACAGTAGAGCTGGGTGTGGCAAATTGGGAAAGAAAGCACGGACTCTCAGTCGGCCTTGCGTTCAGCTGTGCACTAACCTACTCTAGCACAAGTAACAAAAGCTGGCCCTAGAGGAGACTTCTCGGAGTTGACAATTTGCTGGAGAACGAAACAAATCCAGGAATGATAAAACACTATTAAGAGCTTCAGTGCTGTTCATGCCTCAGCTTATAGCTGGAAACACAAGAACATGCATGCATTCCAGTATACCCCAGGCCTTTATCTTGAAATAACATAAGGTAGGAAATTTCACAAAATTTAAATTCCAATTTTTTTCAATAGCTTTTAAAGGACCTACATTTCTGATGATTTATAGTATTGTAAGAAAAAAATTATAATTGTTAAAGCCATCTGAACGATTTGCAGGCAGTGCATAAAAGCATTACATAAAAATTTATATCTTTAATAAAGCACCATAGTGACGTCAGCTAAGGAAACTTCATCATAACCTGCAACTCGTTCTCTGAGAAAATTTGGAATCGCGCCACGGGACGCCTTCCTGTCCTCTTATATGCAACCCGCTGTACATTGCAAATGGCTGAACTCGTGTTGTAGTGAGCGCCTGCCGTGCCAAGCGACTGGAACCAGCGACGCAAGTAGAAGACTCTCCGAGCAAGAACCGACTAAGAGGACGTGAGTAAGTGAAGAAATTTGGGCTGCTCTTAACATCGAGGCCTTGAGAGCCGGTGAGGGTGAAGCGAGGTGAGTATGGAGTAGCGTCCGCAATGAAATGGCAAGGGAAACGAGAGATCCCCGAGAAAACCCGCCGATCATCGGCATCGTCCGGCACGATTTCCACATGCGATAATCCGGGAGCGACCCCGTCGGAAATAGAACCCGGTTTGCTTAGGTGAGAGGCGTGTAGTCTAACCACTATACAACCACCCCGCCCCCCCTCTCGAACGTTTGTAGCTTGGCATTTGTAATGTTGGGTTCAATACACAAAGCTTGTGAATAAATTCCCTGTTCGAATTGATTGTTTCGTTATTTAATATTTTTTTTATTTAGTTCGGACGCTGTCGGTAGTCACATACTCAGCAATCGTAACAACTGATTTAAATACTAACAGGAAAATATATATTCGGGAAATATGTTTCATAATAAATGTTATTTTGTACACAAATCGACAATTATAAACCAAGCACTTCAATATTACTGTATATATTACGGTAATTGTAAAAAAAGTTACAAATGTCAAAATGATTTCAGCGCTCACCATGATCACAAAATACATTTATTTGAAAGTAATTTAATTATTTATTTCTATAGTATTTTATAGTTCAAACAAACATGGCAGTGATATGAACATTTTGTATTTAGTGAATTAAGTTATATACTGGAAACCGAATGCCACACTACCAAATACGTCGTATCATTAGTATAATAAATCAGGGCACGTGATCTTATTAGAGCACTAAAATAGACATTCGAACCTGGCCAATCGCGTGCACACAACCATGTCTTCTGGATTTACGTTTCACAATTCACGTGGTAATAAATAATTCCAGTCAATGAAAAGTCGCGATGATCATGGCCTCCTGTCGTTTATTTTATAATTGAATATAACGAAAACTTAACTTACCCAACTAGACTCCTCGGCATCATTCTTAAAGACACGCCTATTACGGCGAAGAATTTTGTTATTGATAATTAAATTTACACATACGCATCTATTCATAATATGTTAATATTTCTAATGTTCATTATTTCGTAAATACCAGTTTCACAGCAATAAAATGTAACGTCCTACCATGATAGTCAACTTCTTGCAAACTTTTAAGTAATATATGAACTGTAACGACTACTTAAGTTATAGATATCATATACTGATGATGTTAATTCATAAGTACTTCATTGTGAACCCAACTAAATAATGCTTCTATGCACCCTTTACGAGGCATTTTATTCCTAAGGTGAGTTTAGTACGTAAATGCGGAAGCATACAACAAAAAATGTGTATACTGTCATATGAACTTACAATGATTTTAGTTGAACCTTAACGTACCTCTAAAGAATTCTAAATACGCCATACACTGTAAAAATATTCTCACCGCGATGAAGTATTAAAACCTATGAATAATATTGAAAAATTACTATATATATGTGTGTGTACAAGACTGCAATTGCAGAAATATTGAGCGTCGCTATTATACAAAGTTGAAATCCGTTACACATTTGAACATTTCCTGAAATAACGTAAGAAATTCGCCGTTAATACACGCGGAAAAATATAATTCATGACTTCTAAATAGACATACTTACGTGCTTAATACAAATGTGGAAAATGTGTGAACAATTATAGTGCAGCAGTGTCCGTTGTAGAGCTCTGCACTAACGATTTTTGTGCACAAAATTTTAAACACGCTCTAATTGAAAAAAAGGAAAAAAGTTATTTCGTAAAAAAATAAAAAAAGAAGACAATTCTGTTACCAACAACCCACAGAAAACTTGAAAATAATCAGCCATGTACAACATTTTTCTTATCCGAGGTCTATTCCTCTAACACGGCTTCAAGGAATAATTAAAACAGATTTTAAAGACAACCACTAACCGTATTTAAAAAATACCATTCTAAATCGCCTGGATGATCTTGAATAAATCGACGTATACCCTTATTACCGTGCAGAATTAAGTGTTGCTATGAAAAAATCATTAATCTTCATTTCGCCGGCGATGCTTTAAACACGCGTAAAAATTCGTTTCGCCTGCGGAGTCAGTTTCTCTCACGGAGGTTATATACAACCGGCAACCCAGATGTATCAGGTTGATGTCGTGCTTCTCGAGATCTGAAGAGTGGATAAGAATCTGCTACTCCACCCCTCCCTGTCTCACTTCCTGTTGAGAGGCTTGCCTGGAATGCCACACTTGCATTTACATGGCAAATGGACCAGTTTCTCTCTCCCCCATCTCCCTCGCCGCAGGTAGGGGGCCGCGGTGGCTGAGTGGTTAGCCTGCTCGCCTCCCACCAAGGCAAACCGGGTTCTATCCCCGGCCGGGTCACCCCGGTCGGCGGGTTTCTCCCGGGGATCTCCTGTTTCCCCCGCCCTTTTCATTCCGGCGCCTCAAGACCTCACTGTTAAGAGCCGCCCAAATCTCTTCGCTCACCACCCCAGATATTAAAAAAAAAAACGCTTGGCGTGTGTTGCGTAAGGCCATCGACAAAGGACGTTGCGTAACTGTGTCCCCTGAGGCGGTTCCTCATTAAACGATGCGTTGTTCGACGTACAACGATACACGCGAATATCTCCGAGTAAAAGAAAACACGTTCCAACTAGCAGAGAACTGGCGTACCCTGATTTTTTTCCCGATCGAGATCACGATCAGTTGGATCGTCGACTACCGATTACTTCTTCCCGACACGATCGTTGTCACGTGCAAGACACCGTGTGATAATATCGCTGTNTGATCGTCGACTACCGATTACTTCTTCCCGACACGATCGTTGTCACGTGCAAGACACCGTGTGATAATATCGCTGTTGTAATGGAAGTAGAGCACAATCTAGTCCATAATGCAGGGAGATGAATACGTGGGCTCGTGTATTTTGTCTCTTGTTCATTGTTTTCGGCTCCTACGTGTGTTTTTTTTAGTGTCAGCGTTCATTTAATTCATTTTTGCCGGGCTGCTTTGCTGGCTGTATAGCGACAATTCTTTATTAAGATGTAGCAAGGTTTATTCCAGTTAGGTTTGGGAACGGAAGCAGATTAATTGTGCTGGGAAAGTTTGGCATAGTAAAAATTTCTGNCAGCGTTCATTTAATTCATTTTTGCCGGGCTGCTTTGCTGGCTGTATAGCGACAATTCTTTATTAAGATGTAGCAAGGTTTATTCCAGTTAGGTTTGGGAACGGAAGCAGATTAATTGTGCTGGGAAAGTTTGGCATAGTAAAAATTTCTGCTGCAAGTTGCGCTGGTGTTTTCAAGAGACAGTTTTTAAGCTGTCGGTTAAATGGAATAATCATGTTTTATTTGCAAGTAAAAGTTATTTTTTTGGTTATATACAATTATGCCTAGCACTAAGATTTCGTAGAAGAAATTACAAAATTAAGAGCGAAATAAATTATTGCTGTCAATAAAATTAATTATCGATACTGTTGACACATTTAAATAAACTAAAACCGGTTGTACGATATAATATTAATTATATGGATATATTTCGTTACTTTCCAACTCTAGTGCGACATTTGCTATTTACGTAGGTTCTAACACAATAGATATCAGGAGATTAAATAAAATTTTTAGTTATGAAAATTGCAACTACTCCATTTGTTTACATGCAAAACAAATAAAATCATGTACACAAGCAACATCAGTGCTACCTGGCGGCGAAAATGTTTAGCTACCAAGCTATTAGCATTGCGTTTTCCAACATGAGTAGAATAAACCATAGTGGCAGTAAGAAATTCTGCATTTATTTGATTAGTACTGACGTCTCAGTGTCATGTTATCTATGGATTTCACTGGACAATTCGTAGTGAATGCTTGGCTCCATGTTGCTGACATTTTCGCCATAAATGCCACGATGTGAATAGTGCTGTAACGAGAGGGAATGGAGTATTAATAATTATTAGGAATTAACATACTTCTTGGTTTGCAATTATGATTTAATGTGATTAAATATTCAGGGCCGGCCTTTGAAATTTTTCATTTGTAAACTGACAATATTTTTGCGCCTCCTACCTCCCCCCCCCCCCGGTCGACTCGTAAAAAAATATTATCTAACTGTTATGCAGTTGTGGTTCCTACTTTCTGGGATCTTGGTACGGGTCAGCAATATAATACAGGCACATGTTTATTCTTATAATTTAAAGTTATTTTATTATAATTAAAACTTTCTGAAGAAATAATGGAAATTGACAGCACACATTTATTTCCATGTCACACGACAGCACAGCACTCTGCGAGTTTGACAAATAAGTGCAGCTAGGTGCGTGCCGGTCGTAGTGTCGCTTCGCGCGAAATGAATGAGTGAATTAATCTTTGAAATGGGTGTCTTCTGTTTCTCACCATGTAAATGGCCGAAGGAGAGAGGAATCATATTCTCTGCCTCCACGCACCGTTATTTTTTTTTTGCAACACAAAAACGGGGTTTGCTAGTTTTTAAACGTGTAATTATAGCGATTTAAAAAAAATGCCTCTTAGTAAAACTTTATTTTATATAATTAAAAACTATACTTCAAGTACAATTAAAAAAAATAGCCTAGTAATAATTTTTTAAGTTTCTTTATGTAGTCGCCTTAGGTAATGAAATAGATTCATGAGGCCTTAGATGCCCCATTTTGTTTGGCGCCCTACGCGGCAGCTTACTTCGCTTATATCAAGAGCCGGCCTTGTCTTAATAATGCGTATACTGGTAAGCATTAAGTGACATTATACTGGCGCCGAGAAATTATGTATAAACATACATTTTAAATAAAATAAAACGTTAAATAAAAGAGACAGTTTCATCCCACTTCCCCAGTGCTGGAGTCGTTCTTATTCATTGCTCAACTTACACTCGTTGCCATAAAAAGAGCTGCACCAAGGGCTATTTTTTTTTTTTAACAAGAGGTGAGCATTAGTATACAGCGTCCTCACAGGTAATATTGCAACATCTTTAAGTTCATATGATCGAAATGTGCAGAACAGGCACCAGGGTTAGCGCTAACACGGTTAAAACCTTGGCTACATGAAATGCCATATAAATAATCTGCGTGCAGTAGGTACAATCAGTGGGCGTGTGAAATGATCGTCGGAGAGAAACTAATTTACAAAATACCACGGCAACTCTCTTCTGCCGCAGCCGCACTGCAAACCAACAGAGCCAGGGACGGATCTAGACTTTCCGTCGCTNAACCCCCTCCAGCCATAAACTTACCTCGCGTGATTTGTTTTGCGTCCGTGCGCATGCCGCGCAAACTCACTGGACAAACCGAGCAATAAAGCTCTCCGTTGAAAACAAGATTACTGTTAATGAGTAAAACACAAAACTGTTAGTAGATATTGTACATGTAATTATTATTTATTTTAACTCCTTGGTCTTTTATTTCACAGTTTTAGTATCCGACGCCCCCTCTAACCCGGGGCCCGGGACTATGCTGCCTCCCCCCCTTAACAATCCTATATTCATCTCTGGACAGAGCCAGCAAATAGCTTTACATTTGTCACTGGCATACGTTTCGCGGCTGCCTGCTTGGAATGTGTAGAACGTTCATCTGTGGTCAGGAAGAGCCCCTTCCTTCTCGGAGATCATTGGTCGGTGGCACTTATCAAACGGCCGCGCTACGGCGGTAGATGTTAACATCAAACGAGAGAGAAAATCGTAATGACGTTATCTCCAAAGCCAAATAACAGCAGCTCTTGGTGGCAGTAAAAGCTTTTTGCATGCCGACGCGGCTTTGTCGACGGAACTCATTTTACACTTGACCCGATACTTGCGCGTAATATATTTCTTCCACGCGCCTATCGTTATCTTCTAGCAGTCCAGACGTCTCATTGAATTTTACGTCAGCGTCAATTGTATTGTACAGTACGAAGATTTATGTCACTTTGCTATGCATAAGAAGGCCAAATAAGACTGGACGTCCTTGTCGTGAATTCAGAGGCGCCTGGAACCATCACCTATCCGGCGTCTTCTCGGTGGAAATGTGACGCATGACTCCTCAGAAACTAGGGATGTAGAGAGTCCTTCCAAAGAAAGAAAGAAAGAAAGAAAGAAAGAAAGTGGCGAGAGAAGGAAGACAACGCTAAAGAATGAGAAACAAAACAGCGCTTGTATTTGGTTGGCGTAGTTCATTTAACTGCATTTAAATTGCCACGATACTCCCAGAGCTGTTAAGAGTTCTAGTGAACATAAACGATTCTCAAATATTAACTTCAGTAATGTTGTTTGCGATCTGCCCTGGTCAACACGCAGTGTCGCAGCCACGAAGGAAAATCGAAGTGGAAACTAAAGACTGAACCTTTTAACATACTACCGAATACTAAAGAGGGGGCACAACGACCATATCTGTGACTCGGGCTTCTGTCAGAAAACCCGTATTCTAAAACAGGCTAGTTTATAATTAGTTACATTGACCCAGTAAAACCAATTATGAATGAGGATCGGGGTTGCCGAAAATCATTTTCGAAAATAAGTCTTCATCTGAAGCACTCTTTAACGGCGCAGACTAACCTGCGCACGCATCAGTGACGTTCTCAGTATTCAAAAACCGTACTTCGTATTCCGAATACAACGCCCTAGCGAGCTCCGTAGGAGAGGACCGCCACCAACAAAGTAGAAATGCGTGCTTCCGTCTGGGTCTTGAATAACTTCAGAAAAGACTCACGATCATACTTACAGCTGATATTACACGACACCTGCTGCCTTGCTTGATCTTGTACAAGCTTCTGCAAAGCCCGGAGCACGAGTCGGTATACCAGCCGCTATGCGAGCCGCCATGGGAGACTTCTATTACGCGACAGTATTGGACACACTCGGTGGCTGTTGTTACGAACTAAGCTTTTCAGCTAGCTCGTACTTGAAAGTATTTAGGGACGTAGCTCAATAACGACTCATGATTCGTAAGAGCACAACTGTATCTGATGAGGTTTTATTACATGAAGATTATACAGTAGCTACTTAAATGACTATTGATCGGGGGAGCTTTAAATTGAATTTATGATCATTATTCATTATTACTTAGTTCACGCCATTTTAATTAAACCTACGAGACGGTTAACGCCGGCTGGACACACCCATCTTCCTGGTCTGCTTCGCTAGTCGGGTGGCCCAAAGGACTAAAGACGAAAGACCACCTTCCGGGTGTTACGCCGGCCTATATCAAGCGCGTGGTTCTGCGGCCTCGCTCAGTGACCGGTGGAGGGGACTGTCTTCTTTCGCAAGGATCGACAACCAAATGGTGGCGTTGCAATACCGCTCGTTTCCAGGTTGAATGTCTGAAGGTGTGATCAGGCAAGCCGTTCAGCTAAGGCCTGATCACACCATAACAGTGTGCATCGTATGGTTCGTAGTAAATATGAACCCGCTCGTAAAACTGATGCTAGCCATTATCTTGTGCAGGCTTATTATATAAAACCATCGCATATTTATATTGCTTTATAACTGCTGGCCGATACATCAGTTGAAAGCTTACTGACATAGTTTCATTCAGTATTTGGAAACGATGATAAAACGTCACTAGAGTATTTATTTTTCTAAATACTAATGCAAATGTTAAACAGTTAATAAAGAGTAATTTTTCATAACATAAATTTGTTATCCGCGTCCAGCAGTAAAAGAAAAATAAAGCGTGTTCGGCGGAATTTCGAAGTCACGTTCAAAATTAATGCTTCTACCCGCGTGCCTCGATTGTCCTCCACACTGCGCTACCAGTTAACAAACATTTATGTATTTACATAAGTGGTTATACATATACGCTTATCAAAGTTTCGTTATGTAATATTTTGAATATTAATTAAGTTATTAACAGTAATAAATGTTTTTATCGTTAATATTATTCGTATTTGTCGAATTTTAAAGTCATTAAAAAGAGTTTCAACATCACAGACGTGTAGTCAAGATGAGGGCGTCTTTTTTGGTTTATTAATCAACTCGTTTCAAGTAGCAGACACGGGAAGATCCCTACTTGCTGAAGCTGCAATGTGATTGGCCAGGTAAAAAAACTAGTACGGAACTTGCCACGGAAAATAAAACAAGTCATATTACCAAATTTGGTGTAAATTCTGGCCGTGTGAAAATATTAACTTTGCTGCCCCCTTCGACTGTCTACAAAACCTACGATTAATCTTTACCTTTCTCGATTAATGCGTATCATTTCTTAGGTTATTTTCTTATCTGCTGCCTCGTCTTTAGCTGTCGGCATTGCAGTTAATCCTACACTCGAACAGCGAAGCGGTGGGAGTTGTAGGTGCGAGTTCACAACAGAACGGACCAAAGGAAAGGTAGTTTTTCCCGAACACAGGATATGAGACCTCCCGATGCATATATATAGTCCATTTCACGAAAGAGTACTTTTTTTTTTTGACAGTTCTGAAAGTTAGCCTCGCGTGCACTTATTTCCATAGCAACATATTTTCTGTAGACGTACTAGACAGATTGACAGTATGTTCATGAGTGAGTGAAGAGATGAGGGTGAAGCGAAGTGAGTATGGAGTAGAGCCCGGAACGAAAGGGCGGGGCAAACAGGACATCCCCGAGAATACCAGTCGACCAGCGGCATCGTCCGGCACGATTCCCACTTGCGAATATTCTGGAGCGACCCCTCCGGGAATCGAACCCGGTTGGCCTAGGTGGGATGTGAGTAATATGACCACAACACCACCGCGGCTCGCCTAAGAGTGTGTGTATGTAAACTTCGTCGTAGATGGCGAAGAAGGAAGGGGGGGGGGAGACACCGCTGTATCCTTGGGAACAGCTGTAAACAGGACTCACTGGCCAGCAACATGTAGCAACGCCGTTCGCCAATCAGCGCCTGGCAAGTTGCTCACCATTCGGTAGCCCAGCCAATAGGGTACCTTTCGCAGCACGCAGTAGTGAATCGGACACTAGGCCCGTTCTCAGATCCTCGTGCCTCCCACAAAGACGTACCTCGGTTTCGATTCCCGGAGGGGTCACTTCCGGATTTTCGCATGTGGGAAACGTGCCGCACGATGCCGCTGGCCGGTGGGTTTTCTCGGGGGTTTCCCGTTTCCCCATTCCTTACATTCCGGCGCTTCTCCATACCTCGCTTCACCCTCATCGGCTCACAAGACCCGATGTTAGGAGCCGCCAGAATCTCTTCACTCATTTACTTCACTCAGATCTTGGCACAGCAAATCGCAGAACAGGCACGCGCATATCAAAAGAACCATTATGCCATTCCGTTTCTGTGCACTTACTTATTCTGTGAGCAGACCGTACTGGGAGAGGTTCTACGGCACCTGTCGTGGACGGCCGCTGGCGGACACAAGTGGGCAACGTCAGCTGATAGAAAGCGAGGCCCACGCACTAGGGTCCCCGTTGACGTGTGTACCCCCCGGGGGCCAGATCACGCCTCGCCGATGGGTCCTGGGTCGCCGGTGACCTCTGCGTTGACGCCCCCTTGACCCCTCTGACTGACTGGCGGAGATTTCACCCGAACATCCGCCGGCCATCGCGCGTATCGGGTCGCTCTCCTCCTACCACCACATAAGAAAGAAAGAAAAAAAAATTTCAATATAATTACCATTAGCGTGTTGATGTAGCCTGCAGACTGCCTCCCGTTAATTATTCTAGACACGCAACAAGTTTTTGTGGATGCGCGTCACTTGGCCTTAAATGTTTGGCCGAAGGTAATTTGCCTTGAGGTCACCTTAAATCACTTGGCCTAAAATTATCTGACCTGAAGTCACCTGGTCTAAGAATATTTGTTCTAAAGCCACTTGGCATAAAAATATTCATCCTAATTTTATGCCAAATATTGTTAGGTCACGTTGTGGGTACCCCTTTATCTTCCTCCATTGAACACATGACGCAACACCTTCGGTTCTAATCATTTGGTTTCTGTGTTTCAACACGAGCGAAATTCACCTCTAAAACTAGTTTACAACCCGTCTGCCAGTCAACAGTGACACACTATAATACTGCGAGCACAACACACAACATCGCTTTACCACCAGCGATTTTAATTTATATAGTAGTACGTTAGCTGCACGCGTTCTATATCAAATGGTTATGAGAATGACAATAGTTATTCCTCTAACATTCCCATGCGTGTCAAGAGACTTGAAGTAGTGGGCGAGAAACTGGGAATGAGCGGATTGAATAAATGCATAAGCATTTCCGTTAAATATAGATTATTAAACATCGGAAAAATTAACTCTTCTCCCATCTCATATCATTATTTGGGATCGATGTCATGGTCTTCGGAATGCAAGCAAAGTTCGATAATGTGAGAAAAAAAGAAAAAACCCCTTTTCAAAAACAGCCTAGGACTGTATGTAATTTGGATATATTTTTTTTTTTTTTTGCCTTTTATATGACAAAGGAACGATTCAGCCTCAAAAACATCTAATCAGTAAGCGAAGGGGGATGCAGCCGACATAAGGAAAAAATATAAAACTGATATCCGTAAACGTACATCGTAATGACAATAAATGGGAGTGAGCTTCGACAATATGAACCACGGAACCTGTCTGTATTTCTTATAGCTTATTTTTCCCGAGACTATTAATGACAAGGCTGCTACACGAAGCGCTCATCGTTGCTGTAACAAGAAAGTTACCGTTCCTGCGACTGTTAGGATACTCGGGCTATACTCAGCCTTGTACATTCGAGTATCCTAAGTTTTCCATAAATCACCCGTAATAAACTACTACACTTCAGGCATACAGACAAACAAAAGAAAGTTATCTGGAGGTTTGGATACACTAGCCACTAAAATGACTTGAGTGTACACACATACAAGCCAAAACAGAAAATAATTAAAGGTCATTTATTTCTTCAGTTTATCTTCAGTTTTATCATATATTTTTTATTATTGAAGGGAAACGATATTATCACCAAGTGTTGATCTGTTTTTGTAATGTAATAAAAGTTTGTATATTGCACGATGTCGTAGTTTCCCTGAGTTGAGATGACGACATTCGAAACTGTTGAGTCCGGAATTCAAACAACTATAATAAATCAATGTCAAGACAATTTGCTGAATACATCAACGGCCTTTCTTTCGCAAGTCCGGCATTACAACCCTTGCGCAGCAGAACTTCGGCGAACTGCTGCAAGAACAGCGCGATTGATGGATGCAAAGGGGAAACACGCTGCAAGATGGGAGCAATTTGTACTCCGCGTCCTGAGGGGTTCGTCGCTCTCATTTTCCGTGCATAAGCGCGTATCGACGCCGATGCCGGAACAGCAGAGCCCCCCTTGCAAGTGCAGTAATTGCCACCGCTGTAATGAGTCCCTCTCGGGCATCGTTGCAGCCCGTCACCCGCCACACAGAGGCACAATCTGCGACTTCCCAACCGCGGTGTCGCGGTGGTCCTGGGAGCAAAAGCGGCGCAAGTCTTCTTTCTCGTCGCTTTCAGGTACGGCTTCGCGACAGATATCACCTGACTAGCGATGTGAACTGCAGGACCGTGCCGTCCTTAGGGAAGTGCGGCAGCACATTACCTCGCGCATAAGAAAGCCTCGCCCAGAGAAATTTTTTTTAAATAAAAAAGATTTAAATATTAAGCATTTGTTTGGTTGCAAGTTATATACAGGATGATTCTAAAATCATGGGAAAAACATTGAGGGGCGGTAGAGCTCACTAAAACAAACAATTATTGTATAGGAATATATGGGCGGAAGTGACGCGTTGAGGCAAAAACACAAAAACATAACACATTAACGGAAACATAAAATGTTCATTAGCAGCATACGCAACGAGTGATTCCGCACAGAAAATGTTAAAACAGTTGCTGGAAATGCATCCACCAACAGTCACGCATGCTTGGCGACTTCAACATATGGCGTGATTGACTGGCAATTGTGGCGATAGTTGAGGGCAGTCTAACGGTGCGCCAGTGACCTGCTGCATCAGCATCAGCATCACTCCACCGACGCTACCAAGCTTGCATTACTGTCGGTGGCAGCAATTTTGAGCAATTATTATAAACATTGCTGTAAAAAGGCCTTTAGCGGTGACGTTGAAAATAAACACTGTGTTGCATTTCATGTGTTATTTTTGTGTTTGTGCCTCAACGCGTCACTCCCGCCCATATATTCCTACACAATAATTGTTTATTTTGGTGAGCGCTACCACCCCTCAATGTTTGTCCCATGATTTTAGAATAATCCTATATATTTCAAGATAAAACTTATATCCATATTTAAATATGTTTATGTATATGTTTTGCCATTAAGATCTAAAATATCGCTGCCAAATATATTGCCAGTAATGTAACTATAATTTTGTGCAAAATACCATAAATTTCACAGACGTGTACTATTTTTTTAACTTACAATTTTCCCATTTCTGCTTTAGATACGGCCGGCTACCGACAGTCTAGGTCACAATTCATAAAATATTTATAAATTTTTTACGGATAACCAAAATTTATTCTGCACAAATCAAGAGAATGAACCAGAGATGTAGTATAAAAAATAATTGAGGAAAAATTGTTATAAAGTTTGAAAGACCTGGTGGCTGCGGTGTCTGAGCTGTCAGCCTGCTCGCCTCCTACCGAGGTGAACCGGATTCAGTCCCAGGCCGGGTCTCTCCCGGATTTTCGCAAGTGGGAATCGTGCCAGACGATGTCGCTGGTCGGCGGGTTATTTTATGGGATCTCCCGTTTCCCCCGCCCTAACATTCCGGAGCTTCTCCATTCTCACCTCATTTCACCCTCATCGGCTCACAAGACCTGGATGTTAAGAGCCGCTCAAATCTCTCAACTCAACTCGAAAGACCTGTACACACGGTGACATTGTTTCGCGACCGCTGAAGATATGTAACAAGGTTTGGCGTTCCACTTGTTCCCAGCGACACAGACATTCCACTTGTCCCTAGCATCATCGGACAGCTAGGGGTTAAACGCTGCGCGCACCACAACACGTATTCGGCACGGTGATCCGGGGCCTTTACGTTCCGCGCACTTAAGGGCGAAATTCCCTCCTCGTCGGCGCTGCGCGAAAGCGTCTCTGGCGCGACATTACAGCCGCCATTTTCGGGTCGTGAAATTCGCCACGGCGTCGGCGCAAAGTTTAGTAAGCGTTTCGAATGCACGGCAAGTGCGTGAAGGCCTCCGACGTCTGGTCATTATCCTTTGGCTACACCAGCTCGCTAGTCCAGGCTCATACCCCCTACTCCCCCCCCCACTCTTTTACAAACCTACTCTAGGTGCACAAAGCAACACTGCCTTTCTACTCCTTGACGCCATATGGCGTTCTCTTGCAGGCTAGTGCATGTGTATTTATTGAATGGACGTACGTCTAGTTCAACCACAGGTCGGTTTAAAACAAGTAGGCCCTAGAAGTAATTTTCGGTATGTTATCACTGTAAGAAATTCGAAAAATTCTTAATAATTATCTTAGCAAAATTAAATCATGCGAAGAAATATTTTATACTATTTTTAGCTCGTTGGACAACAAATTATTATATAAGACACACCTCTCACTTTCAGAAACCAGTTTACTAAAAAAAAAAAATTCTTACATGAGAGATCTGTTTTTTGTTAACTGGGGAATTCGAGAAACATTCCGTACTGCAGTATGAGTTTCGGATCTTAGGTGCTTAGGTGCTACATGTATGATATTCCTTGACATTAAAAGGTGGAATAGCAATTTTTATGCGAAAACGTTACTTACTCATGAAACTTCACTAGCTAATATCATACCTAAGAAACGGAAACTTTTTTAAGTACAAATGTTAATGCGTAATGGAGTAGTCGGGCATGACAAATAATTATACAGTTATAAAAATATGTGCATAAATAAACAAAAAATAATTTAGTCCCTATGTTTATTACGAAATGTTAAATATTTTTGGAGAAGGATATATATAATAACAACACAGAGAAAATTGTAGAGGCAAGTTTATTAATATGTTAAACTATCAGTTCTCCCGTGAAAAATGACTATACCTATAAATAGTTCTTGGACCTTGTTTATGCATGTATGTACTTGAATGATTTGAAAATCATTTTCTATATCATTTAAGTGCTTTCAGTTATTCTTTGACTTTATATTGGAATGTTAAAAAATAGATCACATATAAGGTAGACGTTAGTTTGGAAATAGAAAAGTATTTCAAAAATTAAAAGCAACAGATTTTTTAAAAAAGGTATAGATTTTCTTTTGTTTATAATTTTATTAATATTTTATTAAACCTACTGATATTACAAACACAACTTCGTTATCCGTATTATTTTACAGATTGTTTCACAAGGTTGTATATATTACAAATTACAAGCTAGAAAAAACACATCATCACTATGTTCTTACAGTTCACTTGAGTTTGCCACGACTGGATTTAAATTTTGGCGGTAAGTCATTTCATAGTTTTTTATTTTATTGAACTGGTTAGCAGCAGTAAGTTAGCCGGGGAGTGAAGATGTAGAGACCACATGCCAGCTACACAGTAACCATCTGCATGTTCCAACAATGAAATGCCTTTCTTCCCACAGAACTTTCGAAACCACGTGGCTTCGATTAAGTCTAGAATAATGTTTCCTTTAATACATTTTTTGATATTCTAGTACTCACGCAGTAACGAAAATAATATATAATCACACCGAGAAGAAGTTTTGTTGAGGTTTTTTTTTTTGGCGCAAACAAATTAATTGTTTGTATAGGAGCAATAAAAGATTTTGTTGTTGAAACTAAATAATTCTGTTGTTCTTATTTGGTTGCCCCAAACAAAGATTTGGTTAATGCAACTAAAGATTTGTTCAGTTCTACGTAGATTAAACCTTTTTGGTTAATACAAAAAAAAAGTGGAAGTGGGACCGAGATTCAAACCGCGATCTCTCGTCCTAGTGCCACGCCCTAACAATCTCAGCTAGTTACCACTTGGGAAGTGTGCATTTTTTAAATACATATATTTCGAATAATAGACTTGCGCAAATAGTGAGTGAGTGGGTGAGTGAAGAGATTTGGGCGGCTTTTAACAGTGAGCTCTTGAGCGCCGATGAGGATGAAGTGAGATTAGTATGGAGCAGCTCCGGAATGCAAGGACGGGGGAAACGGGAGATCCTCGAGAAAACCCGCCGACCACCGGCATCGTCTCTGGCACGATTCCCTCGTGCGAAAATCCGGGTGCGACCCCTCTGGGAATCGAACCCGGTTTGCCTAGGTGGGAGGCGAGCAGTGTAACCACTACACCACCGCGGCCCCACGTACGCCATTAAATATTTCAAAATGTACAGCTTTACTTTTTAGTCTCCCGTTGAAGTTGTTTTATTAGCATGTTTTTAATACTGTTGAGCTGAGAGAGACTCAGGCCTCGGGCCTCGTGTCTGATTGGCTCCTGCAGGTTTACCTATTGGATGGACTTCCGGCTGGCTAGTGGGTTACCAGGCTCTGTTTGGCGAACGGTGTTCTGGCATGTTTGCTGGTCAGTGACGCCATTTTGCTGGCGTGTGCGGCTGGAGTTCGTTGTATAAGTGACTGTTTCACCTCTGTATTCTCAAGTCCACAATGACATGACTATGGATACCATATTAGAACACAAGCTCCCAGTTCTAGCGACAGATTTTTCAGCCTAACAGGTCTTCAGTTGCCTCTTAGCGACATAGAATTTAATTTAAGTGATATCGCTAATTCAGATTTTGGAAATTGGCCGCCATGTAGACCAAAGGATACGAACAGTAGAAGGAAAACGGGACAGAGTGCGCATGCGAGTTGCGCAGTAGCTACCCTCCATGATCCAACACTGGACTGCTTTTTTGCCAATATGACAACAAGAAACGTGAATATGATTTGAGGTTAGAACGCTGTTTGTGTAATTAAGTGCTTTGAGATGTTCGTGACAACCCCTAACCTAGTTTTAATTCAAGCACAATATGTTCAAGTTAGTCAAAGGATTTTATTAAGTTAAAAAGGTGGATATACTGAAAACTCCAGTGTAAACGAACACGTTCATCACTGTAGACCACTTGACTTTGACAGCTGTACTGACGATGATCAAGTCAATGTTGGGGGCATGGTTAAATAAACGAAAATATGTTTTACAGCGATCCCAGCTTAGTTGGCGAATGACAACTGGTAAGTGGAGAGGTTTTTTTTATTATGGCCGAAATGTTTAGGTAAAATTAGCCTCTCGCCTTCACTGCTCTCGTCTAGTGGTCCACAATGGCCCAGTCTAGTGGTCCACAAAGACCCAGTTTAGTGGTCCACAAAGGCCCAGTCTAGTGGTCCACAATGACCCAGCCTAGTGGTCCACAAAGTCCCAGAATAGTGGTCCACAATGGCCCAGCCTAGTGGTCCACAAAGACCCAGTATAGTGGTCTACAAAGGCCCAGTCTAGTGGTCCACAATGGCCTAGCCTAGTGGTCCACAAAGGCCCAGTATAGTGGTCCACAAAGGCCCAGTTAGTGGTCCACAAAGGCTAAGTCTAATGGTCCACAAAGGCCCAGTCTAGTGGTCCACAATGACCCAGTCTAGTGATCCACAAAGGCGCAGCCTAGTGGTCCACAAAGTCCCAGAATAGTGGTCCACAATGGCCCAGCCTAGTGGTCCACAAAGACCCAGTATAGTGGTCTACAAAGGCCCAGTCTAGTGGTCCACAATGGCCTAGCCTAGTGGTCCACAAAGGCCCAGTATAGTGGTCCACAAAGGCCCAGTTAGTGGTCCACAAAGGCTAAGTCTAATGGTCCACAAAGACCCAGTCTAGTGGTCCACAATGACCCAGTCTAGTGATCCACAAAGGCGCAGCATAGTGGTCCACAAAGTCCCAGAATAGTGGTCCACAATGGCCCAGCCTAGTGGTCCACAATGGCCCAGCCTAGTGGTCCACAAAGGCCCAGTATAGTGGTCCACAAAGGCCCAGTCTAGTGGTCCACAATGGCCCAGCTTAGTGGTCCACAAAGATCCAGTATAGTGGTCCAGTCAAAGCGGTTCCGTGAGCACCTGGTCCTGCGTCTCCGGGGATACGGCCACTCCTGCGTTTATCTATTTTTGCACANCCAAAGCGGTTCCGTGAGCACCTGGTCCTGCGTCTCCGGGGATACGGCCACTCCTGCGTTTATCTATTTTTGCACAGCGTCTACCACTCTCGGCGAGGATTCATCCACCCATAAGAGGCTCCACCGCAAAATCCAGGAGGAATCACCCAGGGCCAGAGTTCATATTTTATGTTGATATCTGTGTTATGTTGTATTGGTGTCATTAAAAAAAACTTAAAGAAAACTATCTAACTATTGGCATAAAAAGCGCTCAGGCGAATAGCCGTCTTCCCGGTCCGGGGCCCCCTAGATTCCCAGGCCAATAAATAATAGTAGTATCCTTCAAAATGTTAACCCGTCTTCCAAATTCTAATATGCAGTAAAGATTCGCTTGGTAGTGGTTTTTATTTTATAAATCAACGTAGTTTTCTCTTTTAAAATATAACAACATTTATCTTTTAGCATTCTGTAATTTTAAATATCATAACAATCAATTTTATGTATTCACAAATGTTATGTTTCGACAAATATAAATTTTAAATTTATTTTAATATTAATAACTTCGACCAGTAATGGCTATCAGCTGGGGACTGGTAACCTTTTAATATGTTCTTTTCTGGTAAGTGGTGAGGAATATTCCAATAGTTGGAGCAGCAAGCCGTGGCATTAACCCCGTGAATAAAAACATCAGCGATGACCATTTGGCTCACGTACACTGTGAGAAAGGTTTGTTACAACAAAAAAAAAANCCGTGAATAAAAACATCAGCGATGACCATTTGGCTCACGTACACTGTGAGAAAGGTTTGTTACAACAAAAAAAAAACATGTATTTGTTTGGATAGTGTGAAAAATATATTTAGTTGCCCCAACAAAATATTTTGTTGAGTAANAAAAAAAAAACATGTATTTGTTTGGATAGTGTGAAAAATATATTTAGTTGCCCCAACAAAATATTTTGTTGAGTAAACAAAACTTGAACAGCAATAAAATTAATTTTGTTTACTTAACAAAATACATGCTTGAATTAACAAAACCTCTGTGTTGCGCCTAAAGAATCAAAAGAAATGTTAACATATTTAGGTTAATCAACTTAATATACTTTTTTGACCACTCATTTGGTTGCCTTCGTTCAAAAATATAGCTCGAGAGTCTGTTTGTAATTTTTATGCCAATTACGTCAGTAACAGTGTTTTCTAGTGAATTGATCGATGTCTAATAATGGCGTAAACATCCTAATAAAACAAGTTCAACAGGTAACTAAATAGTAAAGCTATAATACTTGAAATTTTTATTTGTTCGCGTTTTCCAGTATTCGAATGCATCTATTAAAAAAATCCGTGTTTTATCAATCGTCAGTTTAGTTGAAATTACTAAGGCCGGGGCACAAACTATCTAGATTCGAATCTCAACCAGGATTCCAAATTTTTTTTATATCTACCGATACTGTTTAATGTACGTAGATCCAAACGAATCTTTAGTTGAACGAACAAAATCTGTGTTTGGTGCAACAGAATTAAAACAAAAAAAAAATATTTTTTTGGCCCTATGCAACCAGTTTGGCTCGGTTGCACCAAACAAACTTTGTTTGATTTAACACAACTTGTTTCTCAGTGTAGCATCATTCCTGCTCCAAGAGGCGTTTGTTCAGCCATGCCTATGCCATTCCCCATTCGCCACCCGATAACTTAGCAGGTGGGAGCTGTAGCTCATCTTTGGTCTATGCTACACTCTAAATCTGAAACAATGAGAACTGAGCCAAATCAGTGAAAATAGTGAGAATTGAGGTACTGATAATCAGTGCCAGGTAACTAATTCATATGACGGCTGAAGTTCACTGATTTATTTGTGATTCTTACTAAATGTCGAGAATTCCACTGCCATAAGTCACTTGTTCCCAGTTCATTTGCTTAGTTTGCCAGTCGGCTGGGAGCTTATCAACTGACTTTCAGTGAATGTTATTTCACTGATTGATATCACCGATTCGAGCTTAGAGTGTAGGAACCACCTTCCCTTGCAGCACGCCCGAGATGTCGGACACTGCAGTTACACGATGTCCACACGCACTACCCACCCACCTCGAAGCACGCACTCAACAGGCACTGCACAAAGGGACACACACCCTCTCGTGTGACACGGAGGAGTGGAAGCTCCACAGCTGGTTGCGCTGACCGTAGACAGCACCAGCCAAGTCGTCAGTTTCCTCGCGAAGACGAACGAGCACACCGCATGGCGCGTTGCCAACCAGAGGAGACGTTCCGTACGGGTGGTCCCGTCGTCAGTCACGGCTGTAACGACTTCAGGTACGGTCAACCTGCTCTCTCTCCGCGCGCTATACTGAGGACGTGATGCACATGAAGGTCGCGCAGACAGGAATAATCTCCCGGTCTTTCTAGAGTCTTCCTTGCAGGTGAACTGATCTGCGAAAGTTTCTGCACGTCTCTTTTACGACTCGTTGGTAACCGAGCACGCGGCACTTTGCCCAGCCAGTTCATCGATCTTCTGAAGGTGCAGCAGGATAGCCAACTTTACTGTTCACCGCTAGTGTGGCACGTCAATACCACTTCCCATAATAATAAAAGCATCACATATTTTCCAACAGTAAAGGACCCACAACCCTTAACTCATACCTTCTTCAAAGTTACCCGCTTCCAATATGGCAATCAACCGGCATTCAACTCTCCCACAACCCACCACAAAACTTATCCGCAAGATTTTTCTTCCTTCAACGTGCCCACAGAAATGAAGACATCTCTGCAAGTAACTTCGGGGGCAGATATTATGCACGGCACCGTTGTGCACAACTTGTCACGACAATAACTGGGAAGGAGGCCGCAGGCAAGTTTCCAAAACTAAATAACCACTACAGCGAGCCCGGAATTGACTCTCTAAACATCAATAATAAAATGCAGAGAACAGCAGGAAATGTGGTCCAGCAGATATCAGGATATTCCTGCATAAATTCAACAAACTGTAAGCAGACTCCGTCTCAAGTGCACAGCGGGAGCCGATCAGAAAGCACTAAGAAAACATTCACACGCGGAGGGGCGCGAAGTGTGGACTGGGCAGCGAGGGAGGAGATCGTCGCAGTCGGCGAGTGTCCAGGGGATTGAACGACGGCGATCGTCCATCTGGGCAGACGGCCCGCAGTGCGAGACTGGGTTAGTTCCTCACAAAGTCATGTTCACTCTCAATAATATAACCTTTTATTTCTCCTCTTCGTTCATTGGTCTCATAGCTTGACCTTCAGTATTACTGATTTACTCCGGTTAGAATTGTTGAATACACACTGTGCATAAATTTTCTAGAAAAAACTTCTTCTATGGTATGAACTTTCTATACTACTATGCATCCCTTCTTTGGTCAAATTGCAATAGGAGTTAGAACATAACAACTTGTTGCGAGAATCACGCTCGATACATGTACAGCGCTTATCAAAATATTGCATGCCTGTAACACTTTAACTGCTTTTTAACCTTCGGAGCTAACCTAAGTTACATACAGGATTAGCTTCTCTGTTTCATAATCTATCAATGTTTTTTTTTTCAGTCAACAATATTACCGCTTTTCACAAGTATCCTCAACTTTAAAACGCTAGGAAGCTATTTTCAAGTAGGGTCCTACAGTGATCTTATAAATTAGTGAAATTCTGCCACCGTGAAAATCAGTAACCTGACACAGGTTGTATTTCCACTACTTAAATTTAAGAGTACAGCGGGTGATCTGCTTTGTGCAGATCGACGCATTTCAGATTTACGATTTGATGGCACGGAGTAATCAACTCCACAAATCTTGGTTCTTGAGAACCAAGATACCGGAAGAAAAATATTAATCAGATGCAACACCTGAATACGTAAATTAATGGATGACAAAAGTTTTGTATTTTATTTTTATCAGTTGTGCATCCTCAAAACTGGAAAATGCAGATTGTTATTAACAATTCACGACACATGAATTCATAAACGCGAACGAATCCTTATTCCTTCTTGTTAACATCGTATCAGTCATAAAACATACCATAGCACATTATTCCCATTTCATTTGGCTGTTAGTAGTCCAAATTAATTAAATGTGCTAAAAATAGTACAATTAAATATTATGTAGATAATCAGTTACAACATTTCAAATAAAAATGCTCAGAATAAAATATATTTTGTTGCAGTTTGTTTGGCACCCGACTGTTGCTTGTAGGCTAAATTAGATGCAACTTACAAACCAAACTTTCATATAGCAAATGGCACACAAATTCATACTAAACCTGGGATTGATCCTTTCAGACCCACTTTAATTTATGGTATCATGTGTTGCAAACGAGAAATTTATGATGCGTGCTGCACTTAATTCCACACAAGACTTGTTTATTTGTCGCAGCCAATGAGCTGTAGGCTATATGTGCGGCTACAGTTATGTGAACCAATTACGACGTAGATCAGTAAGACNTGTCGCAGCCAATGAGCTGTAGGCTATATGTGCGGCTACAGTTATGTGAACCAATTACGACGTAGATCAGTAAGACGATTTGCGAATCATTAACCCACAGGTAAGATCACTGGTCATTGTGCTCGACAGTGTGCAGCAAATACCAAAAATTACGTACACGTGCGAAATTTACACAATTGTGTACACTGGGTCTGAATGGGTTTAAACCGAGAACCCCTTTCACTTTGTGGTGGCGCTACAATAAGCGGAGTGCAGTTTTAAGGATAGTAGTATGTCACTTTCATCAGGTTATTCAGATATATACACATTCTCTGTTAAATTCACTGTCGACTCCTTTCACATACATGAGTAAATGATACTGATATGTGAAAAAATAATACTTTATTTTATTACACGGAAAACTTTGCTAGACTATTCCTTCTACCTTGAGTAAGAGATACTTTTAGTTATACAGTCAAAAGAAGAAGTTAGCATAATACTCANCTAGACTATTCCTTCTACCTTGAGTAAGAGATACTTTTAGTTATACAGTCAAAAGAAGAAGTTAGCATAATACTCAAGTTATCGCCAAAAGTTTCTCAGTTTTGGTCAATAGACTCAAGGGTAGGCGTATATGAACTCGAAATCTGAAACTTACTTGGTATTTTGTTTGTCACAGTATCACAGAATAGATAAGTTCACACAGGCGAAATGGCGCGGCGGTTCATTTGATGTGGGCGTACCCGTTCTCCGATTGGCTGCGCGTGACTCCGGAAACGGACCTTGTATGTGATTGGATACTGCGGCGTGCTGTGAAAGGTTCCTTATATGCTGGTCTGCCGTCTGGCGAGCAGACTACCAGGAGCTGATTGGCGAACGGCGTTCCAACATTTTGCTTGTCAATGAAGCTATTTTGCTGGTATGGTGTGGATGAACTTCCGGTATAAGCGGCAGTTTCACCTCTGTATTCTTAAAGATTCTGTGACAGCCTTGCTTAAATATCAAGAGAAAATTGTAAAGAAAACGTAAGTACGAAAAAAAAAAAAAAATGTTCGTCCTAATTGGACCAAACTGAAGACGTCACGCAACAAGAAACTTCACTTGGCCTCCAACCGAGTACGCAATTAAGCCATTAAATTTGTGGTTGCTAGAGCTGAGTTCTGATTGGACGGGTCGTCGTTCATGGCTGCATTGAGTTGTCGGCTAGAAAATGTTCGCGAATTGTTGTGGTGTTGTGGTAATGAACCGGAACTGTTGCGAATAATTTCCCAGCTAACAGGAAAAAANATGTTCGCGAATTGTTGTGGTGTTGTGGTAATGAACCGGAACTGTTGCGAATAATTTCCCAGCTAACAGGAAAAAAACACTGGAGTGTGTAATGACCTTTGAAACACTGTACCTCACAGCTTCTGTATTCATGAACTGCTACAGTTTACTCTTGTATCTGCTACCACGGAAGTGAGTCAATTCTACTGTATACTGGGTTGCACATAATTCCGCCGTTGTTTTGTTAAAATATTAAAGATGTTTCCGTAAATTTACGAAAAAAAATGCTTCTAATTTTCTTTTTCCGTAAAATTAAACTATGCAATGAAAAAATTTTATAATGAACTTTCCCTTAAATTTTACAGAACACTCCGTATTCATGAAACCAAGCCGAAATTTGTTAGTTTTTCTGCACTTCCGGTTATAACAATATCATCGATAATAATTTCAATATTCCGTATGTGGANACGAAATTTGTTAGTTTTTCTGCACTTCCGGTTATAACAATATCATCGATAATAATTTCAATATTCCGTATGTGGATGTTTTATTGTGTGTAAAATATAAATTTTTGAGACATTAAAAAATTCTGCTTGGATTAAGATTTTAACAAGATTAAGGAGTTTGGGAGTCGTTCGCTCTTACCATTCCATTATAACTTTCTTGCGACAAAGTAGGTTAGAAATATGTTATTTGCAAAAATTTGAAATACGTAATTTGTTTATTTTCCAGTCATGTTTGACTGTTTTAAGTAGTTATAACTGTTACAGATGCCTAATACTACTTTTTTATGTTTGGTGGAATAGGACTTATTGGCGTGGATATCGTAACTGCCGCAGAAACGATGATTTCTTCATTACAGTGGCGAAACATGCTTCGCGTGGACTCGGTATTGTTCATTTCCGAAACCCGAAGCCACAGGAAATTGGGAGACGTCCCCCCCCCCCNTTTTAACAATGTGCTGTGTTATTTCGACAAAGATTTGTTCTGGTGGTCTTAAAGAACTGTTCTCCAATTTTGAAAGAGAAATTCCTTAAATGTGTTTAATATCTATCCTGTCACGTAATGAATCAAGAGTATTTATTCGCTATTTGTACCTAACATACACTAAACTTCTTGTTGTTTGTCNATATCTATCCTGTCACGTAATGAATCAAGAGTATTTATTCGCTATTTGTACCTAACATACACTAAACTTCTTGTTGTTTGTCTAGCTTCACGCCGTCTGTGAAACGTGTAATTGCTCAAGATTTACGACAATTGAAAATTTTAAATTTTGAATTACAGTCACAATTCCGTACACTTATTGGTAAAGAAAACGGGACTTGCTGATCGTGTTAGGCTGCGAACTGCACGATTATCGGCCCAAACTCCATAATGCGTAAAGTCGTTCCAAAGGACTGGAACATAATCATCACCAGTTCAGCTTCATTGCCGTAACAACAGGACGCTTAAGAGAAAACAGTTATTAAGGGCCCATTCGACATAACATTTCGACAGTAGCCTCTCTTTTCCTTAGCTCATGTTACACACGGAAAGACAGCGCAGCTGTTAACAAAAACCAGCGCGTTTCCCAACTGATTACCAGCTCACTTGGCGTCAGTATATGACTATGTTCAAACCTCTCAATATAAGAGTACACTCTGACAGTTAATAAAAGAAGTTGCTCGCAAGATGAGAGTGTTTCACCATGAGAGGGTATAATTAAACGTCGCTCATTACTGGGAGCAAAAAGCTACGAGTATAATTATTTTTTCTGTAGACTTGTTTCTGCTATATCTTATTGGCGGCAAAACATGAAAGATGAAAATAGAAAATTAGCTTAACACGCGGTTGCTCACTTGATTAAATCGCTGTCGTAAATCACAAACAAATATATGTTAGATTGTATGTTGATGCGTGACAGGATATTCTGAAAGTAACCCTCTCTTATTCGCTAATATCCATCGCTGCAGGCAAGCTATTCAACGAAATTACTGCCTCCTTGTCTTACACTTCATGGAGTAGACGTTTCATTATCTTTTACGCGTTGGAAATAGGTGTCGACGTGTACTATCAAATGAAGTCGACGAGAGACAATTTTTTTTGGGAGGGTTGAGTTGAGTTGAGATTTTTGGGCGGCTCTTAACAACGAGGTCTTGAAAGCCGATGAGGGTGAAATGAGATGAGAATGGAGCAGCGCCGGAATGCAAGGGCGGGGGAAACAGGAGATCCTCGATAAAACCCGCTGGCCAGCGGCATCGCCCGGCACGATTCCCACTTGCGGAAATCCGGGAGTGGCCCGGCCGGGGATTGAACCCGGTTTGTCCTTTTGGGAGGCGAGCACTGTAACCGCTCAGCCACCGCGGCGCCTCTTTTTAGGAGAGGATCTACATGTTATTACGTTCGCCGACTTGAAGGCGTTTGAAAAAAAATTCGTANGCGGCGCCTCTTTTTAGAAGAGGATCTACATGTTATTACGTTCGCCGACTTGAAGGCGTTTGAAAAAAAATTCGTACAGCTAAAATTCGAAAAGCGTGTTTTAAAATTTATATTCGATTAGCCCAGTTAAGTTTTCTGCTTTACAAGCTTCTTAGTAAAAGNGCGGCGCCTCTTTTTAGGAGAGGATCTACATGTTATTACGTTCGCCGACTTGAAGGCGTTTGAAAAAAAATTCGTATCGCTAAAAATCGAAAAGCGTGTTTTAAAATTTATATTCGATTAGCCCAGTTAAGTTTTCTGCTTTACAAGCTTCTTAGTAAAAGNATCGAAAAGCGTGTTTTAAAATTTATATTCGATTAGCCCAGTTAAGTTTTCTGCTTTACAAGCTTCTTAGTAAAAGTGAATACTGGACCTGTAATGTATATGTCTGATATAAAAATACAATTCCTTGGGGCAATTCCCTCTCCCCACTCCCCAAATGCTTTCCGAACACGCTTTGTCTTATAACTTTATTCTATGTCAAATTTCTAGAATGACGGTTGCCGTGAACAGTGTGCCACCTTTATCGAAGTGTACGCTTCTGTAGACGCGTTATTACTGCCTGCTCATAGTTACTACCAACTNAACAGTGTGCCACCTTTATCGAAGTGTACGCTTCTGTAGACGCGTTATTACTGCCTGCTCATAGTTACTACCAACTTCCCTGTAGTCAGGCTGCAGTCCTACTTTCTGGCTATTCACTACGTATTCTTTCACCACGTGAAAAAGAAACGTAAGCAAGTCTAGAAGAAAATTCCAAGGAGAAACCGACGCGCTGTACTTAGGTGGCGCGCACACTCAGTCAACGTTAATGATTAAATATGTTTTCTCATAGCATCCCGGTAAACTTAACATTGCAGGAAGAAAGGCTTACTTTACGAATAACGTAACAAAGCTTTAAATAGTTAAGAACTATTCCTAACTAATCGTTACAAACATACCTCCTNATAACGTAACAAAGCTTTAAATAATTAAGAACTATTCCTAACTAATCGTTACAAACATACCTCCTTCATCTCTTTTTGAATCATTTTGACAGTGAAATAAATATTACAAATAAATAAAGACGTGAGTGAATGTTTTATTTAACGGAAAAAGAATGCGCTTTAATGTTAGCGCAAGTATGAAACACTTCTATGTTAAATAACTAATAAACAACTAAATATGTCTTAAATGTGGAAATCTTTCAAAATTTTTATTAAAAAAGTGCTAAGATCCCATGAATAGACAATACTGTGAGTAATAAGTACTTGGTGTTGATGGTGAACAATTGATTAAATGCATTTATTGGTATAATGACGAGAACACTGCAAACTGTTGGCAGGGGCCGTCATTTTTTTTGGTGAAAAAATTAAGCGGCAAGAAATATCAGGTTATACTGTAGCGTCGCCTTAGTTAATGTGACCTGACTCTAATACGCTCCTCATCTGGCTATAAGTAAATCANCAGGTTATACTGTAGCGTCGCCTTAGTTAATGTGACCTGACTCTAATACGCTCCTCATCTGGCTATAAGTAAATCATGGTCCATCAGCTCTAGAGAGATTGCAATCTGATTGGCTAAGTCGAAATGGAGCACGACTTGTCACACTCTGTAGAACATCTGTTAACAAGTAAGATCGATTGGCGTTCTCATACAATACTGGAACCGGTCTTGTACAGAGGTTTTTTTTTTACGGCAAATTATCGCCTTTAGTTGTGAACTTTCCTCGACCACGCCCCGGAAAATTACTTGACACTGGAAGTTGAAGTATTAGCGTATGGCTGAAGCGTTATGTCTGTACTGCAGTGGGTAATTGTTATACCATTAAAAACTAATTATTAATCATATTACATATTCATGCATCGTTGTTATCTCATATAGCAGAATTTTCCTATGAATACTCATACGTCTACCTAATGTTTTTGTTGTTGTTTGACCGTTTATCACAAACGCCCTAATACCTAACTTGTTGGTAGGTTTTAATAAGTTTTCTGTGTTAAGAGATCAGGCTTACGAGGTCACTCAAGATCAACCGTTTCCCAACACTTTGATTAGAAATGCGTTGAAAACGGTGATATGGTTAAGTAATTTAGGTGGCTTGCGAAGCGATGAGACTCACGCATTACCGTAACTTTACGTCTTAACTTCCAATACACATTATTAGTGTTTATAGTGCACAGTGGCGAACACAAAAGTAGGCATATAATTTTTATAGAAGAATAATCTATAAAAATAGTTCTAATAGGATTTACTAGTTTATATTTGGGACAGAGAAAAGTATACTACAAGATGATCGACTAAAGAATGTACTTAAAAAAATAAGAATATATATATATATATATATATATATGCTAATGATATTTCCGAAGAAAGGGTAAATGTTTCCATTTATTTTCTGGTTATATTTTAAAAAGTTTGCACTATTCATAAATTTAGTGGAACGCAATGAAATAGTAGGACTCTTACACAATATCGTTTTCTACTATGTGCGAACATTCATAAGACTTTTGTGTACTAGTTTAAAACGTATTCTTGACTAAAACGTTTTTAAGATGTACACTCTAATGTCGAAATAGTAAAATGTTCTTATAAATCAATTAAAATCGATCATGATATTTGAAATGTGCTTCAAAGGCTCCAGTGAAATGCCGCTAGTTATTTTTGCTACTTAACTTCATTTATTAGAAGGAGATTTTTGTTGATTTACAGGAAGTAACATTGTTGCTCTACTGCCTTGATGGGTCATTAGACCGAAAGTTATTAACTGATTTTGCAATGTGTGGCATTTCACTGAAATGAAAGTGGGCCATTAGTAGTACTGGGTTGATACAACATAGCGGTTACCAGAGCGTTATTAGACCACCAACGAAGGCAACGCCACTATCGTAGTACCAGACGGTCAAATACGCCACACACATCACACAAATCGCACGAAAAAAAGAGCGGTAACGATGCAAGGGATAGTAAGATAGCAACTTAACAAGGTTCGCAACTTGAAATAATTTTCCCACAAATATTTCAGTTGAAGCTGCTGCTGGACTGACTGATATCCTGCGGTCTCTTCCGTACGCCGGTTGTACTGTTTGCAGTCAGATCATGTTCGCCGTAAGCTAGATTTACAGCGAGTATTTCACACCTGTTTATTGCCTGCCTCAGTCCTCGACAGGCTGCTAGCTATGCGGGGCAGCTGTTTGCAGCTTCTTAGAATGGACGATATAAACACCGCGATAAAAAAAAAATTGGCCGCTTTTCTGAACTGAAATCTGCCGCTGGCAGCGTAGCGACACAGAGTACTTTAGAATACAGAGGTGGAACGACCGCTTGTTCAAACCGCACCCACCGCACCCGGGGGCCACGGTGGCTGAGCAACATTACTAAATTAAAGTCCTTTAAACAATGGCTCAAAGAACATTACGTTGTCTATTATCATTACCCCATTATAGAAATTTTAACTATCGTGAGGAATTGTTCTGAAATTCACACTATTCACCGAGGTGTTAAATTGCGAGATCNATTATAGAAATTTTAACTATCGTGAGGAATTGTTCTGAAATTCACACTATTCACCGAGGTGTTAAATTGCGAGATCTGCTCATTTTTCCAAGTTTAAATGTCCTTAAAATTTGCTTAAGAACCTGCGTTTATTTTAGCGAACGCACTGAGTGACATGCGCACTGAGTGATAACGACGGAGAAAAAGTATTCCATNGAACCTGCGTTTATTTTAGCGAACGCACTGAGTGACATGCGCACTGAGTGATAACGACGGAGAAAAAGTATTCCATATATTAACGTCTAATAAATAGGGTTAAGATGACCATTTGCTGTAACTTAAGTTATTTATTTCTCTCTCTGTATTTTAATGCATCTCTAAGTGTAAAAAAAAATTGTAAAATATTTACTTCTTTAAAAATTTTTACAGTTTCACTTGACCGACGCATGAATAAAGTCATGAGACACATGACAATGTTAATTTTACATAAGGCGGAAGAATACAAAACGTGCAAAAAGAAGATCATAAGCAGGACTTTAAAAATTGCTCAGTTTACCGTGAACAGCATATACAGGCCTTATTTCTACAGAAAAGCCAGACGACGGAAGCACACTAGAGTTTTGTTCAGAGCCAATATGGGCGATGGGGCACTGGGCACACGTGTTATTGTCACCCGTATAGCTGTGCCTCGAACGCGAAAAAAAAAACAAATCTCTCGTGCCCATGTACTCTTTAACAGCAACACCTTTGAAATAACGTTGCTTGACGGCAGGTACAGGATCGACCACTTGCAACCTGCCGCCGGCCGCATTTAAGCGTGCGCGGGTCGTGGCTCTTAACGAGCTTTTATTATTTTCTTTTCTCTCCAGGCGTCTTCCGGCCGAGTTCCACGCTTCCAGCGGGACTCCAGCCGTGGGCAAGACTTTCTCCAGGAACGTGCCGCCGGAGGGAACTTTTCCGACTCCGCCGCCAGCGGGCGCACGGCTGCAACTGTCAATGCTGCGTTCACAACTCTACAATTATAAACTAAGAATCGAGGGTCTTGAGACCATACACCAACGCTAAGGCATTACGATTTTCGTCTTATGCACATGTGAAGGTCAATCACCTACCCCACACCAATACAACTGTTAAAGTCACGTGGTCAACACTGGAGAACGTGTTTGTATACACCTTAACTTTCAAAATACAAGCTCTCTTTTATACGAATAAATTAATGTACAATTTTGAATTAAATCTAACTGCATTAAAAAAGTATACATACATCTCGAAACACTTGTTCAAGTAAACAAAGGGGTGGTCTTGTCTGTGGATGTCTATGATGAAGCCTGTCCGCCATATTGTTACGCCCACAACATTGGAAACCTAACCTATCACAATCAAATTGATGCTATTGTATCAGATCATGTTGATATTTACCTTGAAAGTTTAGCTTCATTAGTTATCATTTGTTTAAAAACTTCCTGATTTTTCATACATTAAATACAAAAACCTGTCTCAACATTCACAACGCTNTAGTTATCATTTGTTTAAAAACTTCCTGATTTTTCATACATTAAATACAAAAACCTGTCTCAACATTCACAACGCTTTGGGCGTCACACCGAGGCGATAGGGGCGAAAATACAGCTTCAAGTTGGAGACATCATGCCAGCTCCTCCCCATCTCAACTCCATGACGTAAACAGTGTTCTAACATCATATCCTATCCACGTCGTTTATGACAGTCGTATTGGCAAAAAAAAAAAAAGCAGTCCAATTGCGATTTCCATTCCGATCGTTTAGACTCAGCTCGCACCCCGGAATTGACTATTTTGTCCATTAATTATCGCAACGAGGGGTTAAGTGTGCCTCGGCTGGCTCGTTGTACACTCGAACAGTCAATAAATAGGTAGCAGTTTAATCTGTTACGTATTGCCTCGTAATAGCGGACCCACGCACGTGTAGGTAATTCGTGGTGTTGACTGGGTTACTGACTAGCAAATAAGTTAACCAGGCGCTGATTGGCGAACGGCGTTCCGACATATTTGCTGGCTAGCGACGCCATTTTGGTGGCGTGTGCGGCTGGGGTTCGCGGAATAAACAGCTATTTCACATTTGAATTCCTATTTACTCTGTGATGGCAGTAGAAATGATAACAAACAACAAGCACGTTTCAGTGAACATGAGCAGTTAAGTTTCTGGCCGTACATTAAACATATCCAACACACCGTAGGACCACCACACAATGTTGAAACACGCAGAGTGCATACTGCGCATCCCGGGTGCGCAATCTACCATATTTTCCCTCTACACTTGAGACCGCACAAAATTAAGTCACATCAAGTACATTTTACAGCAGAGCAGCTATTATTTTTCAGATATGACACTCCTTCTGTTGAGACAACACGATTTCCGTATATAGCAAGGCCCGCGGTGACTGCGCGGTTAGACTGCTCGGCTCCCGCCAAGGCGAACCGGGTTCAATCCCCGGTCGGGTTACTCCCGGATGTTCGCAAGTGGGAAGCATGCCGTACGATACCACTGGTCGGCGGGTTTTATCGGGGATCTCCCGTTTCCCCTGCTCTTGCCTTCCGGCACTTCTCCATTCTCGCCTCATTCCACCCTCATCAGTTCTCAAGACTTCAGTGCTAAGAGCCGCCCAAATCTGTTCACTACCTCACTCGCTCTAGCTAGACCTTGCCTTTAAGAGCCGCCTAAATCGCTCAACTCTCACATATGCATTTACGTGAATATTTTAGAAGTTAAACTAGTGTGCAGTCTGCAGTCGAAAGTAAATATGGTGGCAATTTGATAATTTCATTTTTTTGTAAAGATTTTCTACAGACAGAAAACGAAACACTAAATTTTAAAATAAGTCACAATTTTTGTATACTAAATCGGGTCAAGTGAAAATGATGTTGTTAACGAAACCCGCCGATTTTAACACGGCCTAGGTTAACGTTTAACCCCGTTCAGACCTACTTTAATTTACGGTTTCAAATGTTGCAAACAAAAAAAATTATGAAACGTGTTGTACTTTAGTGGTCATAACACTTGTCACAGCCAATGAGCTGTAGGCTATATGATCGGCTACAGTTATATGAACCAATTATGACCGAGAACAGTAAGATGGTGTGCGAATAATTTACCCACAGGTAAGATCATTGGTCATCAAGTTTCACAGTGTACAGCACGCACCAAAAATTACCTACACGCGCGTAATGCACACAGTGGTAAAAACACTGGAACTGAATGAGACAATTCTCCAATTGTGAACGTAGCTTTAATGTTTCCTTGTCCCGCGTCAACCCAGACCGCTATCACAACCCCTCTAGCTCCCTTCCCACTGCAGCCTCTTTTCCCTGGAAGCATCTTTCCCTGGGGACATCCACGTGCTAATCCCGGATGGTCCACAAATTACCACCTTCCTGCTTGCAGGCGTTTTTTTTTTCACGACACTCCCTCATCCTGCGCTTGCAGCAGGCCGACTCGTTATGGATGGCGGGGAGAAGAAACCCC
>NQII01003099.1:16474-65671 GCA_002778355.1 Clitarchus hookeri | reverse complement strand
GACAGGATTATTGCCGCAACCGGTCCGTCTTCCACCAGCTTCTCTCCTCAAGATGTCTCTTCTGGGGCAGCCAGGATGCACGCTTCATTAATTACCGCGACGCCGGCCGCTGTACCCACATCCTCCTCCTTAACTACCTCCACCACCTTACGTTAATTAGCACGCCGTTTTTTTTCTCCCCTTCCTTTCGACGACAAAAAATTAATATCCGCCTTCTCTGACTGCCTCTGCGTAACACTTCGTGAACTTTCACTCGGATGTTGCACTCGCAGGCGACAACCTATCCTAAGGTATCGTGTGTCTACAAGCCTCCACTGGCCACATAGCGTTCGCCTTCACAGGAAGCGTGCGAAACTTAAACATATAATTCACCGTTGCTTCCAGCTTTTCTGACGCCCTGCTAAAGTTACACCCCCAGGATAATTCTCCGCCTCATACAAACAAAGCTTAACAGAGTCTAGAAAATTACACCTACGCACCCTGTGTAATAATATTTAGCGTAATAACTATTTCTTACTAGGCATTACCAACACACCTATTTTCTTCCAGTATTAATTGACATTAATTGTAATGGAAATATTATTATTTTATATAGATAATGTATAAGTGCAAGTACAGTTTAAACAAAATGAAGGTATTTTTATGTTCACACAAATATAAAACGCTGGAGATACAAGGCACATTTAGGAAACAATCGAACACCTTATACGCGGGGTAGTATTTTGAATGTTTGATCCAAAAAGTGTGAAGCAACCGTGAATAGACTATATCAACGCATTTTAATTGTAGTGAGTGTGTTATCACTTTTTGCATCACAGAGTGTCAAGCTTTGCTGTAGGTACAGCTCTAAGACAGTAGTTCCGGGAAGGTTGTTTCGCGTGTAACTTTCCTTGTGACCGGACGGAATGGAAAAAGCTAATTTGTATACCTACAGGCAAAACAATACAGGACTGCAAGAGTTTGCATTTTGTCGCGGGGCATTTTCATCATATCTTCCGATAGAGTTATTTTCCACTCTCCCGAAAGTAGTCCTATTGTCATATTAAAAGTACATACTCTAAACATATATATAAAATAAGTAGCTAGAAATGGGCGGTTCTGCGCCAGCTGGCGCTGGCGCCGGGAGCGGGGAGCCGATAGTTTCTTCCGCGTCAGCCGATGACGTCACCGCGTACTTTGCCGGCTTTCGCGCTAAGTGCGCGGCGCTAGGTACTCAAGGCTGTCGTCTCTATACGAGGCTCTCAAAATGTCCTCGTCTCTGATTGGTTGCACGAGTCTCTCATAATATAATGTTTTGAAAATAAAAAAAAATATTTTTATTAAATTTTAAAATTAATTTTTTTTTTGTAATTTTGAAATTTTTTAAATTGTTTAATTGATTAGCTACGCGAGGCTCTCGAAACTGACAAGACAGTACCGTTCATATTAGCTGAAGAATGTTTGTGTTCATTGTCCCCTCACACAACTTCTCACAGCATATAAGCATAGATTAATTTCCGAATCAGTTATAGTCACCAAAACACATGCGTCACCCCGACAACGAAAATCATCACGGAGTCATTTAAGCCTTATGCTTATTTCGCAAGGTTAGTTTGTAAGTTAATGTGCAAATGACATCACACGAAGCTCTCGTACTGGCTGCATTTAAAGTCGAACATAAGGTTCAAAGTTCTATGTTTAAGTTAATGACATCACACAAAGCTCTCATACCGGCAGCATTGAGGTTCGATGCCAGCTGCTTATTGCATAATGTCAAATATTTATTTTTTGTTTAATTTAAATTACATGTAGCTCTCGAAGGAAAGCTAACATTCTATAGATGCTAGCAAGTATAAAGATGAAAGCAATATATATAACATCACATAAAAAACAAATTAATTTATATTAATGCATTTTTTGAAATTTAAAATAAAAAAGGTATTGGATATGAAAACCGCTAGCTGCGCTGCGTGACCACCAGACTCAAAAATTTACTTTATGAGGTTGCTATTTTTTAAATGATGTTTTTTTCTTCCAATTACGTCCTAACAGGATACTGACATGTATAATGNATTTATGAAGTTTAGTGTTAATTCCAAATTAATGTTTTTTTTTTCGAAAATTACGTTACACGAAGCTCTTGAAGGAGGGTGAAGTTGGCTGTCTGTAGGATGCTGACAATGTTAAAGGCGCCTTGGGTTTGTTAACACCTCGATACTTAAAAAAAAAAGTAAGGTATATATGTTTTCTAATTCTACATATTGTATCATACATCTGAGAGCATCGCTGCGTGTTCGCCAGACTCAAAAATTTACTTTATGAGGTTGCTATTTTTTAAATGATGTTTTTTTCTTCCAATTACGTCCTAACATGATACTGACATGTATAATGTTATAAAAAAACAAAAAAATATTTATATAATATATATTATTTTAATTTTATACATTTTAAAAATAATTTTAAATTTGCGTGACCTCTTATAAATGGTGACGAAATTATCAACGCCTGGCTGCAAATCTGGTGTTNAATTTACTTTATGAGGTTGCTATTTTTTAAATGATGTTTTTTTCTTCCAATTACGTCCTAACAGGATACTGACATGTATAATGTTATAAAAAAACAAAAAATTATTTATATTATATATATTATTTTAATTTATACATTTAAAAAATAATTTTAAATTTGCGTGACCTCTTATAAATGGTGACGAAATTATCAACGCCTGGCTGCAAATCTGGTGTTCGACGCTGACCCTGGTTGGCTCGCGTCCGGTGTTCGACGTCTGGCAGCACGTCCACAGCTGGAAGGAGATGCTCGGCCGGACCTCGTAGGCGGCGCTGAAAAAAATTAGCAACTCAGGTACCACCCAAAACAACAGGATGTGCATAGCGCTCAGTCGGCGATGCGCTGTTCTGAAAAAAAGAAATGTATACATTAGTAACTCTAATCCCGACTGCATACACACACATAAATATATATATATATATNTCGACGTCTGGCAGCACGTCCACAGCTGGAAGGAGATGCTCGGCCGGACCTCGTAGGCGGCGCTGAAAAAAATTAGTAACTCAGGTACCACCCTAAACAACAGGATGTGCATAGCGCTCAGTCGGCGATGCGCTGTTCTGAAAAAAAGAAATGTATACATTAGTAACTCTAATCCCGACTGCATACACACACATAAAAATATATATATATATGTATGCACCCGCACACACACACATATGAGCGCACACACGTACGCACACTCACATGTATGCANTATATATATATATATGTATGCACCCGCACACACACACATATGAGCGCACACACGTACGCACACTCACATGTATGCACATGCACACCTGCACACATACATGAGCACACTCATGCGAGCGCACACACATGTGCACACCCACACATGAGCACATTCATACATACACATGCATATATACATATGCATACACGAGTGCACACCCAGACACATGCATGTGCACACTGATACATACACAAGCGCACACACACGCGCACACCCAGGCACACTCACACGAGCGCACACACATGTGCACACCCAGGCACACACCCTCGCACACTCACACGAGCGCACACACATGCTCACACCCAGGCACACACACCTGCACATTCTCATACGAGTGCACACACCCATACACACACAGAACTTACCCTTAGCATTGTTGCCCTTCCACTTACCATCGGCATAACCATGCGGATGGGTCCCGGGCTTGGGAGCGACCAGTACACTATTCCTATGACATTACCAATTGATAATGACATAAGTATAGTGTACAGGCGGGTTACAACGCCTAAAATAAAAGACAACCCTCCTAAAAAAAACAAAGCGGACTAAGGAACGCATAGATAGATGACAGCATAGGGAAGAATACTGAAGAGAGAAGGGTTAAAAGTATGATGTTGCTTACGACATTGCTAATGGAAGATCACAGCCTAAAAGAGAGCAAAGGAACAGATGAATGGAAAGGATAAAGTCAAGTATGATACATTAACTTGTTGCGAAGGTGTTAGCAACTATATTAGCCATACTTCTTGCAAACAACTAGATAAATTTGTAACTTATAAAAAAATGTGAATATACATATTTTGAGCTTAGTCAAGTATGATACATTAACCGTTGCGAAGGTGTTAGCAACTCTATTAACCGTGCTTCTTTCAAACATTGAGAGAAAATTAAAAATAATAATTGTGGCAATTGGTATAGCTTACGATATCTGACAAGAATTACATGAACTATAGTGTGCTACCAGCCAGCATACTTTCCAAGATCAATGTGATACGTGCAAAATTAAAGCGATCAACCCGAGGGGAGGAACTGTCTCCTGCTACACATCCTGACCTCTCTCCCAAAGACATACACGTCTGTCCCAGAGATGCTTTATTAAGTATTATTATAGCTATAGTATGTATTGCATCGTCCAGGATGTTTCGTACCAACTTTTGAAATAGTGAATAAACTTTAAAAAAAATATATATATATTATATAAGTTTTTTTAACTTACATATGATGTATTTTTTACCTCCAAAATTATCAGAATTTCTATTGAGTTTGAACCTGCGATAGCAGCGAAACATGCTAGAGCCTCCCTTTATCATTATGTGCGGTGGTGACCGTTATATTAGCTTTGTTAGTGACGAGACGCTTTCGAGACATTTTAGGCTTCTTTATCTTTGTGTGTGACAGCGCCCTTTATGTTAGGCCTGCGAGAACGTCGCATAACCTGTTAGACTCCTTTATGCACGTCGGTNTGTGTGTGACAGCGCCCTTTATGTTAGGCCTGCGAGAACGTCGCATAACCTGTTAGACTCCTTTATGCACGTCGGTTTTCTCTTTTTATTACAACGCCAGCTTACATTTATTCTTTATGTGTCTCTTCACATTGTAGGCATATGGAAATGATATATTACAGTAGTGACGTGACTGTTATCGCAATTTTTTTTCATAGTAGTGTGTGTTGCCTTTAATGCTTTATTTTTGTGTATGGCCGGGAAAACTCTGAGATAANTGTGTGTGACAGCGCCCTTTATGTTAGGCCTGCGAGAACGTCGCATAACCTGTTAGACTCCTTTATGCACGTCGGTGTTCTCTTTTTATTACAACGCTAGCTTACATTTATTCTTTATGTGTCTCTTCACATTGTAGGCATATGGAAATGATATATTACAGTAGTGACGTGACTGTTATCACAATTTTTTTTCATAGTAGTGTGTGTTGCCTTTAATGCTTTATTTTTGTGTATGGCCGGGAAAACTCTGAGATAACCCTTGCACATATGTTTGGGTAGACCCTGAGATAACTCTCTCAGTTTGGCCTGCAAGAGCATGATATATATCTCGTAGGAATGACTTAAATGTTAATCGAATTTGGGAAGACTTAACCCTTTCGGGATGACGGGAGTGATGTTATGAAGTTGCCGAACATATCTTAAACGATACGNTTATGAAGTTGCCGAACATATCTTAAACGATACGGAACTTATGCGCACCTATGCTTGTAAGAAGTAAATGAATCTGTAATAATTTTTATTCATATAGGACATAAATAACTCCACGATGATTTGTGTTGTCAGGAATGATATAAATATATATATATATAACGAATTTGTCGTCTGTATGTTAAGCAGTTCGGAAATTACGAGCACCTATGCTTATAGGGCTTAAATGATTCTGTGATAATTTTTTCCATTGTCGAGGGTGTGCTGTGTAACGGAACCTAGAACCTGCTATGCTTATACGATGTGTGAAGTTATGTGATAAGAGGCCAATGAATACGAACATTCTTCGCCATGATGAATTGTGCTAGCTTGTAGGTGTTGATATTCTTTAGCCACTCAGAGACTCGCACATCATGTTATGTAAAATCCCTCCTTTCCCAAAAAATGAGTCACTACTCTATATTGTGAGATTATCAAAAAACAATTCNTCATGTTATGTAAAATCCCTCCTTTCCCAAAAAATGAGTCACTACTCTATATTGTGAGATTATCAAAAAACAATTCCAATGTGAGAGAGTGCGTGAATAAGTTTGACATAGGCAAATCACGTCCGCTGCTACATGAAGTCCAATGCTGGAATACTGTTNAAGAGAGTGCGTGAATAAGTTTGACATAGGCAAATCACGTCCGCTGCTACATGAAGTCCAATGCTGGAATACTGCTGCTGTATTGTGGAATGTTTCTCACATGCTACGTCCAAACTGAACACCATGTTTTTGTTAAGCATCACTTGCCCACTTAATTGTCACTGAAGGGCGGCCATAACGAAGTCCTGCCACTGCTTGTAGTAGTAGTATTTACGTTAGGCGTAAGTACATTGGTCGCTGTAGTGATTTCGACAAGGGTAACGAAACCTATATTAATATGTTTATAAAACAATCATGTAATCACACCCAACNTGATTTCGACAAGGGTAACGAAACCTATATTAATATGTTTATAAAACAATCATGTAATCACACCCAACAGTAGAAATGCATTAAGTCACTAAGGAGGGGGTTATGTATAAGGTCCATTAAAAAAATTATTTGTTCACCATTACCCAGCTAGCAGGAAGAACCTCCCACAAGAACGTGAATCATTTGAAATGCAATGCACGTCTGAATAATTTTCATCAAATTATATGCTACCCTCACGCGAAGTTGTGGAACCGTTAGCAACCGCCGGGGCTCGGTTAACAGCGAACGTAGTATAGACGACCTTGATTGCAGCTACATGGAAAGTCCCGGGGGAAGCTGGTCCCGACGACTAATTATGGAGAGGTCGCGTGTGCCTTGAGAAGCTGTTCTGAAAACCGGCAGCGCTTCCAAGCGAAACACTTGGCCTAGTAACGTGTCCCAAGACCTGCTGGCTATCGTTATAGTTATGCTAAACATTTAGCAAGATTTTAAAGCTAGAATAAGATTATTTTTGCGGAAAACTCTTTAATCCAATCAGACTTAGTACATACAATTGTGTACGTAAACCATATAAAGATTATTTTCTGCCGGTACCGTAGCTGAGAGGTTCAAAAATCTATGACCTTCCCTGTGTGGTACTGGCGTGTAATCCGTGTCACGAGTTTAGGTTATGATTGGTTCGTAGCCGAACACAAAGTCGACAGTTCATTGGCTGTTGCAACAAAACAAGTGCTGTGTCGACCTAAGTACAGCATGCGTCATAAAATATCTTGTTTGCAACACCTGGAACCGTAAATTTAAGAGGTTCTGAAATTGTTAAAGTCTGTATTGATGTTCTGGCAAAAGTAGGCGTTGATGTTTTTAAGCGAATAGGTTTTGGTATTTGTTGTACTACACCGAAGGGAATTTTGTTGCAACAAACCAAAAATTTACTGAATAGTGACAAACAAAGAATACTAGCCAATGAGCGAAATACACAGGCTATAGTATTTTTTAGGTATTTATAGATCTATTAAGTCTAGCTTGATGCCAAATAATGTAACGTAAATATTGCAGGTCAATAATGGCGGTGAAACAAAGTGGTCCAGTGAATGGATATTACCAGTTTTCTATAGGCTAGATGTTTCAGGTCCAAGCAAACACCGGATGTTGTCGGGCTGTTCTAACATGCGCGCGTAATTGACTTACATGTGGTAATGTCATGTAAGTGGACANAACACCGGATGTTGTCGGGCTGTTCTAACATGCGCGCGTAATTGACTTACATGTGGTAATGTCATGTAAGTGGACAAATTGATTATCGAGAAAAAATTTCCCCTCTGTTTGTTTTTAAAACAGGTTAGTTAATATACACTTTACGATTGGGTGGTTGCAACTCAAAATGAATTAAGTTCAGTGACGGAATAACCTATTTGTGATCGTCTAGCCGAATCCGAAGACGTCTTCTCATCGAAACACNTATTTGTGATCGTCTAGCCGAATCCGAAGACGTCTTCTCATCGAAACACTGATAGTCCATTCACAGTTACTTCCAACTTTTCTGAAGCCCTGTTAGAGTTCTACTTTCAGGATGTTCTTCCTCCTTACGCAAACAAAGCTTGACCGAGTCTAGAAAATAACACCAAAGGGACAACACGCATTATTCGTGCGCACTCAGTGTGATTATATTTTGCTTTAAAACTATTTCTCACTAGGCATTACCAACACACCTATTTTATGAATGTTTTGTTAGTATTAATAATAAATTAAATATTATAATTTAGAGATAAAATGTAATTAAAAGTTCAGTTTCACCAAAAATAAGGTTCTTTCATTCAACACGAGTATAAAACGGCTGTGTTAATGACTTCTTTAGGAAACAATAAAACACCCAATATATAGAGTGATTTTTTAAAGTTTTGATTAAAAAAGTTTTAAGAAACCGCGAATAGACTACAGCTAATAAGCAAAGGAAAACTGCCTGTGCACCCGTAGAGTATTGAAGTACACCCTGCGTGTCACTCTTTCCCCAAAAATCAGGTGTCCCTTTAAACAATTCCCCTCCTGAAATTCAGGCAGCTCAGAAAATCCCACAATTGCTCATTGACAACTTGCAGATATGCTACACATATCAGTGATGCTTTAATGGAGCGATGTCTTCCAGTTACGCATCAACCCTGGACTCTCACAATNTATATGCTACACATATCAGTGATGCTTTAATGGAGCGATGTCTTCCAGTTACGCATCAACCCTGGACTCTCACAATTTCTGCTCGCCTCCGACAAATTTACACTCGGAGAAGACGTGAAAGGTAAGCACCGACAAGTAGCAGAACTATTGTGTACGCACGGAATATAGGCAGCCGATGGTGTCTTGTGGTTCGAGCATTCTCTTCGCTTCTTATCGTACATCCTGGTGAGAGTACTAAACAGCCGTTTGCTTGCAACACTTTACTGTATTGGGCTTTGCGTGGCAAGTTAAAGAGAACGACTTTAAAAGTCACGAACACAGTGTATCTAATCAACACCAATTTGTACGAACAGGACAATTTCGCGATTTAAAAGACTTGTGGTATAGACCCCACTGTCATATGTATGTTCTAGTTTAAGCTTTCTATTCATTGGTTGTTGTCCCAGTGATTATCCATTTTTACCTCAGACCAGGTGGCACGAGATTCGGTGCTTTTTTACCTACAGGTCTGTTATTACCTCAGAGTTCACCTTGGCGCGTCTAATTAACTGCGACCCAGTTGCAAACCTAATATAAATTATATGTTTCTATGTTTAGCTTGTAAAATTAATTCGCGATATTTTTCAGTACCTACCAATTTGACCTGCCGTCACACGTGTTTTCCGCATTCCCAACTAAGTGCAATGAAGAGCCCTTTGTCGAAGTGGGCGCGACGCCCTGCGCCTGAACGAGAATGTGATAAACGAGCACAGATTGCGGACTGATAACGATTTCCATTCACTACATGATGAGAGACTCAGTGAGTAGTCATAGTTGACTGTATATCGTGTAACGTCGACGCCAAACTTAGGAATCGTGTGGTGGCTGGCGATCTGTCTTTATTTGTGTTGCCCTTACAAGTACCGTGCAACATGTGTTCGCATATAGTGTTTAGAAACGTGATTCCCATACATATATGCAACACCTCACATTTAAAATACTGTTAATACTGACAATGCACGGCAGTTATAGTTAATTTGGACACTTTTAACACTAGAAGCGGTAGTGTCGGTGATATCGGAATGCTAATACTGCCATTAGCTTCGATACTGCAAATACAAATACTCTTAACTAAGTGTAAACGGGCAGTATATATAAATGTAACTCGCTGTTGTGTACGTAAAATTGGTAATTTATTTTTACAGCCACTCCTCAAAGTGGCGAAACAATTAGGCATGATTAGTGATCGCATATATTTTCGTATTGCTGCCGGCTGCTTTCTCTAACGTATATGAAGTTACGATACAAATACCACTTATGTATTAAAGAATGCGTCGTATTTATTTAATGATTTAAGAGAACTGCAGATTTATATACACTTATGATAAGATATAAATAAATTGCGTTTATAAGTTCATTACTGTCTGGCAGGAAGTCAAAAAACATCAAGTTGACAGGGTCTCTCTTCCTAACCATGAATAATTTACACTTAAGATTGCTGCCGACGTAATATTACGGAGCAATGAACTCCAAGAAAATTTCCGGAGACGTAACATTACGTTGCCAATGTCCTTAAAGGATACGGATGTCGCAATATTACCGTAAACTCCGCATGACTGNGGAGACGTAACATTACGTTGCCAATGTCCTTAAAGGATACGGATGTCGCAATATTACCGTAAACTCCGCATGACTGTGTTGAATACATGTCATGTCATGTCATATGACGTCAGCTGCACTCTGCTTCGCACTCTACGGGCACTAAAGACAAGCCCGAAGTGAGTTGCTGCAGGGAAACCTGGTGGTCTCTCCACTACCATCATATTGGTCCAATATCCACTGGCCACTTTGCTGAACTGCACAGCTTTCATTATTGACTGGCCATTAGTGGTTTAAGTGACATGTTGATGGTATTCCAATTAAATTTACTTTCATGTGTAGCAGGATATACAACACCGGTACTTTTCGCGTATTAGTAAAAAATATTTTTGTGTGCCAGACAGTTTTTGTAAGGAACTGATAATAGTGGAACGATGGATCTATGTACGCACGAATCACGTTTCCATTGGCAAAAATAAAATATCCTAGCGAACCCGAGGTGCACATGGATATATCTCAAAGTTTTAAAATAACAGGGGAGATGGTTTCATACATGTACTATTGTGAGAGATGCATCGACATATCGACCAGAATCTACCATGCAAATACCGTGGCAACACCGGTCGTCAAGTTTGCTAATAAACTATCACACTCGGACTGCGAAGTTCTGTGTTCGAGACTTGCCCAAAGACGTGGCTGTTTGTGCATTTTACTGGATACTAATTTCGGCTGAGCTTATTATGCAAGCCACCTCTCGTTTAGCTGAAAGGCATCGGGGGCGTTAACGAGCTCCCATTAGGATAAAATGAAATGCCTTGCGCTTATAAACTGCTTTTGCATGCGTTCCACGTAGGCCTTAATCATCTGCGATTACGAGAGCTGAGAAGCTGCGAAAAAATAACCACTGCTCTCGTCACTATCTCTTTAATTCTCGGGCGTCCATTCCCTCGCCTCAAAAATGAAAAATACCTCGACCTGCTCGGAAGGGGCGTGGTTTGGGGATGGTGTGAGAAAGAGAGTAGGAGGGGGGGGGATGATTCGGCTAACTGATCACTCGTAATTTAACGAACGTGTTTTCTTAGTGCGGTGTTAGTATTCAAGGCTTTTGTTTTGGATTTCACTTCTTCGATTCCTCTAATGGCTGCCTCCAATTTATCCCTTCTACTCTTCTACGCCAAACGCTTCACCATTCTGCACTGAGAACAAAATACCGTCGTAGGAACAAGTATTCTGCACCCACAGCCCATCTACACTGTTAATACAGATACAGCAATAGAGTGGGTTGTTGTTATAATCGAAATACCGTTAACATATGCTACAATAGTAACAGAACTCTCTGTTGTAGCCATCTCTGTGATTGTATATGCAACTATAAGTACAGTCAATAGGAGATAGCAATCGGTTATTGCTACACAACAGTTTGTTCCTTCGACGGAAAACCTTCGGCAACATCTGGATTGTTTCCGCAGCAAAAATAACTATTCTGCTACCGAAGTTCGGTTGCTGCTACTATGAAACCAGATTATGAGAGTGTTCTCTTGTCACTTCTCTTCTAATTTTTTAAGTGTCTATTCAAGAAAAATGCTGGTGAAATAATATACTATATGCTAGAGCTACCCGGTTGTTTAACCCTTTATATTGTAAAAAAGAATGTTTGGCAATGTTGTAGCGTACATACATTTCTTTCAAGAGGCCGTGAGTTCGATACCCAAGTAATTTTCGATCCCAATTAANTCAATGTTGTAGCGTACATACATTTCTTTCAAGAGGCCGTGAGTTCGATACCCAAGTAATTTTCGATCCCAATTAAAGAACAACTTCGCTTAACTTCCTTAACCCCTTTCAATTATGACGCTTGATGTTTGATATTGCACGTGAGGTGAATTTAATTATCTACACCGCACGGGGCCGCAGTGGTGTAGTGGTTAGACTGCTCGCCTCCCACCTAAACGAACCGGATTCGATTCCCGGCGTGGTCGCTCCCGGATATTCGCACGTGGGAGTCGTGCCGGACGATGCCGGCTGGTGGGCGGGATTTCTCGGGGATCTCCCGTTTCCCCCACTCTTTCATTCCAGCGGCGCTCCGTACTCACCTCACTTCACCCTCATCGAGTCTCAAGACCTCGATGATAAGAGCCGCCCAAATCTCCCTACTCTACTCTACACAGCACTAAGCAGGAAACAGCGTACAAAAATCAAAGCCCCTCACATATAGGAGATACTCATTATTGAGACTATACTCCTCCGTCTGAAAAGCATGTACTGTCGTCAAACACAGACCGGTTTCCTTTGGTTCTAGCATTACAACAAACTCTCGTATGCCAGAACCAAAACTTTTTTTTTCGTCGCGATGGTCAATCACNCCTTTGGTTCTAGCATTACAACAAACTCTCGTATGCCAGAACCAAAACTTTTTTTTTCGTCGCGATGGTCAATCACTGTATCCACGATGGAGGCCATGTTGCACATGAATGATATTCATGGCTGGTACTGTACTTAGCAAAGAATATGTGGCTCGTGTCTTGAGCGTCTTCCTTGTGAGTAATCTGATCTGTGAAATATGCACTTCTCGTTTATGAATGGTTAATACTAGTAACACCAAGCACCTAGCCCGTTGTTCGCTGGTTGCAAGAAACACGTCCCACACAGGTACAGACACACCGAAATATTATATGATTGCAACGCTTGAGCTCGTAAATGAATTTGGGAACAACCGGGCTCATATGAACCTCCCACGACCATAATTAATGTCGATGCAAAAAATGAACCGATAATTTTTTCTTTAGTTAATATACGTGATTGACCATCGTACAAAGACGGGGATAATCACTGTTCATAGTGTGAAATATAACGCTCTTTCAAATCAAATACGGAGGTTTTTGTCTGTCACTATTGACAAGTTTCTGTGTAAGATCAAGGAACTGTAGTAGCTAGTAAATTGCTGGTAGGGCGGGGAAGAAGCTACCTAACTTACAGCGAGCAATCACAATGAAGTGGCGAGGATAAGGGAGGATAAGAATGGACCTTTGACCTGTTACCACGCCTTTCATAACCAAATCCAATTGACGAACATCGTTTGTATATTTACCTCACACGACTTGAAAAGTGCGTTACTATGTATTTTTGGCATTTTTTTTTTTTTAGCTTTTAAATACTGGAAACTGCATGTCAACATAATAATCGAACATGAACAATGTTTCTCGCCTACCAGGAGAAAATAGATTCTACCGACATCTTCATCAAGTACTGAATTCGAAATTTTATTGCTCATTCATTGACTAGTGTGACTACGAAAGAGGAACAAAAACGGACAGTATATTATGGATGAGGAACAAGAGCACAGTGCAAAGTGATAAATTAATAAGAACGAGAAAATTATCCAGGCAGACAACAAACGACGCAGAAACAACGAGGTAAGCACAACTATAAGAAGACGAAAACAAACAAAACTATAAGTGAAATACACCCGTAAGTCACAGCGTAACAGTCGTGGTAGGAAAAATTACAGGCAAGAATTAGATACACCTAAAAGGATCAAAAATTTATGACGGTCCAGTCCGACAATGAATGACACAAAAACAACAAAGGTATCACAAACGAGAATAGACGACTGCAGCAAAATTTACGCACGAAATACAAAACCGCAAAAAAACTACTATATATGTATCCATTTTCTGTTCCATTTTATCAATCAATCTAGGCAGTTGGAAGCCCAATAAATTTTAGAATTCAGTTCTACCGCACCGTTGCCATTTAACTTCAAAAACCAACTTGATAAAGGAATGTTGGCACTTCGAGGTGTCGCTACAGGACTTAAGGCAGTCAGGTAGAGATGGAGATTAGTCGCACATCTCCACAACAGCGAGGTCGATTGTAATGCAGCGTGACTTCTTTCCAGTCGCCACCTTCTCGTACGTCCCGTTTCTTACTACACCCATTATCAACTCANTTTTTTTTTTTTAGCTTTTAAATACTGGAAACTGCATGTCAACATAATAATCGAACATGAACAATGTTTCTCGCCTGCCAGGAGAAAATAGATTCTCCCGACATCTTCATCAAGTACTGAATTCGAAATTTTATTGGTCATTCATTGACTAGTGTGACTACGAAAGAGGAACAAAAACGGACAGTATATTATGGATGAGGAACAAGAGCACAGTGCAAAGTGATAAATTAATAAGAACGAGAAAATTATCCAGGCAGACAACAAACGACGCAGAAACAACGAGGAAAGCACAACTATAAGAAGACGAAAACAGACAAAACTATAAGTGAAATACACCCGTAAGTCACAGCGTAACAGTCGTGGTAGGAAAAATTACAGGCAAGAATTAGATACACCTAAAAGGATCAAAAATTTATGACGGTCCAGTCCGACAATGAATGACACAAAAACAACAAAGGTATCACAAACGAGAATAGACGACTGCAGCAAAATTTACGCACGAAATACAAAACCGCAAAAAAACTACTATATATGTATCCATTTTCTGTTCCATTTTATCAATCAATCTAGGCAGTTGGAAGCCCAATAAATTTTAGAATTCAGTTCTACCGCACCGTTGCCATTTAACTTCAAAAACCAACTTGATAAAGGAATGTTGGCACTTCGAGGTGTCGCTACAGGACTTAAGGCAGTCACGTAGAGATGGAGATTAGTCGCACATCTCCACAACAGCGAGGTCGATAGTAATGCAGCGTGACTTCTTTCCAGTCGCCACCTTCTCGTACGTCCCGTTTCTTACTACACCCATTATCAACTCANAGTAATGCAGCGTGACTTCTTTCCAGTCGCCACCTTCTCGTACGTCCCGTTTCTTACTACACCCATTATCAACTCATTAGCGAGTTAATAGTTTTCCGATTTTAACTGCAGCTTCTCGTGGAACAGGAATTTCAAACTACCGCGTTCCTTTCGTTCTTTCACAAATAACTACTATTATTTATTCATTTATTTTTAGTTATGAATATAATTTCTGACGCCCTCTTGTGTTCTTGTAAAATTCGTAAACATTTTTGGTTCTATATTCATTCCAGGCCGACCTGAGACAGCAGTAATAATTTTTAATCAGTTCTATTGGGAAAACGTTGGGCTCTGTGTCTCGCTGAGTACATAGGCGTCTGCATATAGCATTTTTGTGCAACAGTATACTATCGTTGCCGCGAGGACTGAAATTAACAAACAGAAGCGTGTTGATGATACAAGTATATATTTTCCTTAAAGTAGGAGTATATATTTTCCTTAAAGTAAGAGTATATTTTTTCCTAGTAGCACTGCCCAAATTACACTCGAGGCCATGTTTCAAAGTGTTAATCCGTTTTGAGGCTCACTCCTACCTGGAGCTATTTTCCGCGCGGGAGCGATAAGGGCGACACTGCCACGCGCATTAAATGCGCCAACGCCTCTAGGCGCAAGGCTCTGAACTGGCGTGCAGTGTTATCGTCGCACTATGTATACCTATGAGACTTTCAGAGGTAACGATATTATTTTATAGGTGGAAAGTCTGTAGGAAGGTACACTGTAGGCAGGGCCCTCGAGTTGTTTCGACTCAACTTGGTAGGACGTACGGTCACGGTATTTCTTCAGGTTTAGTAACGGCCAAAGAGTAGAACAGGCCGTGTCAGAACCACCGTGGTTCAATCATCAACACTTCCAACTCAGGCGAAATAGCATAGCAAAATTATCGCTTGCGGTATCTACGCGTGTCTGCGAGGAGCTGGAAATTTAATTGGCCGTTGCTTATTGCTTTCGCCACGTCTTCTGTTCACTTGTCCGCAGAGAGCTCATCACGTTTACCCACGAATGGTTGTTAATGGCTCGCTGGTCGAGCGGCGTTTTTCAGTTCTCTGATATCATTAAATGGGTAGGTTTCTTACCGTATGCTACTTGCTTAAGGGCGTTGGCAACGTAACAATTTGCTATTTTATATTTGCACCACACACTGTTAAGCTTGTAAACAATATTGTGACTACTTTTTCTTTAGATAAAATTTGGTTTTGAGTGCGTGGTTTTTGCAAAATTTCATGTTAACCCCTTGAAACACACTTTAATCTACTGCTTTAGGTACTGCAAAAAAACTCTTTGTGAAGCGTGCTGTACTTACTTGTTTCGTTGTCACAGCCAATAAGATGGGGGCTATATGTTCGGCTACAGTAATAAGAACCAATTATGACCTAGAGCAGTGAGACGGTTTGCGAATCATTTACTCACAGGTAAACACATTNCTACAGTAATAAGAACCAATTATGACCTAGAGCAGTGAGACGGTTTGCGAATCATTTACTCACAGGTAAACACATTCGTCATTGAGCTTCGTAGTGTGCAGTATAGGTATGCTTAGCAAAAGTTATTTTACGAAAACTTAGGGGCAGTTACTAATTTAAAATTTGCAAACGTTTTCTTATTTTCAGCAATTTTTTGAAATAGCAAAAATATATCCTTTTAAAATTTTATAGACGCCTTGAAGTAGCTCTTAAAAACTTCTTTCGGTACGAATTATCTCATTTCTGTAAGTAAGTTAGTTTTTATNTAGACGCCTTGAAGTAGCTCTTAAAAACTTCTTTCGGTACGAATTATCTCATTTCTGTAAGTAAGTTAGTTTTTATTATTTTTCCATTTATAAAACAGAAAAATTGTGATTTTCATATTTACTTATGCAAAAACTATGAGTTCAATTTTTTTTTACGAGGAAACTGTATTTACTGATTATATGTAAAAGTTGAACATAATGTGGTACACATATAAAATAACAAATTTTTACGTAACCAACTTTGAGAATAAAATTTATGAATTTGAATACATGGATGTATGAGGTTTTGAAAAATCAGGGAACATAAATAGATTTTTTGCCCTTACGACATTTGGTATTGAAATAACACAAGAGTATACATGCTGAAAGTCTAGCCTGGCGCTAAAAGAACTTGCTGAGTTCACGTACCTCCAGCTATCGCCTGAGTAGTGCGTGCTGCTAAACGTCTCCCGGCATTGCAGAAGATGTATAATTCGCGGAGGCAGGCTGCACCCGGCTAGCCTCAGGGGGGCGNCGACGAGAACCCCCGACCGAGTCCGTTCCGCTTGCTCGGTGCGGCAGGGGCCGGAGGGCGCTAAGGCGGACTTTGGCACGCCGGACGACTGGCCCCGTCACCCGTACGAACAGGGAGCCTGAGTGAATATCTGTATCGAGGTCGCGCTGCTTGTACTGCTAATTCCAGTCACGCGCGCGGGCAAGATGCTGGTGCACCGTCGCCAATCAGACACAAGACCCGTTCCCAGAGTCTCGTGTAGCCAATTAGAGAATGCGTATGCCAACATCAAAGGAACCGTCATGTCATTTCGTCTCTGTATACTTTTATACTCTGTGATGCTGCCGTGATGGGTTTTTATCGGGCGGCTGCGCTATACAAAGACATAATATAAATCATTTTAGCCACTGTGTCCTTTATACGGGGCGTTGCACACTGCGTGCGTTTGATGATATACTCTGTATACGGCAGAAAACAGCGACCAATAAAGGAAGTCTATCATGTGTGACAGATATCATTTGTTGTTGAAACTGTAACACGCAATCTTACGAACAGTTGCTGCCAGTAACGCCAAGTACAAACTAATGTTTATATGTTGTGATATATGTCAGAGCGGTTGAATGACACTAGCACAGTCCCGAAAAAAAAATTTGACACAATGCAACGTCTGAAATGATATACTCATGTTTGAAGGAAATGGTTACATATGAAAGTCTACAGAAATTCTCCTTTGCCCTTAGCTAAACGTCTTATAGCGGTAGCACAAGATTATCAATACAACACTCAGCAAATATAAATTTTTCGATCTAAATTTTGAGAAACTATAACTGTTGTAAGTGTGTGAGACATTTCTCAGTTACGTTTCATGATCAGGTAACACCCTGAACTGTAAGGTCTGTAATTTTTTATTAATTTCTGGTTGACATTTTGTTACCTCAGCACTTCAAATGCGGTTATAATTTACAGACTTTCGAGACAAGCTAGAAGTGAGTGGCCTATATCCACCATTACATGCGAACACCGGTTCTGTAGGCGTCTGTATTCACACTCAGCACCGTGCACGCTTACTATACGACCGTCAGCAAATATGACGCCAATATGATCAAAGAACGTGGATGTTGTTCTCTTACAACAAACTACATACAAGTCAGTTCAACCAGGCTAAGTAATACGTAGAGACCGGAAAAAGTCACTTTATTATTTGGCATCAGGCTAAATTTCAGAGTGATGTACATATCAGAGGCGGTGTCGGTTCTCCATTGGCTGCTGCATAGATGTGAAGTCACTCCTTTTTTGAATGGACTGCACGTGATTGGACTACGCAATTGTGAAGTGTTTATTTGCTGGCGCAGTGTTACCCAGGTCGTGCCAAGTTAAGTATGGTTCAGATACAAATTTAATGCAAATGTATATGTGTTAGAAGTTCAATGTGGCCCAAATAATAACGCAAATTTCGCAGGTCTCTAGTAATATGTAGGGCGACTTGTTTCTCACGAAAGGATTTACTCGGAGGTTATACTTCAATACCCCGTGTACACACCTGCAGCCTTCCTTTGGCCATTGGCTGATTGTCTTTATGTAAAGAGAGTGTGTTACGTGAATGAGCCAATCAGAGTTAAGATTCTCCAATACTGACCTTCCGTGATTTGCGGGCAGACAGATGAGACGCGTAACTATTCAAATGATCCACTCACGAAAGTGGTTCTGAACTAAAGTGTATTGGAACATATCTTGTCCTGAAATCTTTTCGCGAAAAACAGGTGCCCCTAGTAATATGATGTTAGGATTTCTCATAGTTAGGGCCAGTGACTTCTCGCGTAAAAATCGGACCACACAGTAGACTTCAATACTATATACACACCTCAGCTGTTGTTATACCTCCATTGGCTGCTGGTGCCGTGTCCATCTTTGAGCAAGCCACTCAGGACTAAGTAACTCCGACACCGAACCTTCGTGATTCGTGCGAAAATGGTTAACACGGGTCAGAACATTTTTTAGCCAATAAAAGAAGCTGGACGACCCTACGGTGCTTTGGACTGTATCTTGTCTCAAAATCTTTTCGCGAAATATCACTGCCCCTACTCATAGTGTTAATAGGCTAAGTAGGGTCAAAAAGGCTTTTGAAAGTTTCGTTCGGACGTTTTCTGTTTGTTCATTCCGTATACAGTTCATCTTAATTTTTTTTTTAATAGACATTACGACGAGCATTCTTTGTATAGTTACCCGTCAATATCACTTTGTGTGAGTGAGTGTTGAGATTTGGGCGGCTCGTAACATCGACGTCTTGAGAGCCGATGAAGGTGAAGCGAGGGGAGTATGGAGCAGCTCCGGAACGAAGGGGCGGGGGAAATGGGAGATCCCCGAGAAAACCCGCCGACAAGCGGCATCGTCCGGAACGATTCCNTTTTAATAGACATTACGACGAGCATTCTTTGTATAGTTACCCGTCAATATCACTTTGTGTGAGTGAGTGTTGAGATTTGGGCGGCTCGTAACATCGACGTCTTGAGAGCCGATGAAGGTGAAGCGAGGGGAGTATGGAGCAGCACCGGAACGAAGGGGCGGGGGAAATGGGAGATCCCCGAGAAAACCCGCCGACAAGCGGCATCGTCCGGAACGATTCCCACGTCCGAAAATCCTGGAGTGACCCCGCCGGGAATCGAACCCGCTTCGTCTAGGTGGGAAGCGAGCAGTCCAACGACTACACAATGGCGTCCCCGCGACTCAATTGAAGAGGAATTTCAAATGTACATGTGTTTGAATTCTATCTTGTACTGAAATTATTCACGAAATTTTCGGTTATCTGCCTATCATTTTACAAGCAGAATGTCTGCAGAAAGACTAATTGTAATCGCCTACATAAATATCGTTTGATTTCAGTTACTAATTTTTCCGATTTAGCGGTTCGAAAAATAGCGTTCTTGTCCATGAGAAACGCCAACCAACAAGGTTTACAACACCCAAGCTATGTTGTAATTTGCATTTCTGGGTCGTTCCAAGTACGCGTTTTTTCTTTCGTAACGAAACTCTCCCGGATGAGGAAATTCTCCCATTTACCTGTGCCGACCGTATTTCAAACACTAGGAAGAGACGTCAGAATTTAACATAACTGGAAAGCTGGAACTAATCTGCTTCTTCATTGAAGCGGATTGAAGACCAGGTCACCTGCCGCGGAGGACATTCGCCAGAAGAGAAAAAGAAGCGCGATACTTAGATAATTAGTTAACCAACCTGTTCTGGGGAAGACAGATGCACTGGCCTGGGGTGTTTTGGTGTTACGGAGTTCCACTTCGGTGGGCAGTTAGACATCGTGTCCTGGGGCGAGGCACATTTTTAGCAGCAATCCAGTCGTCTGCAACGACGTTCACCTAGAACAGGTACTTCTGCATGAGCGAAGTGTTGAGGCTGCCCCTCGCGTTCACGAGTTCCAGCTCGCCGTTCGGTTCCGTGAGGCTGAATAGATTGGCGTCGTGTCTGATTTCATAGTCAATGCTGTAGAATTTTGGGCAATGAGAAAAATTTTGGTCAGGGCAACCCATTTTTTCTTGAAAAGAATTTCGTGCGGACTAGACTTAAATCTCCTACATAAACAATTCCAACACTTCTTTGGTTGTTACCCACGTTTCCTCGCCAGAGGAATAGACTAATCAGAATCAAGTTACATTGGCAATGAACAACCGTGGTTTCAGGGCGGACACCTAAGACGCGTAACGATTGAAACAATAAAATTTCGAAAGGGGATGTGAACTAATATTATTTGGAGTATAACAAGTAGGCGCTCCCAATTATGGTTGTAACAACCAAATTTCTGAGCCCATATCTCATCTATAATCACAGCAAGTCACACGGGTCGTTGGTAGCATCTAAATTTTTTTAAACCTAGGACAGCAACAGCAGTAGTAGTCAATTAACGACAACAGAGCTGCCCAATATGTTACTGTCTCTGCAACTGTGCATATAGATTCTACAGCGACTTTTTTTCCAACTACAGAACAGAAAGTTCTCCAAGATAATAACTCCGGAATGTAATAAACTAGCAGAATATTACAATACTGGAACCGGAGTTCCATTCATAAAGGTGTTTTGCAGCCCTGTGGTATTTTTTTTCTAGGGACAGAGTTCTCTTCTTAGGCTTCTTGCTTACCAAGACTTAAGAATACAACTGAATATGCGAATGTATGAGATTTTAAAAGTGACGGAATGTAAATTAACGGTTGAGTGCATGGCACACGAGTACCATTTTGAAAGTGGTAAATACGTTTTTCAGTGGTGTCTTTGAAATTCATTGCTAAATGGTCATATTTCTAGGGGCACTCTAAAATCGAAACACTGATAAAGTAGTGATTCATATTGAGTTCTAGTGAATCGCACTGTCCTTTCAGTCAAACCTCAGTGAATTCCACTGTTTTTCCAGTAGATAACAGCTCTATAACAGACGATTCAGAGAATTAATTATACCGATTCAGGTTTAGAGGTAGAGGAAACACGTTTTAGTTACTTCTCGTAAACAGCAAGATGAATAGTCACGGGGCAAGATGTTTTGAGAAGCAGGAGCGACTGGGTCACGGTGATTTGTAATACATGTTTTTAGAAAATAGAACTTGTTTACTTATGCACAAAACAATCTGTTTCCCCACGAAAAGAAATAAGACTTCAGAATAGGGCGGAATAAAACATTTCAGATATCACACTTAGTGCATACACAAATGTGAAGCTCGCTAACATGACAGAAAAATTTCAGAAGAAAAAGACATCTTCAGACAGTTAGAGATTAGAATATTCTGTATGAATACCTGTGTAACTGATACAGGTTACTGTAATGAACTTTGATCTAAAGTTCCACTAGTAAAATTATTTAGTCATCGCTTGAAGTTACATAGTAAATTATATTTCGCTACGGAAAGTTTGCACTCTAGTTCTGAGTATTGAGCGTTGCGGCGACGAAGCACTTGACACGCGGACCAGTTTCGCCCTTGTCGCTTCTTCGCTGCCGTGCCTCAAAAGCGGGAAGAATCAGAAGGTAGAAAGGCGCCAAAAGAAACTTTTAACTGAATCCGATTTCTGAAAACCACGGCGAAACCGAAATTGGAATTACCCGATCAGAAATCGGACTTGGGTACCTCCTAAATACATAACAGTCTGGCGATTCACTACCATTAGTACCACACTGCTCCTGTAAATACAGCTAAAACGAGTCATTGATTTCAATTTGCTCTGTAAAAAAAGTTATGTGGCGGAAGTTTTAAACCTGTATGTACATTGTACGGAAATAATACCACCTACTAAGATGCAAAGATAGGAATGCTAGCGTGGAGTGGAGAGATTCGAGCGGCTCTTAACATCGAAGTCTTGAGAGCCGATGAAGGATGAAGCAAGGTAAGTATAAAGCAGCGCCGGAATGAAAGCGTGGGGGTAACGGGAGATCCCCGAGAAAACACGTCAGATTCGAACCCGGTTCACCTAGGTGGGAGGCAAGTAGTCTAACCACCGTACCACCCTGGCCCCAGGAATGTTAGCGTCCCTGCTATACATAATTTGAGACTTCCCTAAGCATTTGGTTTTTTCCTTAGTAAATGTAGGAACGCTACAATAGATGTATGGGAAATGTCTTCACCATACGCACTTTCTCACTATACGTACACATTTATATGGTAAATTTGCGGATAAATTCTCAATGTGGCATCGGAGATTTCCACAGGATGGTATATTTTCTGCAACCTAAAAATTTAGGTTACTTATAGGCTGTTCAGGATAAAACGAGCACTTTTGATAGTCCTGTTTAGGATATGGTTTCCTGCCCGTTTTGTATCCTTCCGCAGTTTATAAATGAAGCATTGCCATGGGCCTCGTCGCTTTATTTATGCGCCTTCCAAGTAATACCAAGTAATTAGGAATACAACTTTATTAATAATATGCAGTTAGGGAATCTATTGTTTATAAAACAATCAGCACTTACTTCAGTGGACATAAATTTAAACATTACATTCGCAACACAACGCCGATTCATAGAACTACTTTACTTGATGTACTGCCAACTTAACTAGGAGGCTGCTTGTAGTCCATTCACGACTACTTCCAACTTTTCTGAAGTCCTGCTTAAGGTATACTTACAGGATATGCCTCACGCCTCATGCAACAAAGCTTATCCGATAATAGAAAATTACACCAATGAGACAACACGCCGCCTTTGTGTGCACTCAGTATAATATTATTCTGCATAAGAACTATTTCTTGCTGGAAATTACCAACACACCTATTTTCTCAATATTTTAATCCATGTTAATTACATTCTAAATATTAAAATTTATAGATAAAATATAAATAAATGTTTAATTTAACAAAAAAAAATTACTTTAAAGTTAACACAAAATGTTTGTGATACGTAACATAATTAGTAAACAACCACACACTTCATACATGGTGTGATTTTTCAAAGGTTTGATTCAAAAAGTGTAAAGAAACAGTGAATGGACTATAAGAGTATATACATGCACGCACGCACGCACGCACGCGCGCGCGCGCGCGCACACACACACACACATATATATATATATATAGTTACGGGCGGTAATTGGGTTTTTAAAGGTTGATCTTAAAAGTACCCACTTTCACTTGAACAACCTTCAAAAAAGATTTATGTTGTTTTTTTAGATATAGCTACACTCTTCATCCTTATGGTTAAATTATATACGGTTTTGATACTAACCAAAGCTTACACATAAAAGATTCACCCTTATTAACTACCACAACTACGGAATTTGAATCTAAATCTTTGCTGTCCGAAATAATCTACTGAAAATTATTTCCCCAGGGGAAGTTGGCACGTGTTTTTGTTTCTCTGAGAAGGAAAATAACGATTCAAAATGCGTGCATGATGCCCCATTAAAAGTAATTAATCGCATATCAGTTGTCGGGTTTCCCTCTGAAGGCCTCCAAGCGTTCGTCAGCGGTCGGGGGAAATGTATGTGCCGTTATCCTGACGGGGATTAAAAACAATTATTTACGGCGACAATAACTTGTCCGCCGCAGCGTTATCGAGCCCGGCTGTCACATTCGTTTTCCTACTCTCTCGGCTTTGCTCGGCACGAAGAGCGATGTGCAATGCACNTCATGCAAATTGTAAGCGAGTTCCGAACCCAGTAAACAACAGTTCGCAGGCATTAAGAAATCCAACTGTCGCTCGCGTGTTCCGGAAGCTTGTACGCTCCTCTTCTCCAGCGACTCAAAGTGACGGCCGCCATTATTGCTAGCGCTGGTCGCGCCATCAAAGTCACGTACGTACACTCTATGAAGTTATTTCGCAAATGTACTATAACAGACTCCGGTAGACCACCAACAGGGAGGATCGTTCAATCGTGCGACAGGCTGGAAGCACTCCACGGGCTTTGTGCTATCCAAGGACGTGCCACAGCAGCTGTGGATATGCTTGTGTCCACCAGTATCATATTCATACGTAGAGTGAGAAAGCACGAATGGTTAGGTTATTTCCCCGTACATTTAAGCTAGCTAGCGTTCCTGCATTTGCTCAGGAAACAGTCAAACGCGTAGGAAACGTCCCGACTTTTTATAGTAGCGACGGTGAACATTCCATATTTGTAGCCAGATGTATAGTATTATTTCCATACGACATATCGGTTAAAAACTTCCAATTCAGTTAACGAAGTTAACCAGAATTCTTTTAAGATTGTTTGTGTGTGTATATATATATATATATATATGTATATATATATGTCAAAGTTTGTAAGTTGTATGTATGTACGTTTGTTCCTTATACAATTCTACACTGTTCGGCGGATCTTAACCAAATGTAGTAGGCATACAGCTTCGGCACCCAACTTAACCATATTTGAGATCCACTTTAATTTACGGTTTCAGGTAGTGCTATTGGCAAAAATAGCAGCCCAATGTTGGAACACACGGAGAGTGGTTGGGAATACTGCGTGGCTAGCAAGCGCACTCTACGCCATATTCCCTCTGCAGTGAAAAATCAGCCTCTCGTCACTTGGGACACGGATTCGATAGCCAGTCGACGCAAACCCGCATGTACTAATATTCAACTTGTAGTCATTACTTGCAAATACTATTTCCTTGCGTAAGACTTTTTAGACCAATAAAATATTTATATAATTCAAGTAAAAATTACAATTTTAGTTTTTCTGTGCCGTACAAATTAACTCACATACCAAAATGAGATAACTCACATTGAAATAAGATACTATAATATACTTAAATATTTAAAATCAAGCTACGAAAAATGTTCACACTTTTGGCAACCCTTATTACTAATTTAGGTTATCATTGGTTCATATTAGGCCTAATCTAGTTGAACACAGAACCTTTAGCTCATTGGTTGATGGAACAAATGTTATGTTGACCTAAGTATAGCACGCATCATAAGATTTCTTTTTTGTAACACCCATTCGGTTCGAAACCCCTAAAATGGGGTCGTGCATCTTTTATTGCCCTATAAACTTGGGCAACGCCGGGTAGTTCTGCTAGTCTACTTATATTTGTAAGAAGTATCGTTCAACTAGTATACGTTACTTCCAAGCACTCTTTCCTCGNGTAACACCCATTCGGTTCGAAACCCCTAAAATGGGGTCGTGCATCTTTTATTGCCCTATAAACTTGGGCAACGCCGGGCAGTTCTGCTAGTCTACTTATATTTGTAAGAAGTATCGTTCAACTAGTATACGTTACTTCCAAGCACTCTTTCCTCGCATAAATAAAACAACGTAGAAAAAAATGTGCTGTTAGAAGACTTATTATGTAAATATGTGCTTTGAAACGTTTGTATACGTTTTCTTGTATACTTTCAATGCAACTAGACTACACTCAAGTTAATAAAAATATTTTTGCCATGAAAAACTTTGATATTTTACAAAACAAAACGCAGCAAACCATGTTATCACAGTCTGCCCGTGCGTTTTTTCGACAATGTTGTTGGTGAAGAGTAGGCCAAAGTCGATGCTGGGTACATGCGCAGAAGATGGAAATCGGTCTACCTGGGGTCGCGGTTGTCTAGTGGCAAGACTATTCCCGCCAAGGCAAACCGGGTTCAATTCCCAGCGTGGTCATCCGGATTTTCGCACGTGGGAAACGAAGCGGGCGTAGCCGTCGATCGGCGGGTTTTCTCGGAGCGCTCCCTTATCCCCTGCCCTTGCATTCTTCCACTGCTACAACTTCACCTCACTTAAGCTTCACCAGCGCTCAAGATACCTGATGTTATGACGTCTCAACTAGGTCTACCATAGTTTTAATCAATTGTTTGCACCCGCCATGGATTGTACGTGAATAACCAAGCTCTTTTGTAATCCATAGTGATTTGTGTCTATGTGAAAATCAAGTGGAACTTCGAAGTTATTACAAAATCAAATATTTTTAAGTCAGCTACTACTCTATTATTCGCAATAACCAGCAACTCTTATCTAACACTGATTAAAAATGAATTTAAATAGGAATTCCTTTTTCCCATTCACTGCCAGCGTTACTTCATATATACATTACCTTCAGTGTTTACTTGAAGTATGTGCAGTTGCAGTAAGAGAATTTGTTTTTTCAAGTTCTGTTTCAAAAATTCTTACTCGACAGAGAACTGGCCAAAGGTGCTAAACTATGGACGCCATTGAGCGACCGTGGTCCACTTTTGTAGCGAACTTCTGCAAATTCGCAAATCTGTCGGTTACATTCGTACTGCATCCATACTGTAGAATGCCTACCTATTTGCGGCACAAGTTTGAATCTCGCGTCTACGGCCGATGGCACATCCAAAATATTTATTTGCGGATCGTGATTGTGGATGTTGACACAAGTGGTTTACCCCGAACCCTTTGTTTATAAGTGTTTGGAAATTATCGTTGTGTTATCAAACAGTTACAGTATCGTCAATTCGTAATATGTAAACAAGTGTTTTTAAAATGAAACCAAATTTTTTTGTTGAAATTGGTAAATGGTCGTGATTTAAAGATCGCAGTAGTTTATACATTATGTCAGTTGAGACGGCAATTCTACATAAATTAAAATTCTTCGGGACGCCAGGAAATAAATTTCGCCTGGAATATTTTCCCGTACAATTCTTCTGAATGATAGAAAAGCGGAACGTGATGCGAGGAAATGAAGGGAACCCCTTCTGTTGCAACAGTGCGTCTACCGTTTTACCGAGGAATTCCAGAAGATATTTCTTTCACAACTGTGGTTTCTGCAGCCGTCACGCTTCAAAATAACAATTCCCGGTGCATTAACGGTGTATGCACCGGAATTGAACCCTTGGAGAATCTGGTTCGAAGCCGATTTTCTACACTGGTATTACGGATCAGATATGTAATTTCGTGAACACTGAGATCACGTAAAATACCACAAGTACATTAAATGATGTGTTAGTTAAATAACTGATTATTTCAGTACAATTCTTGCTTCTTTTATAACTAGCAAAGCAAAACGTTTATGCAATACGTTATCAGATAGTTTTGTGGAATATAAATTACTACATTATATTTATTTTCGTTAACATAGCACCCTTCAACCACAGGGGTTACAAACAGGTTTTACCACGGTCTGCATCACCACATATAGTGGAACATTTAGTAACAAGCGATTTGAAAGAAAATTGCTCTTATTAAGTAGCATGTACTTGCAATTATTGGTACTTTTTGCCTCGCACACCGTATAATCCAGTAGTAATCGGCGACGTGAAAAGTAAGGCAGAAACATGCTTGCAACTAGAGTATATAATTCTATTTTTGTAAGAAAGTCATATTTAGAACAGTACCAGTGAGTGGCCGAACATACGCGCCTTACCAAAGACAACTATCGTTAGCAGAGGTACCTTATATTATACTGCAAAAAGACAGTTACAATGAAATTTAATAATAACTGTCGTAAAGAAACTGAGAAAAACTGTTTTCTTTATCGATGTGAACATTTTTAACTTGTCGCATACCAATAATTCACAGTGAAGAACATTGGACAATGAGCACGATCAACAGAATCTACCCACCTGCAGTTTGAATCCACACACAGTACAAATAGATGCCTACGTAATTCACATTAATTCGGCAAGTGAGTTGGAAAGAAGGCTTTTAAAGATTAACATATGTAACCAAGCGATGTCTAGTGCGGGACGGGTCGAGCGAAATTATATAATCTAAGTCCGAATCAGTGATACCAATCAGTGAAATGACATTCACTGAAAGTCAGTTGATAAGCTGGTGAATCAAGCAAATTAACTGGGAACAAGTGATGTATAGCAGTGGAATTCTTGACATTCAGTGGGAAACACAGTTAAATAAGTGAAATTCAGCCATAATATAAATTAGATATCGGGCACTGATAATAAAATGCTCAATTTGCACTTTTTCCGCCGATTTGGCTCATTTTTCACTGTTTAAAGTTTTGAGTGTACGATTTTACATGTTAAATTATTTTTGGCGTGCCTCGGCCACTTTTTACGATATCGCTTTCAAACAGAAAACACTTTGTGCCCTTTGAATAGAAGAACAACTTTACAAGAGAGAAAGAATGGCATAATTGATACAAGTTTGTGTTTTTGCATTTTTATTGTCTGTAAATCTTAATTTACCCGTAGTTTTCACAGTATTAAAATTATATATATATATACATACTCAATTCACGGTATTTTAAGTTTTTCAGAAGCCCTGCTGAAGTTCTACTTCCAGGATATTCCTCCACCTTATGCAAACAAAGCTTATATAATTACGTCATAGGGACAGTGAACAGATTATTTTTTCTCAATCGCTGTAATAATATTTTGCATAAGAACTATTTCTTACTAGGTATTACTAACACACCTATTTTATTCTTGTCTGTATTAATATTAGTTATACTTGAAAAAATATATAATTCATAAATAAAATGTAAGTAAATGTTTAATTTAACCAAAAATAAGGTACTTTTATGTTATCACAAGTATAAAACGTTTGCGATATATGACGTATTTAGGAAACAACTGAACACGACATACGTGGGATATTTTTTTTTCGAAGGTTTGATTAAAAAAGTGTGAAAAAAACCGCGCACATACTATAAATCGTTTAGTAGAAATGTGGCCCGGGCAAAGTTGGACAGAGTTTGGTTTGAAAGCGATATCGTCAAAGATGGACGATACACGTTTAAATTCGTTTATAGTCAATTCGCAGTTTCTTCACACTTTTTGGATCAAAATTTAGAAAAATCACCTCACGTATGATGTGTTTCCTTGTTGTTATGTATCACAAGTGTTGTTTACTTGTGTTAATATAAAATAACTTTAAAGTACCTTAATTTCGGTTAAGTCGAAATTATATTTATATTTTACGTATAAAATATAATATTACGTTTATAATCAAAATGAATAAAAACCAGGCAGAAAGTGTGTGTGTTGGTAACGCCAAGTTATAAATAGTCCTTATACGAAATATTATTACACTGAGTGAGCACGAATGAAGTACGTTGCCTCTTTGGTGTAATTTTGTATATATTTAGTTAGGCTTTGTTTGTATGAGGCGGAGGAATATCCTGGAAATAGAACTTTAGCAGGGCTTCACGAAAGTTGGTAGTAACCGTGAATGGACAATAACACGTAAAAACCCTATCCAGCACTAGGTTGTCACGTTAGCGTGCGTGACCTTATGCTGGAATCACGATGATGCAATGACATTTAGAGATGGAGGATGCTATGTTCGAGAATTTCTTCCCGCAAGGAAATTACAGTTTATTTCAGCCCGAGAGTCACTGGACGCGTACAGAGAAAGCAGACGTGAAGAAGGATCTCCAGTCCAGACCAAATTACAGATGATGGCTCGCCGCTTGAAAGGAGTGCAAGTACATCTATCGCTCTACTCAGCAAACACTAAATGTAATGTTTCCTGGTCAGAGAGACATAGAGAGACATAGAGACAGAGACATAGAGAGAGACATAGAGACATAGAGAGAGAGACATAGAGACATAGAGAGAGACATAGAGACATAGAGAGAGACATAGAGAGAGAGAGAGACATAGAGATAGAGAGAGACATAGAGAGAGACATAGAGAGAGAGATAGAGAGAGAGAGAGAATGAAGCATCGTCCGGCCTGTCCCGTTTGTTCAGTTATTTTTATTTGCAGACATGTTCTCCGCTTTGCATACTGGATCTTCTTAAATGCCCCGAAGGCGACAGTTTCACAAGAGAGTACATCGACTCCAGATGGCCAGAGGAGACGTATAAATAGTTCCTAGTTTTTTTTTAGTTGTTTATTTGTTTAGACACAATAATTAACTTCTAGTACGAAGTCAGCAGCCTTCCAAAAGCTAGTAACATATTGTTTTGTGTTCTGTTAACAGAAAAAAACAAGGAGAGCCCAGCAGTTTTGCATGTCCAGCTGGAGGAACGTTATTTTGTAATATTTTAACCTCTCCAAAGTTAAGTGGTGACGAAGTTGCGTGATCATGCGATATTATAGGTAACTATGCTTTTTTTTCGCCATTATAATCTACTTTAATTCTGGTCTATTTTCCAATTCCGTTTTTATATATCTGGGTTTATTTCTTCAAATTGTCATCCTCTTCTATAACTCAATGCCACCGAGCAAGGTGCAACAGAAGTAGAAAAATTTACCTGCTTTCGAAAGAATCTTGGTTCGGTTATAGGTTCATCCGTCCTGATTTCGGTTTCCCCATGATTTTCCGTAATCCCTCCATGTGATCATTCTTCAATACGGGCCGTGGCTGGTCCTGACAGACTGAGAAACTGGATCCGTCTGTGATGACCTCGCTGGCCAGACGTTATACCAAAAAACCGACTTTTACACCACGCAAAATGGTTTTCGTGCGAGGCCTCGCATGAGAAATTGCTTGCGAGAATATCAGGAAAAACCCTGTGAGAAAAGAGTCCACAGATCAAACTTGCAGCAAAATACTTTCTTGCATTAAAAAAGTTGATGGTTTCAGAATAGCCATAAGTTAAATAATTAAATCTCATGAATACTTTATGTTTTCAAGAAGTGTTTAATATAACAGGATATTCCATGGACTCGTCCAACAGTTTCGCAAAACTATGTGAACTCCACTGTGTTTCCAAAACTAAATTTTCAAGAGTTCTTCACAGTGAATATTTTTTGCCTGATTCATCTCCGCACAGCTATATTCTCTGCACTTCTCGTATATGTAGTCATGGCTAGCAGAGCACAGACAATAGAATCATTCGTTTCGTGGAACTCTATACTGAAACCAGTACATACTCTATCTCCTGCCTTCTTTCATCTGCCCTGCACGAGATATTCTTGCATGAGATTTAGTAAGAGAGACCCAAGTTGTAACTGTAAAAGCTGCTTAAATACACAAAAATTGAAAGCTAAAAACTCAAGGCCAATGACGTCACAGCCTTCCTTTCGTTCTTCATTATCCAAGTCTTAAACATAACAAAAATGAAAACAATTCAAAATTACAACGTACAAAACATTGTTAGAAACCCAAAAAATAGCGTTTCAGACGTTCCACTGTAAGTACGCTCACCTGAAAAAAAATGATACTTCCTCACAAAACAAGCTCGCAACCATCTTTTCAGCCCCACCTCTTTATCACAACCAACAATGCCTATTTTTTCCACAAAGTTCTTGCCCCAAAGCACACCTTCCAGAGTTCTGAAGGGGTTCTATTTTTGAGGCGGCCTCCTGGTTGAAGGAATTCTGCTCGTCTGAAGCCTAAAAGCGTGGGAGGGCTAGGGGCTACCGAGACATGCGCATCAACTCTCTCATCGCCTCTACGCGCAAAACACTGAACTAGCGTGCAGTCTTGCCGTCGATAACGCGCCTCTATGAGACTCTCAGCTGAGATCCTACCATGTTATGACGTTATAATTAAGATAAAGTTTTGGTGCACGTTTCTATTACTTTTTTAATGTTTTGTACCGGAATGTTTATACCTAAAAATGACCGCGAAAACTCCCGTTTGATCCATTTTCACAATCACCAAAAACGTGCTTTAAAGAGAAACGTAGAAACTAAAAAACGTATCCATACGCGTAACGTTTCTTAAATGCTATTCGTAAGCAGACTTGACTCAGACACATTGGACGGTTTTTTAATAAAACGTTTTCTGCTGGAGCTCTGCACACCGTTCGGTGGCCTACCCAGGTGGCCACCTTAACCGGGCTCGATTCCCGGTGGGGTCGCTCCCCGGATTTTCGCACTTGGGAATCGTGCCGGACGATGCCTCTGGTCGGTGGGTTTTCTTCTCGTTGATCTCCCGTTCCCCCNGGTCGCTCCCCGGATTTTCGCACTTGGGAATCGTGCCGGACGATGCCTCTGGTCGGTGGGTTTTCTTCTCGTTGATCTCCCGTTCCCCCGCCCTTGCATTCCGGCGCCGCTCCATCCTCACCTCGCTTCCCCCTCATCGGCTCTCAAGTCCCGGATGTTGATAACCACCCAACCGTCTCCACTCCACTCCCCACTCCTCTTTTAACGGTGATAATTAAGAAATGTGTTGCGAACTCATTTTAGGACAAGTTAGGCTTCAACCACATGTGATTTTCAGACTTATGTAATGTTTGCAATTGGTTCACAGTTTATTAGACGCGCCCACAGGTATACACTGAGACAATAACAGACCTGCAAGGAAACAATCACCGAATCTCGTGCTACCTTGTCTGAAATAAAACTGCCTACACACCTGGACATAATGGAAATTAACTGAAATTTGGAGCTCGCAAAGACATAGTAGAGGGGAGTCTAGCCAACGGGTTATTTAAAATGGGAAATTTTCCTNACTGAAATTTGGAGCTCGCAAAGACATAGTAGAGGGGAGTCTAGCCAACGGGTTATTTAAAATGGGAAATTTTCCTATCCCTGATGATTTATCTAATAAAGGCTTACAGGCTTACAGCCAGTAATAGATCATTAAAAACAAATAAAATCTCTNATCCCTGATGATTTATCTAATAAAGGCTTACAGGCTTACAGCCAGTAATAGATCATTAAAAACAAATAAAATCTCTAATCCAGTTTGTATAGAAATGTAGACATTATAATTTTTGTATAGTGACAGACATTAAGACCGTTGACGTTGCTCGTCGCTTGTATCACACGTCGCGACCATGCCTTCGTAAACGTAATTAAATTTTACAGCGTGAACCTTCACGATTTAGGACTCTTATAACGAATACATAGGTATATTTAAAACTTTCCACATAAATTAAACTNAGCGTGAACCTTCACGATTTAGGACTCTTATAACGAATACATAGGTATATTTAAAACTTTCCACATAAATTAAACTGAGGTGTTTTATGTACTTAAAGTTTTGCTATTTTTCTGATTTATATCTGGTTTCCCTATCATTCTCTTCCCAATAAAGTGCTTTCTGTGAACAACAGAATTTTTCAACTTTGCCCTCTGTCAACTACCGTCACGAATAAAGAATTCTTTTCTTTGCNTTTTCTGTGAACAACAGAATTTTTCAACTTTGCCCTCTGTCAACTACCGTCACGAATAAAGAATTCTTTTCTTTGCGGTGCAAATTGACCACTCTGCTCAATTTATATTGTAGTATAAAAAAATTCCAATATTGGGAAATGGTTTTAAATATTAGTTAAATTTACTTGTGAGCCTGTATACAACAACTGTAAAAAGCTTTGTTGTTACGAAGAAATGTCTTGACGTATGTTGTTGAAAGATATAAGAAAATTGCAGTAAAGGAATTTTTGTTTTTAATTACGTTTATTTTCTACTATACAGTATAATGCACATTTATGCTGAGTAAGAGAAACGGCACGGTAACTAAAAATTTAGCTTAAATAAACTGCAATGCAAGCCTAAAAACTCAAAACTGTACCCATGGGTAGGAATTGTGGTTTATCGCGGGAAAAGTTGACTTTGCTTGGATTCAACGAACTGTGCACCTTTCCGGCAGTTTTCTTTACTTATTGGCTGCCATGAATGTATGAAACTACTACCACATTTCACTGGGCCAATAAGGATTCTGATGGTATAAGGCTGAACGTTCGTGACTGGTATGTAAACAAATAAGCTGAGCCAAGACATTGTTCATCCTATCATAAAAGAATAAACTTGCTAGAGTGTTATCGAAGATATGTTGCCTCAAATAGTTTTTGCGATTTTCCATCACCNATCATAAAAGAATAAACTTGCTAGAGTGTTATCGAAGATATGTTGCCTCAAATAGTTTTTGCGATTTTCCATCACCTCTACCCATGGGCATATACGCGCGTTGCCACTCGCACTTCTGAGTGCTACGGGCACATGGGAAAAGCTTCCATCACTCATATTGTAGATGCCCGTGCAAGACATAATGATTTCGGGACAAGGCAACACCACTTTGATTATTTTGACCAGCATTTTCAGGCGCCAAGTTTTCAGACAGGATACCCCGGCCCAGATGAAGTAGTTTCCAAACTGGGCCATTTTAATGATTATATAACAACTACTATCGGCGTGAAACGTAATTGGCAGCTTCCTGTAACGACGGCGGCCAAGAAAGCAGTTTGAGTGGATAAGAATAAAATACCAGGCACAATGTGCCTACGATTACAGTTTCTGTAACATCGCAAAATGTGCGAGTTATTTGTCAGTCAAAGATACAGCGCTTTCCTATAACAAACCTAAAATTTTTTATGATTCCCTATATTAATTTTAATACTCCATGTTTGGTACTTGTTTTTATTTTGTTATGTTGAAAAGAAGCATTCAGTGAGCAAGCCAAAAATTAATTCGTTAATTTTTTACTCCTCCAGTTTAAACAAAAATGTCACTGTTTGCAAATATTTCTGAACAAAACAAACAATAAATTTGCAAATAGCACCCAACATTAATCTCTTATCTAAATATCGTGTCAGATATNCAAACAATAAATTTGCAAATAGCACCCAACATTAATCTCTTATCTAAATATCGTGTCAGATATTAATTTTAATTTTTTTATATGAAACAATAACAAAACAAAATACTGTAAAAAAAACTATTACCACAAGAAAAAAATTAATTTTGCTTTTCGCTCAATGATAACACGCCATTAGGTGATTTTGTTGATGTTCATTTTGGCGACATGGTTCTCCAGGTTTCTAGAAGTCAAGAATTTTCAGAAATAAACTGCATTACAATTCATGCAGTAAGAAACCAGTGTTGAATATGACGTCTCAAACCAACTACACGTGTCTATAAATAAGTTTTGCACCGCCGGGATTACTGAAGTTACTCGGTTGCACACGTTACAAGAGAAAGCATGAGATAAAAATACTTACCGTCTGTACAGATTATCACGCCTGACATTCCGACGACTCTTTGTACTTTACGATGCCTGCTGTTCCAGCGAACATCCTTCATGGGCAACCAAATTACAGGCGAAGCAAAACTTTTATGAGGCGTCTAGCACTGTACATTAGGAGCAGTTTATTATAGTCTATTAACAGTTTCTTCGCATTTTTTGAATTGAACTTTTGATAAATCCTCCTATGTATTATGTGTTCGGTTGTTTCCTTAATTTATGTCTCGTGTTCCAAGCGTTTTATACTTGTGTTAACAATAAGTACCTCTTTTGTTTAGTTAAAATGAATTTTTTACTTATATTCTATCGACAAGTTATAATATTTAATTTATAATTAATACGAAGAAAACAGAGATAAAATAAGCGTGTTGGTAATGCCTGGTAAGAAACAGTTCATATACAAAATTATCTTCAACTGAGTGCTCACGAATCCAGCACGCTGTCCCTTTGGTGTAATTTTCTATACTTGGTTAAGCTTTGTCTGCACGAGACAGAGGAATGTACTGGAAACAGAACTATTAATAGACCATATATATACATCGCTTGCTGTCAAAACTCGGGTGTAGAATGGCGGTCGATACCAACCGAAGACGACGCTCACCATAGGCTTGATGGCGAAGGCGAAAAGGCCACGGAGCAGCAGGTCTCTGCATCAATCCCCGTCTCGGGCAGGCAGACGCACGTACCTCGGTAAACAGATCCGTGGTTCCAGCATCCTGGGAACACCTGGACCAGAAAACGCCCGTGGAAAGACAAATAAAAAAAAGTTAAAAAAAAAAGAACGGGACGTAATCGTGGGAAGAGACGGCTAAACCGCCAGGCATCTTGATTTTATTTTCGGCGCTCCCGCAGGGGGGAAGAAAAAAAAAAAAAAGGAAGTGCATACCCAGAGCAGGAAACTCTCTTTCCGGGAGTCTGTCTGCAGCCGAGGATAACAAGACGCGGAGGAATCCAGACGCGTAGTTATCATGAGAAAGTCCCTGGACTTCTTGCCCCGCGCGACTGCCAACTGGGGATGGATCGGTGAGGCTCCGGCCAGACAAGTGGCGTGGGACCGATTCCCCTTCGGAGCGCGTTTCTCAAGTGGCTTTCCCGCTGAATTTAACTTTACGTATATGTAGTCCATTCACGATTACTTCCACATTTTCTGAAGCCCTGTTAAAGTTATACTTTCAGTATATTTTTCCTCTTCGTGTAAACACAGCTTAATTAAGTCTAGAAAATTACCGCAAAAGTATTGCGCAACGCGTTCGCACTCACCCAATTTAATATTTTGCATGATAACTATTTCTTACCAGGCATTTGCAATACGCACATTTTATCTCTGTTTTGTTAATATTGATTATAAATGATAGATAAAAAAAAATATGAGTTCGAAATTAATTGAACAAGAAATAAGATATATCTATGTAAACAGAAGTACAAAACTGTTGTGATACATGACGTACATAGAAGACAGCAAACACGTCATACGTGTGGTGATATTTCAAAGGTTTTATTCGGAAAGTGTAATGATACTGCAAATAGACTATCCCTAGATCAGCCCAGCATGTATAAGTCTTCGTGGTTTTAATGGCGCCGTCTGGCTGCAGGTATTTTGTGTCTCCGAGGCCAACAGGCTGTTAACGGTGAGCTCAGCGCTTTCGAATGCCTTGCTTATTCTCTACTTGTATGCTCATTGTGTGTTCTTCCACCCCATTTACAAATAATATTTTTAAATATCCTCTGATGTGTTGAGATTTGCAAAAGTTTTGGGAGGCTTGCAACCTCATAGGTGAAGGAAAAAAGTCCAATTTTACGCGCACAGTTAATCGGCGAAACTGCCGAGTCACTGTTAGTGAGTTATCTGAGGATTGAAGAGATTAGTGTTACCGTTCAGATGAAAATGCAGTGTAACCATTGGTGAATCACAAGTTTATGCTTGTGATCCCTGAGCTAACGCACCGAAAACCCTGGACACTCTCAGACCCGAACGACCACGTTATGGTCGTGGTCGTTCGGGAATATGTTGTTTTCCAAGATAATATGGATAATATTTTACAAAAAATACGTCCCACCAGATCAGACAACCGACAGTGATTACTATAGTCTAGTATGAGAGATGCAGTTTATCAAGANCCAACTGGGGATGGATCGGTGAGGCTCCGGCCAGACAAGTGGCGTGGGACCGATTCCCCTTCGGAGCGCGTTTCTCCGGTGGCTTTCCCGCTGAATTTCACTTTAGGTACAAGTAGTCCATTCACGATTACTTCCACATTTTCTGAAGCCCTGCTAAATATACACTTTCAGTGTATTTTTCCTCTTCATGTAAACACAGCCTAATTAAGTCTAGAAAATTACCGCAAAAGTATTGCGCAACGCGTTCGCACTCACCCAATTTAATATTTGGCATGATAACTATTTCTTACCAGGCATTTGCAATACGCACATTTTATCTCTGTTTTGTTAATATTGATTATAAATNTCTTACCAGGCATTTGCAATACGCACATTTTATCTCTGTTTTGTTAATATTGATTATAAATGATAGATAAAAAAAATATGAGTTCGAAATTAATTGAACAAGAAATAAGATATATCTACGTAAACAGAAGTACAAAACTCTTGTGATACATGACGTACATAGAAGACAGCAAACACGTCATACGTGTGGTGATATTTCAAAGGTTTTATTCGGAAAGTGTAAGGATACTGCAAATAGACTATCCCTATATCAGCCCAGCATGTATAAGTCTTCGTGGTTTTAAGGGCGCCGTCTGGCTGGAGGTATTTTGTGTCTCCGAGGCCAACAGGCTGTTAACGGTGAGCTCAGCGCTTTTGAAAGCCTTGTTTATTTTCTACTTGTATGCTCGTTGTGTGTTCTTCCACCCCATTTACAAATAATATTTTTAAATATCCTCTGATGTGTTGAGATTTGCAAAAGTTTTGGGAGGCTTGCAACCTCATAGGTGAAGGAAAAAAGTCCAATTTTACGCGCACAGTTAATCGGCGAAACTGCCGAGTCACTGTTAGTGAGTTATCTGAGGATTGAAGAGATTAGTGTTACCGTTCAGATGAAAATGCAGTGTAACCATTGGTGAATCGCAAGTTTATGCTTGTGATCCCTGAGCTAACGCACCGAAAACCCTGGACACTCTCAGACCCGAACGACCACGACCACGTTATGGTCGTGGTCGTTTGGGAATATGTTGTTTTCCAAGATAATATGGATAATATTTTACAAAAATACGTCCCACCAGATCAGACAACCGACAGTGATTACTATAGTCTAGTATGAGAGATGCAGTTTATCAAGANAAAAAATACGTCCCACCAGATCAGACAACCGACAGTGATTACTATAGTCTAGTATGAGAGATGCAGTTTATCAAGAAAGGCCAGCATTGCTTTGGGAATTAACAAAGATATACTTTCTGAGATAATACTGAGAACGAATAAAGCGACTGCACGTTTTAAAACTTTGTATTATAAAAACAAGCCTTTTTGCACTTCGTTAATATCACCATTTAATATATACAAAGCTCTGTGACTCGCTCCAACTCTTTGAGACCAGGAAATCAGCAAGTGAGTACGGTAGCTTCAACAGTGTTGCCAGATGTCACTGTTATAATATAAGCATCTATATCTCGGCAAGGTTGGTGAGGCACAGTGTATTATACGCTGTTCATGGTTAACAGAGCACTTTTAAAACCAACCTTTGAAAAATATCACTGCCCCTACATGCATATATTTTAACGTGCACAATGACTGACAAGCGGCCAGAAAAGTTGGTAACGACGGAGGGGAAGTAGTTCCATATCTTAACGTTGAATTAAAAGTGCCAGTTAAACGCTTTGGGAATACTAAAATGATTTATTTTACTTTCTGTTTCTTAATGCATTATAAGTGTAAGAATTAATAAACTGGTAAATTATTTACCTTTATAATAATATCACGGTTTCGTCTAACTGACGTATGAATAAAGTGGCCAGGCCCATCGCAATGTTAATTTTATATATCGTGGAAGAATACAAAATATGTCTACAAGTAGAGCTTAAGCAGGGCTTTTCAAAGTGCTCAGTTAATCGTGAACTAACTATAGTATGGAATGTCCTTTAAAGAGAAAGGGACCTTCAAGCCGTAGCCGCAACAACCCAATTGCAGCACCTGCAGATATCTGTGTATCGTAGTGGCAGGCTGATCAGATGGCGAGGCTGTCTGGGTGGGTTAAAAAAAGGTCGAGAGGAGGGGGAGGGGAGTCGTTGACCTATTCCCCGGCACCCTGCACGCACGTCTCGCGCTGAACTCTGACCCCGCCGTGACGCCGGCGAGGTCACGTGGGCTGGGCTCGGCGGGTCAGTGCGACGGTGTGACGTATCGGTCACGGAAAGGGCTGCGACTCGAACACATATCCTTTTACAGGCTAGATCGATCAGAGATCGCGATCTCGCGAGGGCACCACCCCTCACCCCGAATGGGCATGTGTGCCCGAACGCGTCATCGGGGAACAATTCTGCACCTCTTCCTACCCGTGATTTGTGTCACTCCACACGGCGTGGGCGTGCCTAGAATTCTCGCTGTCACTGTGACAAAAGCTGAAGGTGAATGCAAGAATACTTCTCACATGTTGGAATGTGTGGCGGTTTCTAGAAAGCGCCACGACATAGTCTACGAGTCCTCGAAATCCACCTTACATCCACTCAAAAATCTGAGAATTTTTTACACTGCGTGACGTGAGTCATGTGTTAATTCTCATCGCAGTAGGAATCGGTTGACTTATTCAAAATGAGTGTACGACACTGTGGGGGACTTGGACATTTAACGAATTCATTTGCAGTTAATCTGGACATCAAACAGTTGTACTGTTGACTTGCTTTTACAGTGGGATCACGGTTTGTAAACCGCGACATGGGTGACCGAATCCCTTACCATCTGATCTGACGCAAAACTGGAGCTTCAGTCAATGAACAACAAACCGAGGCTCGAGTAAATCAAACACTATGGAGTCTAGCGTTTTGCCAAATGAATTCGCGAAATTTTCGTGTGTCTAAAAAATGTGTACAAAGCGCACTGGACAGGTTTTTTCAACCAGTACTCTACAGTGCTCGATTCAATGCCGAATGATCTTTCCTGTGGGTAACTGATTTGTAAACGATCTTAATTTTCGGGATTATGAATGGTTCATATTTCTATTGACGAATGTAAAACATACAGCTAATTGGTTGCGATAACGAAACAACTATTGCGTTGGCTTAAAGTTTGTACAACGCGCATTATAACATGTACACTCAAGAGCAAAAAAAACTGGTACACCTGCCTAATATCGTGTAGGGCTCCCGCGAGCACGCAGAAGAGCCGCAAGACGACGTGGCATGGACTCAACTAATGTCTGAAGGTATGCAGGAGGCATTGAAATCTGCGCCAATTTGAGATAGGGTTGCACGTCTGTCACGCTTAATGATTCTCGTCAATCATCGTTTGTTCCGTTCGTTCACGATATTTTTTCCGGTCGCAGCGATGTCGTGCGGATGGAGTTCAAGATAAATTCGGAAGTTTCGATTCCATATATTTTGCTTTTCTGTAACCAGGGCGATAAGTTGATCCGGTCCAGAGTTCCCCGTTAGACCGCTCTTTCTGCTTTCTCTTCAGAAGCCGTTTGCCTCCACCTCATGCAAGCGGAAGCCTTCTTCCCAAAGTCATGGAATCCATGATTCCTCCCCTCAATACTTCCAGACGCAATGTTTCCCGGCAGAGGCCAGGCCTGGCTTTTACATCACCACCTCCCAGAATCAATTACCGCTGGGGTATACTGGAAGCACTACTTCCTTTCTTAAAACCATTCTCGTTGAGACCGTGTAGACTTATTAGACCTATCGGCTTTCCAAGGAAAACTTTGTTCGTTTGACTCTGTTCATTCCATACTAACATGGAATGTTACTTTCATGGCTAGAGATTTCTTATCAGCCCTCAAATCATGCCATAATATGGCCATTGACACCTCCATCATCTACAACACATTTATGTTTCCATGCTGTCTTTTGTCATATTATGCGTGTTCTCTTTCAACCAATAGTGATGTAGTCATAGCCGGGAATTTTTGTCACCATAGATTAGTCGCTACGCCGGGCAGTGTGGAGGAGTCAGCTTTAAACGATCGTGAACCATGACACCTTGTACCTAATAGCAGTCCAAGTACCAACTGTTAGTCCACAGTTGCGAAGGAGCCGCGGTGGCTGAGCGGTTAGCCTACTCGCCTCCCATCAAGGAGAACCGGGTTCGATCCCCGCCCGGATCACGCCCAGATTTTTGCAAGTGAGCATAGTGCCGGACGATGCCGATGGTATGCGGGTTTTCTAGGGGTCTCCGGTTTCCCCCGCCCTTTCATTCCGGCGCTGCTCCATGCCTCACTTCATCCTCATCGGTTCTCAAGACCCCGAAGTTAAGAGCCGCCCAAATATTTTCATTCATTCACTCGCAGTGGCGAATCCTTTCTCACAGTGATGCACATTCCCTTGCGGCCCCCAATCGGCTCCAGTATGACATCTGTAACTGCGTCAACTTCACCTCAATCGCCTTTTGCTCAATCTTAAACTGCCATGTGAAGTGTTACGAACTGTGATCAGGCGTTAGTTGGATGACCTGCCTGATTAAACCTCCGAAACATTAAAACCCTGACACGAGCCGTGATTGCTGAAATATGTTCCTGTAAGCAAAAGCACATACCTCTTCCACCGGCCAGTAAACGGGGCTGAACACTTTCGCAAACCGCCCTATATAGGAAAGCGCAATGCTATGAGCGGCGTCTTTTGTCATCAGAACATCGGACCAAGAAGACATCTGGAGGTGGTTGCGCCCGGCCGTGGCAAAACACCGCCGTAAAATCATCCAATCGTAACCTATAAACAGAATATTTTAACATGGAAGTGGTGTGGTAATGCCCCCTAGTAGAAGTATATAACGTCCTGTTGTTTCACATAAAGCTTCCCTCGATTAGTCAGTTGTAGTTACATAGTTGCTATAAAATCTTAAATGTTTAATAAACTCCCATATTATACCGTTGTGCTCCACCTATCTCTGAGTTACAATTTGCTACGCCCCTATTGTAATTTTAGGTGTGTTTATCTGAGAAGCGAGTCAGAGCATCGGGTAGACATACAAGGGTAACCGGTGCGATTGCGTCCCGGTTAGAGTACTACATGGAAACTGAGGCAAACAACTCGGCAGTCGCAGACCGCGACGCTGGTGCGTGGAACGTGACGTCGCCANTGGACCGGCGACGCTGTCGGGTGGCTGGGGAATTCCCCACGCGACTCCTGCGGTGCGTGTGTCTTCGGCAGGATGTCCACGATATTCCCCTCCCCCAGTGGACCACATTACTTCGGCGACCCGCCCAAACTATATGAGGTTCTCTGCTATATGATCTTTATACTTTTCGAATCAAACTTTTATCAAAATACCCCGTGAATGACGTGTTTGGTTGTTTCCTAGATATGTCATGTATCACAATCGTTTTATACTTCAGTTAACATACAAGTAACTTTTTGTTCAATTGACCTTTTATTTATATTTTATAAAAAAAAAGTAATATGAATAAAACAGTGAGAAAATAGGTGTGTTGGTAATGCCGTAGTACGAAAAAGTTCTTGTGCAAAATTTTATTACACTGATTGTGCCGAAATTCGGTAGGTTGTCCCTTTGGTGTAGATTTGTAAACTCGGTTAGGCTTTGTTTGCATGAGGCGGAGGAATTTTTTTGAAGTATAACTTTAGCAGGGCTTCAGAACAGTTGGAAGTAACCGTGAATGAACTAGAGCGAGATATCGAGNATTTTTGAAGTATAACTTTAGCAGGGCTTCAGAACAGTTGGAAGTAACCGTGAATGAACTAGAGCGAGATATCGAGCACGACGAATTATTCCCGAGTAACTGCAGCTGCGACATGGTTTTAACCCGTTAGGTCACACATTTAGTTTCTAAGTCCAAGTGTTGCAACCACGTAATTTTTTTAGGTGCGAGCGGTACTTGCGTTCTTCACTTGTCTTGCAACCAGAGAACAACGCGCTGCGTGCTCGAAGATCCTGGCATTAACCATTCATGTCAAAGAAGTGTAAAAATTCCATAAATCAGATTATCCACAAGGGAGACTGGGCACTGGTGCCTTGCTGTGTACAGCACCGGTCATAAATATCAATCACGTGCAACGTGGTCACGATCGTGGACACCGTGACCGAACGGGTTAAATGTACACCAGTAGCAGCGCGATAAGTGCGTTACTTATGCCCACCTAATTTTCGCGGAAAGATTCACGTGTAGGCTAGATTTCAATATCCTACAAGCGCTCTTGTGACATTTCTGTTGTTATTGGCCGCCTGTCTTCGCGAAAACGCATTTTCTCACTTGACTGAGCCAATCAGAATTAAGATATTCCGACTATGAACTGACAGACGCCTAAGACGGCTGACAATAAACATCATATCGGCTCTCAAGAACTCGTTGTTAAGAGCCGTCTAAATCTCTCAGCTCAACTCCATAAAAATCAACCAACTAAGAAAGCTCTGAACTAAGGTGTTTTGGCGTGCAACTCGTTGAATNCTCAGCTCAACTCCATAAAAATCAACCAACTAAGAAAGCTCTGAACTAAGGTGTTTTGGCGTGCAACTCGTTGAATCTTTTCGCCAAAAATGAGGAGGCACTAGTGGTACTGCAGTTTTCCCACATTTGCATTTTGACAGTAAAAGTTTCCTTTTTTTCAATTTCAGTGCCAGTAAAATTTGTATTATCTATGTATCTTAAATTAATAACATAAGGTAAACCTACCCTACTTCGCGATACTAAGGTTTCGAACTTCAGTACCAGTAACACGTTTTAACATAGTAATTGAACACAGTAATTGTGATATTATTGGTAATATTTTGGGTACATATTGCTTTAATATGTGCTGTATGTACGTGTTTAGTGAATTAAGAATTATTACAAACAAACACACAAACCACACACACACACACCTTATTTCGTGATACTCTATTTAATACCGTGACAAAATATATGTAATTTCGTGACACCCACAAATTTATTTTCCAACACCGTTGAGAATACAAGATGCGATAGAATGAGCAATATTATTATATAAAAAGTATTTTAACATAAATGTAGTTTATTATGTGCTACTGTTATTTCATTTTGAACACTTGGCCACAACTTTATTCACTGTTGCTGTTGTTCGAATCATTTCCTGCAAAAAAAATTACACACGAAAACAGTTGATGGCTTCGCTGAGTCAATATATTGGCAATTTCTGTGGAACCTTTTCAAGCAGAAACAGCACTGAATCCATGGACTTTTATTCTTGCCAAGTGTGTAATCCTCGTTACATGCCGCACAAACATCATTATTCTTTTTCACTGGCCTANAAGATGCGATAGAATGAGCAATATTATTATATAAAAAGTATTTTAACATAAATGTAGTTTATTATGTGCTACTGTTCTTTCATTTTGAACACTTGGCCACAACTTTATTCACTGTTGCTGTTGTTCGAATCATTTCCTGCAAAAAAAAATTACACACGAAAACAGTTGATGGCTTCGCTGAGTCAATATATTGGCAATTTCTGTGGAACCTTTTCAAGCAGAAACAGCACTGAATCCAAGGACTTTTATTCTTGCCAAGTGTGTAATCCTCGTTACATGCCGCACAAACATCATTATTCTTTTTCACTGGCCTANAGGACTTTTATTCTTGCCAAGTGTGTAATCCTCGTTACATGCCGCACAAACATCATTATTCTTTTTCACTGGCCTAGGCTTAGGCCTACCCTTGAACTGCCTCGGCTGCTGCTTTCTCTTCATTTTCTTCGTTATTCCGCTCCCAATTGGCTCAGATATAGGCCTAAAGCTGCACATGGTGGCGGAAGTTTCGGCTTGCTGAAGTTCAGGCCTGGGGTTGCAGAGAACTTTGGCACGTTGTTCCTTTTTGCTGTTTGGTTCAGGCTTCCTATGCTGAGGTGACGAAAGGCGTAAACCTGGCAGTCGTCCAAGATTGTCAGCTGATTTTGCAAGTTTGTCGTCACATGACTTCGGACTAGTCCTGTCCTCTTCCTTAGACCTATATCTGTTGGCATCTGAGTCTGTGTTTGCTTGAGTCGTAGAGTCCCGTGGGTGCTATTGTCCATGCTTCGTGGTATCACCATTACCATCACTGCATTTTATATTGTACTTCAATGTGCTCCATGGAAAGGCAAAATGTCTCGAAGCTTTGTACATAGACCACTTTTTAGCCTACAGTTTTCCACTGCATTCTTCAAAGCTTCACGTGAATATTTATTTCGTCTCTTGTGCACACACTCACTTTTTTTTTTTTCATTTCTTCTTTCCGTCCACGAATGTGGTGGTGAACGGCTTCGTTGTATCTCAAATAAAGAGTAAATTGTACAAAATTGGTCTATTTTAGTAAGCTTAATACGAAGTAAATACAATAAGAACGTATGATCTCATAATACACATGAATTGAGTAATACTTTCACTCCATGTTGAAACAATAAAACATAATATATTAGTTAAAATAGGTCGTAATTTACCTATTTGTAACGCGTGCTGCATACCTCGAGCGAGAGGTTGCGTGCTCCGGACAAAGACTAGCTGCCAACACGCTCAGATAAACGCACGGGACTTCCAAAGTCACGCGCCAAAATAAGACATGCNCGGACAAAGACTAGCTGCCAACACGCTCAGATAAACGCACGGGACTTCCAAAGTCACGCGCCAAAATAAGACATGCTTGCCCTCTCTTGGCGTCATCGCGAACTCGGTGAACAGAGCCTACGTAATAACGTAACTGCTGCAATTTAAATGATCACGATATAAGGTACATCGCGGTTTAGTGTAGGTTTACCGTATACGAAAAAACTTTAACAGAAATATTTACACGAGTGGTATTTAGAGTATCGATACTTGAGAGATGAGCGATATTTTTCATGCATTCTCATCGACTTCCTGTACTTACGAAACCGATAACGATGTCGTTAGGGCTATCTTGTATGGAAAACAATTATGAATGTACCAAATGTTTTTATTATATTCCTTCGGATTCAGGACTATAACTGATAATAAACAAAAAATAAAATACCCCTTTGCAAAATTCTTAATATTACACATGATTCCCTACAGGTTATAAATATTTATCTATACCACATGGGCACTATGGTCCAATGGAAATATGACTTAATTTTTAAAGTAACGCAAATTATTAGCTCTTGTAATTCACGTAATTTTATAGAATATATTATTATATTAATAATTATGTGAAATATATAATTTTATCACCACATCGTCTATTTTTGTTTAAGAACATTCAATAATGTATGTACGCAAGACATCTGAAATAATATTGGTATGAAATTACGAAAGCTTTATAATTCTTACAAACTTTATGTTGACAAAATATCTCTCAACTGGATTATGCCATTGTCACGTTATTGGTGAACGTAAATATATAGCATTAAACAAAATATATACCTATTGGACATATTAAATAGTATTACGTTACCTAAATATTCTATGATCTTATAATTATGTTAATTTCTGTTGAGATAAAAACGTACATATAGAATAATAATAACGACGACCTTTTGTGAAGTTTCTTATGTCTGAGACATGTATAGGCGACAGTACTTTTCTATACATACTTCACGCAACAAAGATTCGTGGAACGTATCAAAAACATTCAGTGAATGTGAAAGTTCATAAACAGGCACTTCAATAACTGATATGCAGACGATTAAATTTCACTGGGATAGCACTTACACGTTCGTAGAATCTTAAATCTTTGTGAAGTGTATTTAAACAGCACCAGAGGACAGCGCGTGTGATATGACAAGCGTGATAAGTAACAAGTGTGATTGATGAGCGACAGGCATGCCAGGTAGATGTGCGAAATAATCGTATGAATAACCGACGGACTTCGAGAGAGGCCTGATAATAGGTATACGAAAAGCAGAATGGACGGCGCATACAACTCCACGTCATTTGGTCATTTGGACAGCTAAGAGTTCGAATACATACGAGTATTGTGTTAGGGCCAGTAAACACGTGAAGGCGCCCACACACGGGGGACCTGTTCTGGACGATCCCGGCAGGCAAACACAACGAAAGACTCTTCGACTGTCAGACAAGCACGCGCCGAAGCAGCGGCTTTCTTGTCCATCTTCTAGTGACGTTTGGCACCTTCACTAGAATGTTGTGTCTTNCGGACAAAGACTAGCTGCCAACACGCTCAGATAAACGCACGGGACTTCCAAAGTCACGCGCCAAAATAAGACATGCCTGCCCTCTCTTGGCGTCATCGCGAACTCGGTGAACAGAGCCTACGTAATAACGTAACTGCGGCAATTTCAATTATCACGATATAAGGTACATCACGGTTCAGGGTAGGTTCACCCTATACGCAATAACTTTATGAGAAATATTTACATGAGTGGTATTTAGAGTATCGATACTTGAGAGATGAGCGATATTTTTCATGCATTCTCATCGACTTCCTGTACTTACGAAACCGATAACGATATCGTTAGGGCTATCTTGTATGGAAACAATTATGAATGTACCAAATGTTTTTATTATATTCCTTCGGATTCAGGACTATAACTGATAATAAACAAAAATTAAAATACCCCTTTACAAAATCCTTAATATTACACGTGATTCACTACAGGTTATAAATACTGTATTTATCTATACCACATGGGCACTATGGTCCAATGGAAATATGACTTAATTTTTAAAGTCACGCAAGTTATTAGCTCTTGTAGTTCACATAATTTTATAGAAGATAATATTATTTTATTAATAATTATGTGAAATATATAGTTTTATCAGCACATCGTCTATTTTTGTTTAAGAAAATTCAATAATGTTTGTACCCAAGACATCTGAAATAATATTGGTATTAAATCACGGAAGCTTTATAATTCTTACAAACTTGATGTTGACAAAATATCTCTCAACTGGATTATGCCGTTGTCACGTTATTGGTGGACGTAAATATCTAGCATTTTTTAAAAATATACTTATTGTACATATTACCTAAACATTCTATGATCTTATAATTATGTTAATTTCTGTTGAGATAAAAACGTAGATAGAGAATAATAATAGCGACGACCTTTTGTGAAGTTTCTCATGTCTGGGACATGTATAGGCGACAGTACTTTTCTATACATACTTCACGCAACAAAGATTCGTGGAACGTATCAAAAACATTCAGTGAATGTGAAAGTTCATAAACAGGCACTTCAATAACTGATATGCAGACGATTAAATTTTACTGGGATAGCACTTACACGTTCGTAGAATCTTAAATCTTTGTGAAGTGTATTTAAACAGCACCAGAGGACAGCGCGTGTGATATGACAAGCGTGATAAGTAACAAGTGTGATTGATGAGCGACAGGCATGCCAGGTAGATGTGCGAAATAATCGTATGAATAACCGACGGACTTCGAGAGAGGCCTGATAATAGGTATACGAAAAGCAGAATGGACGGCGCATACAACTCCACGTCATTTGGTCATTTGGACAGCTAAGAGTTCGAATACATACGAGTATTGTGTTAGGGCCAGTAAACACGCGAAGGCGCCCACACACGGGGGACCTGTTCTGGACGATCCCGGCAGGCAAACACAACGAAAGACTCTTCGACTGTCAGACGAGCACGCGCCGAAGCAGCGGCTTTCTTGTCCATCTTCTAGTGACGTTTGGCACCTTCACTAGAATGTTGTGTCTTTCACCAGAAACATTTCCAGATGTC
>NQII01003099.1:0-16260 GCA_002778355.1 Clitarchus hookeri | reverse complement strand
CACCCCTTTTTCGATGCTAACGCGATGGTCTGACGAGTTATCGTATGTAACAGTCGTTTGCCACTGGTAGTGATACGAGTGTCATCGAATGCACGTGGGTATAGGCTATTCGCGGTAAAGTGAGCACCTTTTAAGACACTGCAAAATTTTTCCTTTCACCCGATTTCTTTTTTTTCGCCACGTTTTAATATTGACATTGCCATGTGACTAACACAGTGCATACGTTTCACTACTCTCAAAAGTTAACGTTTGGGCGCAAAATATATATTTATTAGTGATTAAGGCCTATTAAGAGGGCCTTAAAGAGTGCTCACTTTACTCTGAATAGTATATACGTTGAAAACATCCCGCGGCCTCGTCTGCCATATCTCCTGATTGAGTGCCCAGGATCTAGTTTTCAGCACTACAACTCTCTCACGTAAACGCTTATTGTTGCTAAGGGATGTTATATTGGTATCCAACACTTTCGTCTTTCTTTGTCGACTAACATTCTGAGACTGGATGGTGCACAAGTTCACTTCATAACGAAGTGTAGGTCATTGGAAACATAATTTGCAACCACTGTGAGAAAATTCGCTGCTGGACACTGTAACGTGTTTGTGTAATCTTATGCCCGATTGTACTGACGCTTGGATCCATGCACGAGAATGCCTGAAGGCGTATTAATAGCGCCCTTCCTCTGAGGTTCGAGTAAGATAAACACTGTTCCGATTAAATATCTTGTGTGCACATTCAAATTTATACAAATTCGTTTAATCCAACGGNTGCAACCACTGTGAGAAAATTCGCTGCTGGACACTGTAACGTGTTTGTGTAATCTTATGCCCGATTGTACTGACGCATGGATCCACGCACGAGAATATCTGAAGGCGTATTAATAGCGCCCTTCCTCTGTGGTTCAAGTAAGATAAACACTGTTCCGATTAAATATCTTGTGTGCACATTCAAATTTATACAAATTCGTTTAATCCAACGGTNAGTAAGATAAACACTGTTCCGATTAAATATCTTGTGTGCACATTCAAATTTATACAAATTCGTTTAATCCAACGGTTATTCCTTGGTGTGGAAATTTTTATGACAATGAGTGTAATTCGCTTAATGTTGCCGGAGTGCAGAAAAGCATAATAATGTAACGTTTATGACCAAACCACGTTATGCCGGGAGAATAAACTTACCCTAAACTTACATCTGTAAAAGCCACATTAATTCTTGTCTTGCCCAGATAATGAACTGTTCGGTAGAAAACTCCGCTTATAACGTAAATTACGGGGTCAGTTTCATGGTAAAAGTCATATATTGCCAATGGAAACAATGGTTTTAAGAAACAGCATGTTAAATGGTATGAGTGTTAGCCATTTTCCGTAAAAACTTGTTCCTTTCCGAATTTGTCAGTTTTTCACTTGGCTTCATAGAAAACGTAAATAAGCAATCAAAACAACGGGATTTACCTTGAAATATACGTGACAAAATAATGTTCACTCATAAATTGTCGAGTAGTAGGCTATTAAGAACTGTGTAAAATATATGTGACACTATAGTGTTCACCCATAAACTGTCAACTAGTAGGCTATTAATAACTATGCACCTCAGAATTTTCATTAGAAACAGCGATGTATTTTTTCACGCAGACGTGTTCACTAAGGAAGATCAATCTGGACAGGTGTAATATAATCAGCGGCATCGTTTCGCATCGCAAAGGAAGCCGTTACTTTCTAGACGTAATAATAATTTATTAAACCCAAGCCTTCCGTAGCACCTGTAATCTAGTTCACGCTTTTCAGACCGAGGTGACTAATACCGTTCTGTAAGAGGAAACGGATTCATATCGGGTTTATAGGCCATACATTTGGTTAGTTTCATCCGTAGGCTCATNACCGTTCTGTAAGAGGAAACGGATTCATATCGGGTTTATAGGCCATACATTTGGTTAGTTTCATCCGTAGGCTCATTCATGTCTGTGATAATTTGGCGTAAAGTGAAGTGAGTTTACGACTTTATCCGCGTGCAATCAAGTGAATGTTCCTAGAGTTATTATGTGCATGAAAAATTACCAGGGAGGTAACTGACATACTAATCTACACTTGCTTAACTCGTATTAAAAAAAAAATTGTTTTCACTAGTGGATGGCCAACAGGCATTTAGAATCTCGTGTAAAATTATGCTTACAACAGCANTTCATGTCTGTGATAATTTGGCGTAAAGTGAAGTGAGTTTACGACTTTATCCGCGTGCAATCAAGTGAATGTTCCTAGAGTTATTATGTGCATGAAAAATTACCAGGGAGGTAACTGACATACTAATCTACACTTGCTTAACTCGTATTAAAAAAAAAATTGTTTTCACTAGTGGATGGCCAACAGGCATTTAGAATCTCGTGTAAAATTATGCTTACAACAGCACTGTGGGGAAATGTTTTCTGAGGCGAACCCCATGACTTGAGTATGTATGTACGTTGCACTATAATGCACTCATCACCGAGTTTAAATGATGCACCTTTAGAGACGTGCAAAATATGCGTTATTCTCTAGAAGTTCACTGAAACTCATAGTTTACTCGAATCCGTGTCGTTTACATGTTCGTGCCCGTGGCTTAGAGGTCACGTTTTTAATTGCCACTTGTTTGCACGGGATTCGACTTCCTGTTTGTTTTATTGCATCTTGTTGGTTAGGTGTGCTTTAGAACGCGTCAGAAAAAGGTATGATATAGTCACAAACGTAATACATATTCAGAGGTGTTTACAATCGATTTTGCCGCCGAACAATAAAGCTAATTTTGCTTGTCCTTGCGTAAGCGCTACGTTTTCCTCTGTTATGCGTATATTTCAGCTTATGTAGGCAAAAATTCCCGAGAATGTTTTGAGCAAAGAGATTATATCTTTTTGTTACCATATATAATGTACATTTCAGAATTTCCCTACAATTACGTATTTTATATACATATAAAACTGCGGTAATGTTATACAGCCACGATAATTCTGTTTCGTCGGTATAGGTACTGATCGATATATTAAATCCATGTGGATTTCACTGTTATTATCAAGGGAATTAGCCAGATAATGAGAAGCATGGCATCTTAAGGAAATGGAATCTTTCAAAATATTAATTTTATTTATATTTTCAACANAGCCAGATAATGAGAAGCATGGCATCTTAAGGAAATGGAATCTTTCAAAATATTAATTTTATTTATATTTTCAACAGTGCGTCATCGCACATTCAAAACAGACATGTAAAAAAAGAAGAGCAACAAACATTTTATTGTAATTTTCTTTGAAGATGTAAGGTTTTCACATTTTATACGTGCATGTAGAGGATGCTTGTATAGAAAACTGTAACCTTACTTCATATGTGTAAACAATAGGTGTCCACATTTAACTGACAACTTTCGAAAGCATAAGCAAAACAAACAGAAATTAATGAATTCAGTGTCTACACATTTGAAAGACACATTACTCGTGAGCCACGACAGAGTTAATTTATAAAATACTTGTTTCGTAAGAACAAATTATTTTTAAGGTGATTCGGAAGACATTGGTTAATTTCTTGAAAGTGATTGCTTGCCTAGCAATAATCAACGTGTAGTAAATAAGTTGTTTGTTTCTAATAGGATATCATTCCCGTCAGCGAAATTAATTCTTGTAAACTTAACGACTGAATTTTAATAAATCGCCTAGCCGGCTAGCATTTTGTTTAGCGCCGGCATGAAGACGTGCAGGGTTGTGATGTTACCGGCAGTGAAGAGTCACTGGGCGCGTGTCTCCCGCATGTCGGCAGTGAAAAGTCACCGGGCGTGTGTCTCCCGCATGTCGGCAGTGAAAAGTCACCGGGCGTGTGTCTCCCGCATGTCGGCAGTGATTAAGCGCAGCCGCAAGAAGTTGACGTACGACGCCCGAGGCTGCGGTCCCGGAGGTAGCTTTCCTACCCGCGCGTCGGAGATTACGAGGGGCGGCCGGTTTAAGCAGGCTATTTCTATGCGCGCGGCCCGCAGCGGGAAGTTGGCGAGAGACTGAGCCAGGGGGTGGGAAGGCTGTGGGGGCGCTGTTTGACCAGTGGATATGGTGGCCGGGGGAGTGGGGAGTGTGCGGTCACGTACGAGTTATGAGCACCTGCTCGGAGCAGCGCCGGCGTCCCCTGGCTTAACCCGCGGCGCTGCCGACACGGCGGTTTGGCCCCTGATCGCCTCCACTACCCGCCACTCAAGACTTTAATCCCATGGGAGTTTGCTTGTGTGACAACCATTTCGGTTCTATTTAGACAATATTTATTCAGGACTACTATTAAAAGATTTATTATTTCATTTACAAAAATAAAGTAACGTATTATAATTCAGAAAAAAAACATCACTGCACTATTCTCTGTATGTAGTTAATTATTCCCCAAAATGTTATATACTTTTTATAAAACNAGAAAAAAAACATCACTGCACTATTCTCTGTATGTAGTTAATTATTCCCCAAAATGTTATATACTTTTTATAAAACTGTGTCATTGTTCCACTAAATATAAATGTTTTTAGTACAATTTAACACACGAGTAGCTATCAGACTCTACCAACAGAGACATATTTTTTTTGGTTGAATAAAGTTTGTGTGTGTCTATATGTACATATATGCATACATATGAAGCTCTGTAGCTGATTTATTCTACGTCGTTTTTCTGAAGCCAGAGCGTTGATACATTTCTTTACTGTGTGTTTCCCGATCTCTCCACCAACTACTTTTTTTACACTGTTTGGCACATAAATGCACGCGAGGGAAAGGAGAAGTAATTCACTTGATGTGCAGAATCAGACCAATAAAATTATTTAAAAGGCGGTTGTCCGATAACCTGCTACTGCGCGTAAATTATTTTGTTTTGGTGTTTCGATAAAATAAATAAAATGGAGTTGTATAAATCAAAAATATTTGGCCTCATTTTAAGGCAGCCATAATGTGGTCATTNGATAAAATAAATAAAATGGAGTTGTATAAATCAAAAATATTTGGCCTCATTTTAAGGCAGCCATAATGTGGTCATTTGCCTAGTTTTATTTCCGTTATTAAAATATTTAATAAAACACTGTGAAACGGAATTCCAGCTTCGTGAATTGATAANGATAAAATAAATAAAATGGAGTTGTATAAATCAAAAATATTTGGCCTCATTTTAAGGCAGCCATAATGTGGTCATTAGCCTAGTTTTATTTCCGTTATTAAAATATTTAATAAAACACTGCGAAACGGAATTCCAGCTTCGTGAATTGATAANTGCCTAGTTTTATTTCCGTTATTAAAATATTTAATAAAACACTGTGAAACGGAATTCCAGCTTCGTGAATTGATAACTAGTAAAATTTTATTTAAATTAATACAATTTTAAGTTTTTATACATTTTTTAAGTCTTTGCAATTAGTATTTGTTTCTAATTTGCATAAAATTATCATTGACTAAGTCTTGAGATATACGAATAAACCTCTAAAAAGGGTTAAACAATTACACTGCGGTTAACCAGCTGATAAGGGGATGATTGATTTGTTGAGCTGGTAGTAAGTGATAGTTGAGAAGCCTCAATAATAGATGACGTAATAATATATATAAAATTTAATCTCAACATTGACGAAGTTGGTCTGGAAATCATCAAACCAATTCAGCGCCATGAACTGAAATTCATGTTTCAGTGAATCAACCAGTAACCGTCAAACGTGTTGTGCGAATTACCTCCTGGGTTGTTTAATTTTAAATGATTATCACTTTTCGTCGTTCATCTAGTACCACGGACGTGATATTTCATATTTCCATGTAAAATTTCCAATACCAACACATCATATTTCCGATACCAACACATCATATTTCCAATACCAACACATCATATTTCTAATACCAACACATCATATTTCCAATACCAACACATCATATTTTCAACACAATATTTTAAAACCTGAGTTTTGAAGTACCAAACTCCGTGTCATTACTAAATACGAAATATCCTACAAAAGACTGAATTAAAATTAAGAGACAGTTCAGACAATAAATGCGATTGTTGATAGATCGTGAAATGAGAGTTTTAGCAACCAGATGGACCAGATTCCTAACATGGCGACTTCGGCCGTTCTCAAAGTCGAGGAGATAATTCAGTAATGGCCGTAGAATACCTTGTTTAGAAATAAATTGACTGTAAATGTTACCCCTGATCGATTCCGCTTCCCGAAGACCCATTATGCTGATGGCAGCAGCGTACCGTCAATGGTCAAACACGATTAAGTAGGCCTCGTTTACGACCATCAGTCTGGGAGCAAATTAGTGCTCACTCATTCCCCTCAATCTACTCATGTTTGCAGGTATGCTGGCTCCATTACATTACCAAAATTTCCCTTCCCTTTCCAGATTTATAAATCAAAGTCACTTCTGAAATAGTTACGCTCCAACAAGAACGGAAGTGGCACATAATTAAATAATAATTGCCAGCGTTGTTATGGGCACTTTATTTCACACTTCTTAACAACCTAATTTACAGCCTCCTCGCTCTATGACTCGCAACATCGCCACCATCAGTTCTGCGCGACCATTTCCGTATTAAGAATACGATAGTTAAAGCGTTTGATAGTAATAATGATTGTTTCGCAGGTTGGACGCTTCACAATAAATTTTCGCCAGTTGATTTTGAAGTTAAACAGCAATCGTGCAATTTAATTGTTTATATAATATAGCTATACTTATTTATGACCTATGTTGTCTGTTTTGTATTGCTAGAGAGTTTTGGAAATGTTTTTCCTTTCTGTAAAATGTTTTTCTTCCTTCAATTATATTTTGCTTTCAGAAAAGTTAACAGACATAAACCAATTATGGTCTGCATATAGTTCTTCAATCGCTCTTTTTATTTCGCCATTATTCGTTTTCTCTTCTCTGGGTTTGTATTTACGCTCAACAGAGAATCTGTCTCAACATAAAACACTTAGAAAAACCACAATCCTTCTGGGTAAGANGGTTTGTATTTACGCTCAACAGAGAATCTGTCTCAACATAAAACACTTAGAAAAACCACAATCCTTCTGGGTAAGATATATGTAAGTAAAATTTGGTTTAATCTTGCATGTGAACGCCCCCTTTGTTATTGCCGTTAGGGCAGAATCACAAATGGGAGAAATTAAAAATAACTATAGAAACAAATTAAATTAAATAGTTTCATTCGAATAAGTTGTAAAAACATATCGAATAGCTTCTTTTCTTATCGAAAATAATATTTTTAACTAAGAGTGCTTACATTAATATTTTAGAATACCTTGTATATTCGTTACTAATGTTTTATAAACTTTTTTTTATTTTTACTTTAGTTATGCTCTTATTATTAGAGTCACTCATAACACATCGCCATATCATAAAACTAATCTCACGTATTCTGTCGTCTTACATTGCAGAAATTTCTTTTTGCCCATAAATAATTATCTCGTGGCTAGAAAAAAGTGCAAAGTAATTTTAGGGGTTATCATTATTTCACTAAACAAATGTTATCTCTCATCAGAAATACTGTCTCATGTCTCTTCTACACGTTACGAAAACTATGTGGATATTCTTACCGTCTCTCCATTATATATTTGTGTCACTAAATGTAGATCACATATTTTCTATTATTTTCTTCTTTTCTTTATTTTTTATTTACGCGTTTTTATTTTGATTTATTATACTTATGTAGGCTGTATTTTCCTAAATATATTTACATTTTTACCCCCTCAAAATAAATAATCATGTAATAAATCACCATAAACATTTACGATCTTAGTGCATCGTACACCCACCAAGACGAACCGGGTTCGATTCCCGGCGGGGTACCCCCCAGATTTTCGAATGAGGCTGGTCGGCGGGTTTTCTCGGGGAAAACCCGTTTAACCAGTCCTTGCATTCCGGCGCTGCTCCATGCGCACCTCGCTTCACCCTCACCAGCTCTCAAGATCTCGATGTTGAGAGCCGCGCAAATCTCTTCACTCTTCACTTACAATAACACAAGCTACAACAAAGCAAAGGAGCTTCATAACACTATCGTAAGACGGAAGAGACAACTCACTGACTACATAAACACACAGAGAATAAATAANGGTTTGTATTTACGCTCAACAGAGAATCTGTCTCAACATAAAACACTTAGAAAAACCACAATCCTTCTGGGTAAGAGATATGTAAGTAAAATTTGGTTTAATCTTGCATGTGAACGCCCCCTTTGTTATTGCCGTTAGGGCAGAATCACAAATGGGAGAAATTAAAAATAACTATAGAAACAAATTAAATTTNTTAATCTTGCATGTGAACGCCCCCTTTGTTATTGCCGTTAGGGCAGAATCACAAATGGGAGAAATTAAAAATAACTATAGAAACAAATTAAATTTAATAGTTTCATTCGAATAAGTTGTAAAAACATATCGAATAGCTTCTTTTCTTATCGAAAATAATATTTTTAACTAATGTTTTATAAACTTTTTTTGATTTTTACTTTAGTTATGCTCTTATTATTAGAGTCACTCATAACACATCGCCATATCATAAAACTAATCTCACGTATTCTGTCGTCTTACATTGCAGAAATTTCTTTTTGCCCATAAATAATTATCTCGTGGCTAGAAAAAAGTGCAAAGTAATTTTAGGGGTTATCATTATTTCACTAAACAAATGTTATCTCTCATCAGAAATACTGTCTCATGTCTCTTCTACACGTTACGAAAACTATGTGGATATTCTTACCGTCTCTCCATTATATATTTGTGTCACTAAATGTAGATCACATATTTTCTATTATTTTCTTCTTTTCTTTATTTTTTATTTACGCGTTTTTATTTTGATTTATTATACTTATGTAGGCTGTATTTTCCTAAATATATTTACATTTTTACCCCCTCAAAATAAATAATCATGTAATAAATCACCATAAACATTTACGATCTTAGTGCATCGTACACCCACCAAGACGAACCGGGTTCGATTCCCGGCGGGGTACCCCCCAGATTTTCGAATGAGGCTGGTCGGCGGGTTTTCTCGGGGAAATCCCGTTTAACCAGTCCTTGAATTCCGGCGCTGCTCCATGCGCACCTCGCTTCACCCTCACCGGCTTCTCAAGATCTCGATGTTGAGAGCCGCGCAAATATCTTCACTCTTCACTTACAATAACACAAGCTACAACAAAGTAAAGGAGCTTCATAACACTATCGTAAGACGGAAGAGACAACTCACTGACTACATAAACACACAGAGAATAAATAANCAAAGGAGCTTCATAACACTATCGTAAGACGGAAGAGACAACTCACTGACTACATAAACACACAGAGAATAAATAACTCGGCGGTTCCTTTGACGTAACCGTAGCCGTCGGCTGATTGGCTGCATGAGGTCCTGGGAACGGCCTTGTATCCGACTAACTGTAGTCCATTCACGTTAGCTTTCAACTTTTCTGAAGCATTGCCAAACTTCTGCTTCGCCTCATGCGAACCAAAGCGTAGGAAATTACACCAAAGGGCCAAGGCACCGCATTACCGCATTCGTGCGCGCTCACTGTAATAATATGTTGCATAATAACNAAATTACACCAAAGGGCCAAGGCACCGCATTACCGCATTCGTGCGCGCTCACTGTAATAATATGTTGCATAATAACGACTTATTACTAGGCACTTACAACACACTTATTTTCGCTCCTTCTTTGTTCACATCAGTTACTAATGAACTGCTATAATTTTTAGGTAAAATTAAAGTAAAATTTATATTTAACCAAACACGAGGTAATTTAATGTTAACAGAGTACAAAACGCCTTTGATACATGGCGTGTTTGGAAAGCAGCGAAACACGTCATACGTGGGGTGGTTTTTCAAAGGTTTGAATCANAAATTACACCAAAGGGCCAAGGCACCGCATTACCGCATTCGTGCGCGCTCACTGTAATAATATGTTGCATAATAACTACTTTTTACTAGGCACTTACAACACACTTATTTTCGCTCCTTCTTTGTTCACATCAGTTACTAATGAACTGCTATAATTTTTAGGTAAAATTAAAGTAAAATTTATATTTAACCAAACACGAGGTAATTTAATGTTAACAGAGTACAAAATGCCTTTGATACATGGCGTGTTTGGAAAGCAGCGAAACACGTCATACGTGGGGTGGTTTTTCAAAGGTTTGAATCAGTAAGTGTGAAGGAACCGCGAGTAGACTACACAGCATGCTCGCGCGCAAGGTTGCCGGCCGGCAAGTGAGTTACCGGGCGCCGACCGGCGAACGGCGTTCCAACATGTTACCGGCCAGTACCGCCATTTTCCTGGTGAAGCGGGGGTTGAAGGCTGTTCGCGATAAACTGAGCACTTTTGAAATCAACCTTAGAAACATGTCACTGCTCCTGCCCGTACTGCATATATTTTAACGCGCGCACTGAGTGACATGCGCCCATTAAAGTTGCTAACACTTGAGGAAAAGTAGTTCCATAGGTCAACGTCGAATAAAAGTGTTAGGTAACCTGTTGTGATAATTAAAGTTATTTCTTCAGCTTTATGGTTTTTTTTAATGCATCGAAGTGTAAAGATGAGCAGATTTGCGATGTATTTACTTCTCTAATAATTTCACAGTTTCACTTGGCCGACGCATGAATAAAGTTTTGACCGTTAATTTTACATAAGGCGGAAGAAAACACAACGTGCATACAAGTAGATCTTAAGCAGGGTTTTCAAATGTGCTCATTTTACCGTGAACAGTCTATACATATCTGCAATCTTAAGGGCCCCACCTACCTGGCGTTTGAACTGCTTTACAGAGCGTTAAAAATTTACGCTTTTCTGCGAAAGTACTAAACTTGCATGCAATGTGCTGATCTACAAAAAGGACACACACTTCAGACGAGGGCCGTTGAGTGCTTTCAAGACATCACGCAAATTGGAAACACCATTTTTGAGTTTTCCAAAATGGCTAAAAACTACTTTTTTCAAAGCGTCGATTCTCAAAATAAATGCGTCAGATACATACAAAAGTACTCAACGACCCTACATTGAACCTTTCTATAAACTTCCCACCAATAATAGGGTCACCACTGAAAGTCCCATAGGTACACGAAGTGCGACTAGAACACTGCACGTCAGTTCAGAGCCTTGCGCCTAGTGGCGATGGCGCACTTGATGCGCGTGGCATTGTCGTCCTTATCGCTCCTACGCCTCTCGGGCTCAAACACAGAAAAAAAGCTCCAGGTTGGCAGTAGCCTTAAGTTCTGCGTGGACAATTCCCCGCCGAGAGTACATCCTTGCGCCGATCAGTTGGAAATCGAGAAACGAACGCAGCCAGCGCCGGTGAAGGGGCTCCGAATCGTGCAGATAATCTATGCCTCGCTCATTAGCAAATGCGAGCCGGAGTTGTTTGAATCCATCATGACACGAAACAGAGCATGACTGCACTTATTCGCCAAGGATATAACGCTCTCGCGGCAGGCCGCAGAAACTCCGCCCCGCTGACAAATGGCGATCGAGATAGAAGCAATAAAACCCCCCGAGGGACAGTTCAGGAGGGGCGCGTGAACTGGCGGTTTCCACGGCGAAGCGGCCGCAGCACGCGAGGGAACGCTCGCCGCAGATGAACTTTCGTTTCACGACCACGCGCGAGAAACGCGAGCGCATACAACTTGGATTGAGCAAGGGAGAGTTGCACCTCGGGGCGTGCTTTTCACGTAGTGGGCTACGCCAAGTCCGCGAAGCAATACGACCATTCATGACAGCAGACACAGGAATTGTTCTCTTATGCTCTCTCGCTGATTTGCTGGTCACACAAGATAGAGTTCGTGAATTTTTGACTAAAAAAAAAGTGCTAAGAAGGAGCCTTGCAAATATTTCATCGCATTAAAAAAATAGCTTCATTTTTCTTACAAACAATTGTGCTGATCGGAAGGAAAAAATTATGTTTATATAGTCGGTATATAACGATTTTGTAGTATCTACCAAATAATCTTTATTATCGCCCTAAATATTTCACAGAGATAATTTTTATTACTGTATTTTCTTCGGAGAAAGTAATTACTTTAACTGGACACTGCGGTGGTGTAGTGGTTAGACTACTCGCCTCCCTCCTAGGTGAACCGGGCTCGATTCCTGACAGGGTCACTCCCGGATTTTTGTATTTGGGAATCGTGCCAAAGATGCCGCTGGTCGGCGGGTTTTCTCGGGAATCTCCCGTTTCTCCCGCACTTGCATTCTCGATTTCGATTACATTGAACATTAAAATTTTGATGAACTAGAAATTTTGTGCTGAACTGCGTGGAAACGTTTCTTATCTTTTGTTAAGAGTAAGATTCCATGGGCACGTGTGTTTAAAGGCTATTTATTTCTGTACAAGAGAGAATCAAATAAATGTCAAGTGTCAATAGTTAATAAGAAATTTCGTAAACAATTAATAATATTGTAAAATTTATTCAGGTAACTAAAAGTCAAGGTACTAGAATATGTGATTTTTACGATTTCTTTAAATAATTTATTTTTCCAGGGTTGCCATATCCATTAAATAACCAGATATTTCGTTCACTTCTGTGGAAACAGGTTGCCTTTAGGGCCGATACAGACATTCACAAACAAAGGTACTGTATACCTTGATTATNAGCGAAGGGTCATCAACTTAAACACCTTGATTACATTTGGGCAGCGTCTTGCATTACTGTGAATCAAATATTACTTTGAACCAACAGATTATGCGCAGCTTTAAGGTGCCTGCCTACCAAAACATATTTGCGTGTTGGAGGCACATAAACAGGAGAGGATTAAGGGTGACGCTGAATAGCATGTCGTATACTTTATGTATCCGACAACTCGGAAAAGATGTCGAGTTTATAGTTTGTATTGCCGTTTAGTTATAGAAATCTGAGCAGCTATTCAGTCGTTTTTTCACAATAATGTCTACTGCTATCTTCCTACACAAGTTTTACGCGTATTCCACTGTCACTTATTTAAGATACTACCTTCTGATTGAGCCGTGTTTTGTTGTGCAAACGTGCAGGTAATGTCTTAAAACTTCTTCTATTCCACATATTTATGAAGAGTGTAAGATAACATTTCTAAGCTACTCTGACAAAATATATTTGGGTAGTTTATTGGCAGTCCATCTTGACAAACTATTTTGGGGCGAACACAAAATTATTTTATTGTGATAAGTCAATTTTTTTTATTTAAAAAAAGAGCTTAATTGTAACCATCAACAAACTGATTTTTTGGACACTAAATATAAATTAGTGTTGACCATAAAAAAACTTATCGAAAGTTTTATCAACTTATTCGTCCAGTTGCAATAGCAAAGGTTTTTCAAGTTAAGTTTGCGAATTTTATGTAAATGAGATAATGGAGGTGGCTAATTCAATAATTTTTCGCCTTCTGTGTCTTTAAATAAATAAGCATATACTAATATTTGTATACATATACGCTACATTCCTTGACCGCGGATTCAAAACTGGTCGACTTCGGTTTCCGGATGTGCATGTTTACCTCAGTCATTTTTTTTTTGCCGCCGTCTACAGTTTGTTTGACCCGAGACGCATGCACGAAGCTGGCGGCAGGAATTTTCGAAAGTGTTTTTTACGAGCGGCGACTTGTGTGGGAGGTAGCGAGCGGGGGCATGTCCCGAGAACGGCGGCTGATTACAGGCGGCAGCCCCTGCGGGCTAGGGCGCCCGACGTAGAGCGCGCTTTCCCGCGCACGTCGCCACTTGCGACACGGCATCTGGTCCGCGACCGCGCGCGCTTACGTCGCCAAGCAGGCCGTAACACGACCATTCAACACTCGGTGCACTTGCGCGGCCAAACAACACTGTGCTCTGTCCCGGTGCACGCACGCACGCGCTAGAAAGCTGCCAGACCTGCCACACTGGCTTATTATTGTTGTTGTTATTATTATTAAAATTTTATTATGTATTACATCTTTATTGCCGGCGAAGTTAAGGCTTTCTCCTCCTCTTACACATAACCACCTACATACAAGTTTAAACACACTTGTTTTGAACAATACACATAAGCATACAATTAAAATTATACTGGATGTAATAGAAAAAAAAATGATAATAAACACCAGACCGGGGTAGATGACCACAAGTGGAGCTTACTTATCAAGTAACAAATCGCCTGTCATCCATAGTTAACCCACAATGGCAGTGGCAATGTGCAGGGGCGGGTATGCAACCTTAACAACTAGGCAACAGGCAGTGCAATTAAATGACCATTTATTTACACATTTGGGCAGTAGGGCATGGGGCTCACAGTATCTGTTCAAAGTGTCGTCCACCGTTGGCCACGCTGAGAGTGCAGCACTGAAGCACGTTGCTATGGAAAATGCAAATGTTTCCGGCGGGACATAGACATTGTCAAACTGCTCTCCGCATCCACGTCATGAGCTCATCCCACGTGTCAAATTGTGTGGCATACACCATCGGCTTGATGTGGCCCCACAGCCAGAAGTCAAGTGGTGTGATGTCAGGTGAGCGTGGCGGCCATGCTGTGGGACCTCCCCTACCTACGCGTATACCGGTTCAGGGAGTGCACGTCGAGGTGCCAGCGAACAGAAATGGCGAAATGAGGCGGGACCCCCCATCCTGCTGAAACCACACACACTCACGATAACCTAACTGATCATCCCATATTCAAGTAACAAGTTATCGTACAGGGTTGGCAATGTTACAGCGTACCTGCTTCGGGCTTGAACACTAGACTTTTGAAATGAACCTCTGACAAGAATGGTGGCTCCTATTTACATATTATTTAACATTGATTAGATGAATATCTTGGGCGTCGTGGTGGTTGTATAGGAACCGACGTTTCATCGTCCATTTCAGTAGGCTACTTAAAGGTCTTCCAACACAGAACAGCTTTGTGCCGGAATACCCTGAATGATCCAACTGTAATGCACGGAGAAACGTCAGTTTCAAAAATCACCACAAAGCGTGCCCAGCCACGGATATTCACAGTAAACGCGAAAGTCTGCAAACTGTTGCAAAATGGATTAATTATATCGATGTTACCAGCGAATCGAGGAAATTATTTTTAGGTCTTAACCCTCATATTTAAATCTTTCAGTCGCAGGTAAAATTATTATGTCAGGTGTTGTACTGAGTTAATTTCATTACTGCGTCCGCTCTCAAGACCTCGCTGTTAAGAGCCGCTCAAATCTCTTCACTCACTCATTACTGCAACTTTGCTTATATTGGTGTGATGCCTGCTACAGACCTCGGAGATCTTGGAACCAATTGAAAAGCAACGTTAGGTTGGCAGTAGCTGTTTACGCAAATAAGCGACTGCTTCAACTGCAAATGGCGTCCTTCGCATGTTGAGCACAGTTCAAGCTATAAATGCGCTATGATACCTGTACCCTTTATTTCACACTATGCCTGAAATTTATAAATGTGATATTTAAAGTAATGCAAATGAAATCAGCATATTTCGTTTTCATATGTTTTTTTATTTAGCAAATTGAGAATTGGTGCAAGAGTAATGCGTGACATGCACGCAAATGATTTTTTTCTCAAAATCCTACATATTTACTTTTTTGTCTCCTGCTGTAATTATTCCATTGTGACTGTGTAACTCATTTTTAGGAATCCATAAATAAACTGACCAATGTTGTTATTATCCTGTCCCAAAAATCATAAACCTACTCTTGAGCCTGTAAATTAAAACGAAGGGAATCAAATGACTCAATTCCCATACAGCCAACCTTATAAATGCCAGTACCGGACCAAGCTGATATTATCGCCGTCACAGATTCTCTAATAATAGACATATCGGACTACTAGCTGACCAAAAGCTTATTCGCTCCAAAATAATAGTAATACGACTCCTCTTTGATATTTATAATGTCTACATTAACATAAGTAATTATTTGAAGTAATTTATAAAATAGTTTTGTGTATGAAATACAGTACATGTAGATAATGTCGGAACATCGCAGTAAATGTTCGGTTCAAGTAATTATTTAAGTTTGTTCGAAGGAACGAACGCAGATGCTTGGAGCAACAGGAGATTAGTTGAATGAACAAAATATCGTTCTTTGTAAACGATTACTTTTAAAGAATGGTTATTTGGTATCTCCAACCAACTCTTTCTCTCAGTGCAAGGGGATGAATACGATTCTCAAAGTTCTATATTCTATGTTAGTTACGTGTTAGTAGCTAACAAGTTCGTAAACCTTGCTATAACGTAATAAACACGAGCTTCAAAGTTTTAATTTATGTTAGTTATTTACCAGCACATATATCGAAATGCACAATATTTAATGAACTTGACTAGGGC
>NQII01003098.1:196338-287937 GCA_002778355.1 Clitarchus hookeri | reverse complement strand
TATGAAGAAAGCGGTCGTGATCGGCAGGGAAGAACTATCCGAGTAGTCACCTCCTTAAGTGATTTCGGAACACCATAGAAAACAGAAATCAGAAAGGCGTCTTCCCAAATGCGAGACAATTTTTTAACACTGCAGCGACGCGCTTGGTGAGAACGAAGTCTCGAGAACCATTCAGTCACGATCTGGTGCTAAATCGTTGAGTTGCTGGCGATATAATTCGAAACNGAGAACGAAGTCTCGAGAACCATTCAGTCACGATCTGGTGCTAAATCGTTGAGTTGCTGGCGATATAATTCGAAACCAAATATATTAAGGAGGTATTATTTGCTGTGTGCAATCTGCGGAAACTCCCAATGATGAGGTCTCCGTAGTTCCTGATTGCTAAGGATAGTGATTGTAAGGGATGGGGGGTGATATTATTATCACATGAGCCTTGTGGATGTTATCGCCACGGTGCGGCATTTTCTAAGTACTTTCGTATCCCAGGCGAACATAATTCTCNTATGAGCCTTGTGGATGTTATCGCCACGGTGCGGCATTTTCTAAGTACTTTCGTATCCCAGGCGAACATAATTCTCTAGCCGCTCCACCCCCAGCTCATTTCACATCATTATTTCTTCGTTCTGGGAGAAACTACACTTCTGCATTTTAAAGTGGAAGAGCCGGCTCAACTCANATTTCACATCATTATTTCTTCGTTCTGGGAGAAACTACACTTCTGCATTTTAAAGTGGAAGAGCCGGCTCAACTCAACTCATCTCGTCATTATATGTCGACCATTATTTAGTTCGGGTCACTGTGGGAATGTTTATTCCTTACATTATGGTGTAATTTTCTTCTATAGCAGCAGTAATTCAATATGGTGGGTAGCGATGAAGGTTTTCAGTAAACTTTTCAGATATGCCTAGTCCGGGCAACGCCGTTGTAGAGTTCATGGGGATAATGTAAACAAGAGCAGACCATGCTTCCAAAGCCAGGCACTCTGCACGCCAATCGGGTCACGTCATACTACATGCGTTTAATGGCGCATGATAATGCATGAAATTGTTAGAGACGAGATGACTTCCAATATTAAAGTGGGTGCTAACGAGCAGCTCGATCGCAGGCCCGGGTGCTCGGAGTTCGGACGTGTAAACAATACACTGTAAAAAATGTATATTATTTACTAAGATATGTTTGTAATTTTACAAATTCTTTAACAGTACAAAGATTACTCTTGTAAAATTACTACTTTATAAATCTGCAAGGGCCGTGTTTATAATAAACCTCAAGAAATGTTTGTACTATAGTGACCCGTAACCACGAGTTTCAGCAAAATGGCGGACACTCACCAACGTAAAACTGTATATCGCTGTTTGTGCAAAAACTATGGTTGATGTAAAGTGTAGTTGCGTGGAAAGTTAATGTATTGCAAGTTCGAATAACGTCAAACACTCTAAAGAACTCAAATAATCATAATAAAACGACAATTTCAATTGGAAATTAGAACAATTTATTTAGTATAGCAGTATTTTAACTATCAAATTGATAATGCAATAGAGAATTTGCTTGATTTATATTTGTTCGCATAGTGTGATTATTTCCCAACTTAACGTTATAAAATGCATTCAAAAATAGAAAGGAAAAAAAAAAAAAAAGAGCGACAGGAGTTTTGAACTCACTACAAAATATCTCGCGGTGGCTACATGACGAATTTGCCGCTGCCGCGAAGCGCAAAAGATAAAGAAAACGTGTAATACGGCTTCATTTGANGTTTCATTTGAAAAATAGGCTGTGTTACACTTTTCGTTATATGGGCACTTTTTAAGGTCGTGCATACACCTTCAGATAGTATTAGAAATCTGTCATCATTACAACTATTTGACTTTGTCGCTAGTAAAGCCCGAGCTAGTACGGAATCTGGCAGTGTGAAAATAGCCATCGGGTTACTTTATTTAACACTTTCAGGTTCGGACGTATTTACTGATATTTGAAACAAGCTGAGAGTCAGTCACTTATAGCCACCACAACAGGAGAACCAGTTCTGCCGGTCTCTGTGTTTCAACTCACCATCTTCCTATTTGTTCACAAAANCCACTCACCATCTTCCTATTTGTTCACAGAACTAGAGATACACCGTCCTCTCTAGCGCTCATTATTTCCAATATAGTGCCGAGTTCAGTCTTCCGATCAAGTTTTTTTTTATGCTTAAAATGATTTACATTCCATAGTGGTCATTTGCGTAGATGTACAGAAACATAGTACTCTGTTCACGAACATATCTGTTGACCATTGGAAGTGTTTAATTCAAATTCATGATAAGAAGTATAAAAACAATGAAATTATATTCCAATGATAATTTTCCTTCCGTGCCATCAATGAGTTTAACAAGTTTTCTTCGAACGAGATAAATTGGCAACTCAAGGCGAGAGGAGGAGAAGAGGAACTCTACGGTACGCCATGGAGTGAGCATGTAACTCGTTTACGTTTTGTGTGCGAGATAACGGATGATAAAACGACCTTCGCACGTGTTTCATATGCGTTCCTGCCGTCTTGAATGCCACGGCCAGCTCACAGGTACAGCAGAGGCTGACCTTTACCGACCTCTATGGCGTTGGTGGTTACGTGCCAGTTTATGGAGCGAGGGGTTACGGGTTCGAGTCCCCGGTAAGGCATGGACGTATTCGTGGTCGTCCTAACAGTGCTCTCTGAATCACTAACCATGTGAACTGTCATAGAAAGACTTAAACAGTTAATCCTGTGAAGACGAAAAAATGTCATTTTGGCTAAGTCCGCTAAGGCGTTGCTGTCTGCACACGAGGTGTGGATTCGAACCCAGGCAATATCGAGTCACGTTAGTTTAGTATGTAGGCTTTTATTCGGTCTCTACCGGCACTAAGCGGGGACGTTTATTTCACATAATTAAGAATTCATTAAAGGAAGTATATTTAATGGGATTTCGTCCGGCAACGCTTGTTTATATGGTGTACTCTAATTGAGAATATTAAATGTGTTTACAGTGTGTGTGCGATGGCATTGTTCGCACACGGCCTTTATTAGGCTGAACATACTTGGAAACGTCCAATAAATTAACTGTCCTGAATGAAATTTTTAGATACAAGCATCATATAAATTTTCATACACCAAATAACCTTTTAACTTACCCTAAATAATGCAAGGCAGAATGTGGGCTTATCGTACTAAAGCTCGAGAACCGTGTTATTTCCTTCGAATATTCTATTAAATTATGCGCGGCATCTGTAAATAATAGGGCGCATTTAACATATCTGCGAAAGTATATCTTATTGCTATCTCATATACATAACATTGTCTGGAAAAAGAAAACTCTGTAAGGTCATAGGATGGCAGAAAATTCAACAGACTCTAGCCTGTAGAATATATGCGTGATTGAATTCACAGCAATGACAAGAGTCTGTGTTATAGTTTCTGAATGCAGTTATATGTCAAATTTGCAGATTCTACGCCTGATTCCTTCCTTTTTTGTTTAACTCGGTTTACCTAAACAAAGATACATTTTTAACATTTCGTTTACCAGCGTTTAAGGTCTGTGTGCTTCGTCACGCACATTAAGCAGGAAACTAACTCAGCTCCAAACATGAGAAGCAAATGTTGCGTCTAAATGGCGGTTGCAAGGGTTTGCACACCAATCTATTGAGTCTCAGTTGTGTTATTTTTGGAATCCAGGTGGAATAAATGGAGAGCGGGTTAATAAATATATCAGTAAATTTTACTAGATATTAAAAGAAAAGTGTGACTGAAACAGCGTGCCATTACTTTGATAGTGTAAAAATTAACACGACATACAAGTTATCACTAACTGAGAAATCGAAAGCGTGGGGAATGTTTGCTGTGAATTTCATTCAGTCAATAATTTCTTCGAGAACATTCAATGTAAATGTTTCTGCGAGGAGAAAATGTGCAAAAATATTCCACATCATTATAATTACCACAATAACTTGATTAGTCGTGAATCCATCGAGGTTGGCTTTTAATATATTCATCATCCTCTTACATCCTAACGACCATTCCAGTGCAGATAAATTAGCAAATCGCCGCAACGAATGAATCTAGGCATCAATATGAAACTCACGAATACATTGTAATATGCTTAAAACTTCGATAAAACATTTAAAGGTAATCATTTTTATTTTTATTACGTACAGAATTTTCGGTATTAATTTCATATAAAAACTACTTGAGAAACATTTATTTCTCTTCATTAACGTAACTAACATTAAAACAAATTATAAACAGGGCAAATAAAATTGCATTGCTAAAACATAAATTAATATTGCCATAACAACGAAGAAGTAAACAAAATTTTTCCTCGTTTATTCCAAATTTCGCAAGTTTAGGTAGCCTTATTTTCAATTTCGAAAGCAGAGTTTAAAAGTTTTAATGTATGAGTCATATTGACTTTAATGCGTAAGAAGGTTTGGCTCCCTTCCCTAGCATTTTTTAATGGCATAAGGAGAGCAACACCTGCAGAAGATAACCGGCACCGTCGCAGCCGTAAGGTTTGCGGCACTGAGTCATCGGTTGCAGATTTCCCACCAGCCAGAACTTTTTTCGTAGGTTGGAAAATATCCACAAGAAGTGACCTACATAACTAATGAGCATACTTTCCTCTACATTAGCGGAAATCATGTTGATGACGTTAGTAAAAGCTTACATGTTAGTTGGGCCTTGACGTCTCGTAGACAGCGATATCATTAGATATGGAATGAGAAACATATGCAGACTAGTAAGGCAGTTACAAATACACACGTGCCTTACACGGGATTCTAATTCAGAATCGCTCGTTTTGTAAGCTGTCGTGTAACCAACTGCATGGCGGGTAGGATTAGGAGCATCAGCTTATGTTGTAATCAGTGTAGTGTTATGGTGGAAAGGTTTACTAACCTGAAATATTTACGAAGCTATAATTTTGATAAAAAGTGAATGATTCACGTAAATGATGTATGTTTACATAAACTACCGTAGCACTATGAACATACAGAATTTGGTCGGGATCGAGTGATTTGTCCCCGACAAATAGCACAAAAGTTCCATTTTATCATGTATTGCTACCTTCATAAATGGCGGACAAATAGGGAGTGTATTTGTACATTCATTGGTTGCCACAGATTTTTCCAGTATATAAAGCTTGGTTTATATTTCTTGATATGTATATCACGTTAATCTGAAATATTAACATGGCTGTTAACTATATTGAAAATATGTGACTTTTCACATGAATCATAATTTTACATGGTATTCAAAAGTATAAATTTTTGCCTGAATTAGGTTGAAATGTAGAATACTTCATTGTTTCCCGATATCTGACATAAGCCTAATTTTTTATGCGCGCTTTCTTCTAGCTGACAAAGGGGTTTATGTATTAGCTCATTTGAGGCTTGTACAGATACTGCCTGCATACAAAGTTAAGTTGAAATTAGTACCATGGTTTTTAAGATAGCGTTCTATGCTAAATTGTTTATATGGCCACTATTTTGAAAATAAGTATATGGCCCTCTTAAAGCATGCCATTTTACATGGCCTACCATAGGACTACTAGTTCTAAAATTTGTAGAAATCGGTCTTTTTTTTCCCGAAATATGAGATGAATTTATTTATTCAATTGGTGATATCTTACAAAATAATGGGCAAAAGAGGCTGTGTGTAGACACATTTAACGGTTGTTTTATATACTGCTAGTGAAAAAGTTAATTTTAAATTGGTTTCACGCCTTTGTAAATATAGCATACTAAGCTGAAAAGTTTATATGGCCACCATTTTAAAACATTTGACGAACTTAAAACATGTCAGTTTATGTGGCCTACCCTAGTACTACTTGTTTTCGAAACTTGGTAGGAATAATTTTATTGTGTATCGATTTATTACATAATAACTAAATATTTTGTGTAGCACAATCTTACAAAATGGAGCTCATGAGAGGCTCTGTGTACTTACATTTGAAAGTTTTAATAGATATTACCCACATAAAAGTTAAGTTGAGATTGGTTAAATGGTTTCGTAGATATAGCATACAAAAATAAAATGTTTATATGGCCACCAATTTTAAAATAATTATATTACCCACTCAAAACATATAAATTTACATGGTATTCCATATTACTACATGCTGCTAAATTTGATTGGAAAAGATTGATTGTTACATGAGTCATTGCATTAACTGTTAATTTTTTCATGGCGAACAAAATAGGTTGCGTATTGCCATATTTGTTCTTGTAACAAATAATTTTAGCATACCAAGATTGGTTGAATTTAGTCAAATGGCAAAGTGGACATGGCAAATGAACCTAAAGAATTTATGATTGCTATGTTGAAAATTAGTGCACTATATATTTAAATTGAATATATTTACACAACATACCACAGTATTATCTACATGGCAAATTTGGTGGGAATCAATTGAGTAGTTTCCGATGTATAATTTGAAAGATTTTTTTATTGTACTGCGGTATTACAAAATATCGGACCAATAACATTACCCATATCTAAATTCAATGCCTATGTAATGCTCTTTCAACATACCGAATTTGGCTTGTATATCTATAATGGTTGCCGAAATATGAAATATCACACTCAGTTTTTAAGTGGTGCCATTTTGAAATTTAGCACCCGGCAAGGTCGAAATATATAAAAATCGGATAGCCTTACTATGCTTTCTGAGTTTGGTGAAATTCTTTTAATGGGTTTAACAGTTTTTTTTAGTGGGGAGCATGCATCCATACTTATATACAGGTGAGTTCATTAGCCTAACTTTCCAAGAAAGGTAGGCTAAAAACAGTCGCTGCTAGGAGTTGGCTGTATTGTTGAGGCTACGGCCTCTCTCGTCAGTGTGCCATCACCTCACACAGCTGCCTTCTATTTATGTACAGATTTGTTGTTAGACAGACACGTATGGCATCTGTGCAAATCATAAACTCTAATATCGGCAGAACCTAGACATTACCCCAGTGGGCGAGTAATTTAGCTGTTTCAACAACACGTTAATTGTTAAGCTAACAAAACAACTTACCATAAAAAATTAGCACTTTTGGTACTACTCGGCGCTCTTGGAAAATCTGCCATTTCGCTCTGAGACCTAATATATGCTCAGTAGACCTATGATCTAGCCGGGGCTTTAGACACACCCTTGCTCTCTTCCCAGAACAACGCAGGATCTGTGCCGCCCCTCATTGCAGTTACTCCATCATCGAAAAAGAGGGCCTATAATACCAAGCAGTATTAATTACTGTCACCACAAGTCCAGCCAGCGAACGACATGGTGCTGTGGTAACACATTATTCTCGCATTATGAATGACCTGGGTACGATTCCCGATTTTCTGAAATCACTTCATACAATGGTTCCTTGATACAGATCATGATTGATTACTTACTTCCTCGCCCCTGACTGTGCGATTAATTGGCCCGTCCCTAATGACCACGCTGTAAACGAGTTGTTAACGCACACAAAAACAGTCCAACGCACACGGGCCGGGCTCAAAGAGAGCATCAACAGATATCAACGTGGTCAGGTCAGTAGGACTTAACGTCTTATTGACAGCGAGGGCAGTGAAGACTTACCAAGCAGGAATGGGAAAGGGATTGGCCATGGCCTGTAGAAGGGACCCATCGTTCGCCTGGTGTGATTTCGGAAAGCTAAGGAAAACAGACATCATGATGGCCAGATCGGCAATCGAACCGGGGTCTTCCCGAATAAGAGTCCTAACGTTTCGCAGATCGTAATGGGCCTCAAATGTCCGAAATAGTTTAGACTTTGACATTGACTGACATGCTGTCTGGTCATTACAATAGAGATTTTGTGGCACCCCACCAGGACGAAAACAGCCCCTTCCACTGGGTTCTTAACCGCATCTCACAGAAGGCTCTTTTAACACAGCATGGATTTAATCAAAACGAATTCTTCGTTCTTGGGCTCCAGTGGCCTAAATGAATAGGAGTCCATCACCTTAATTGTCAGTCCTTACTGATTATTGCTGCCTACCTTCTGCATGTCCTTAGCAGATCCACGTTGCTGATAAATGAGCATACCAGCAGCAAATCGACCGCGAAAAGAGCAAAGCCATACAGAATCCCGTCAGTGATCAAGCAAGTGCACTACGATTACATTCGGTTGACGGAAGTTTGTGGAATTGGTATCCAAGAAGTATCAGTCCATTCACGAGAAAAAAAAACATACGTAATGCTGGATTAGATATTAGAGTGTTAAATTCCCTGCAAAATGTGTGAAAATCTTTAAAGTCATAAATGTGTCAGTTATCGAAAGATGAAACTATATTTTTTGGCGTTCCTGTATTTACGTGTTCTGAAGCTTATAAAGACAAAATAAAAAACGAGAATTTCCTCTCGTTTTTCATCTTGTCTTTATAAGCTTTAGAACCCGTAACTACAGAAACTTAATATTATTAAGAAAGAGACAATTGCAGCTTACACGAGAGTTTTGTGTCCATACAATTGTATTGCCCCTTGTATAAGTTCGTGAAATGAGTTTCGTAGAAAATTGGGGATAATACGCGCGGAGCATTGATTTGGCATGTACGCGTATAGATTTACCAGTTTGAAATATGGTACCTCGAAGTACAGCTGTTTTGTAGCGTTCTATACAAGGATGCAATAAACAGGATTAAGTAATTACAAACTTCGTTCGCGTTTTCGACGATAGTTTCCTGGCTTGAAATAATGTAGCTCTAACATCGCTCGTGGCGCCGTTGTGCCACAGATAAGTAACTACTTTAAACTATCATAGGACAATGAGCAGGACAGCAAAAACGCACTTGACGCAATTACGTCATACACAACCANAACGTTTCAGCAGCGGAAGTTAATTGACAGATATGTCAAGTATATGGCCCTAATGCAATGAGTGAAAGCAAAGTGCCTAAGTGGGTGAGAGCTTTCAAGGACGGACGGGAAAATGTCCATGATGAACCGCGATCAAGCCGACCATCATGATCACAGAAGATTTGGTCAAAGCCGTGAACGAAAAGATTTGCGAATACCGGCGATTCACAATTTCAACTTTAGCATTGGAATTTCCAAATGTGGGTAAAACAACTTTGCACAAAATTGTCTCTGAAAATTTGCAATTTCACAAATTGTGCGCACGTTGGGTTCCCAGGATACTCACTGAGGAATACCAAATGAAAAGAATGGCTTGTGCTCTTGTTTTGGGATAGACATGGAGTCTTGTAAGTCGAGTTTATGAAGGAAGGGACAACAATCAATGCAGCCGCTTACTGCCCTACCCTGACTATGCTTCGACGCGCAATACGAAATAAGCGACGTGGCCTTCTGACGTCTGGAGTTTTGTTGCTGCGTGACAATGCCAGACCCCATTCTGCCATTCACATCCAAATTCTGATCAGATCTTTTGGATGGGAACAGATTGACCACCCACCGTACAGTCCAGACTTGGCGCTGAGCGATTCTCACTTGTTCCGCTACCTAAAGGCAAACGCCTTTAGGTAGGCAAGCGCTTCGCCACAGAAGACGAGGTGAAAGAAACAATTACAGACTGGTTATCCTCACAGGTGGCAGACGTCTATGAGTTAGGCATAAAGCTTGTAGAACGTTATGACAAATGTTGAAACAAATATGGAAACTATGTAGAAAAATAGAGAAACTTGTAAGTAATTAAACAAAAACGTTTGTTGAAAAAATCTGTGATGGTTTATGTTTTATAAGAAATCAGACCTTACTTTCCCAATAACCCTCGTACAATTAACAGTTGTTGGTCCCTCGAAATTGTGCGGTTACTGGTATAAAATCGTACGCCAGTGACTATAGCTTATATTTGTTCTATTTTCACTCGAGAAAATCCAGCATAATCGTCACATGTATATAGGCTATACACATTTCACAACGTATCTTAATGGACACGAATGATAATCACTAGGCCCTAGAAAATGTACATGTATATACGATGGTCAGTCAGAAAGTACTGCCTCCTATTTTATTCTCCTTAAATTCCCATTTTTGAAAATGTGAGTTTGGTGAGATTCCACAAACCTTTTTCTACAGCCAACTGCAGTAAGAGTGTCCTACATCAACAGNTGAAAATGTGAGTTTGGTGAGATTCCACAAACCTTTTTCTACAGCCAACTGCAGTAAGAGTGTCCTACATCAACAGATGTCAGCACTGCATAAACTTAGAAACTGACTGACATTGATTTTCATAACAGCGTTTTGTGATTGAATTCCTGAATGCGGAAGGCGAAACACACATTCGCATTCATGAAAGGCTGAAGAAAGTGTATGGGAATGCAACAGTGTATGTCAAAACCGTTAGACAATGGCTTCGTCGCTGTACAGAAGCTGAAGAGGAAACAGGGTTGACTGATGCAATGCCGAGGGGCCGGCCAGCGGTTGCACACAACATTCAGTGTGTCGACGAGATCATCCGCGAGATAAGGATTGGTGGTGATTGTAGAGGATTGGGGTGGTTTGGTGAGGATTGGTGATGATTACTGAGGATTAGGGAGGATTGGTGAGATTGCGGAGGATTGGTGAGATTGCGGAGGATTGGTGAGATTGCGGAGGATTGGTGAGATTGCGGAGGATTGGTGAGATTGCGGAGGATTGGTGAGATTGCGGAGGATTAGAGAAGGATTGCCGAGGATTGTGAAGGACTGTGGAGGTTTGGTATGATTGTGGAGGATTGGTTGGGATTGGAGGCGATTAGTGGGGATCAGTGGGGATTGCTGAGGATTAATGGGGATTGCTGAGGATTGGTGGGTATTGCAGAGAGTTAGTGAAGATTGGTGAGGATTGGTGAGGATTGCGGAGGAGGAATTGAGATGATTGCGCAACCTTCCACAATCCTGCTCCATAAACCTCAGAAATCCTCATGAATCGTCGTCCATCCTCAGTCATTCTATGCAATCCTCAGCAATCCCCACCAATGCTCAGTAATCCTCCACAAACCTCAGTAATCCTCCACAATTCTCAGTAATCCTCCACAATTCCCAGTAATCCTCCGCAATTCTCAGCAATTATAAACAATCCTCCGCAATCCCCACCAATCCTCCGCAATCCCCACCAATCCTCAGCAATCCCCACTAATCCTTCACAATCTCAACCAATTCTGCACAATCCTCAGCAATCATCACCAATCCTCATAAATATTCAGTAATTCTCATCAAACCTCTGCAATCCCCACCAATACTTACACATGGAATTTTTCGTTGACATGAAGGTTGTTGTGTAGAGTCACTGCAGTCAGCAGCTGGCCACTATGTGTTGCATCAGTCAACTGTGTTTCCTCTTCAACTTCTGTACAGTGACGAACCCATCCTCTAATAGCGCTGACTTACACTGTTACATCCGCATATACCTTCTTCGACCATTCATGAGAGTGAATGAGCGTTTCACCTTCTGCATTGCAGAATAAAATCACAGACTGCTGTCTTATAAATGTTCGTCGATGTCACCCATATTATATATTTATTCAATGCCGTCATCTGTTGATATTGGATGCTGTTACTGCAGAGAATTGTAGAAGAAGGTTTGCGGAAATGCGCCATATTCACTTTTTTCAAAATAGCAAACTACTGAAGGAAAAAATAATATGAGGCATTACTTTCTGACAGACACTCGTATTTCTCTGTGGAGATATTCACAACATACAGACAGGAAGAGGGAGATTTTGGCAGTGGTCAGCGGCTGAGGTAACTGACGGATGTGAAGTGAAATGGACATGGAGCAACGATGGAATGCAGAGGTTAAGAAAATTGGAGCACCAAGAAAAAAATCACCGACAAACGGCAACGTTAGCCATGGGGATATACCCTCCGGAAGTCGAAGGTTGTTGGACATGGTGGGAGGCGATTGCTCAAGCCACGATCGCGCCGGGAATCGTACCTGGTTCGCCTTGGTGGAAGGCGAGCGCTTTAGCCGCTGCACCACCGCCGATTTAAGAGCAGTGGAGAGGGCTATAGGCTGTTCAGAATTGGCTGAGCACTTTTAAAATCAATTTTGAAAAATGCCACTGCTCCTTCCTACACATATTTTAACAGGCATACTAACTGGCATGCGCCCAGTTAAATTGGCGACGACAGAGCGGGAGAAGTTCCATTTCTTAACACTGAATTAGAAATGTTTGGTGAACATTCGTTAATACTGTAATTATTTGTTTTGTTTTCCGTTTTTTAATGCTTTTAAGTATTAGAATTGTCTGATTTGTAAAATATTTAATTTTTCTAATAGTGGCACAGTCGCACTGGACTGAGGCATGGAAAAAGTGATCCGGCGTACGGGTATGTAAATTTTACGTGTGTCAGGATACGAAATGTGCATACAAGTAGTGGTTGAGCAGCTCTGTGAGAAATGGTCAGTTTGGTGTGAAGAGTGTGTAGTTGGGTGTCGAGATAAGACAGACATAGGTGCAGGTAGGTGGGTGTTGCAGGGCTTGCGGCGGTCGCTACTGCTGGGGGCTGCAGGTACCACCCTCGGCGCCTGGCTCAAGGTACTCGGCACGGGCAGGGACGCCTTCTGGGCCGCTTTCGCTGGCCAGGCCGTCGTCGCCAGCTCTCAGGTCTTCATCCTGAGCGTGCCGCCGCGCCTCGCCGCCGTCTGGTTCCCCGCGCACCAGGTCTCCTCCGCCTGCTCCGTAGGCGTCTTCGGCAACCAGGTGAGATTCCCCCTCTTCTCTGAAGCCCCGCAAGGCCAATCACTAGGTCACGTCCTGTTATAACCAAACATTGTGACCGCCATGGAAAATACCACAAACAAACTTCGCGTCTATTCTGTTTCCTCAAAATTTTAAGCGGCAACAATAGGGTCTTAATACAGCAGTTTATCCAGAAAAGGTACAGCATTCTCACTATAGTTTAAAACATTGTTTTTCAAAAGAATAACTTGTGTAAACATAGGGCTACTTTAGCAATTTGTGCTGGCGTTGACACTCTTGAACGACCAAATTTATGTTTCAATAACCTAATTCGTAAATAAAAATATCGACTTTTATAATTCTTCAAAAAAATAAAATAACATTGAAATATTGCATTGTTTTCTAATCATTAGAACTGCTTACCTTGAGACTCCTACGAAAACTAGAGGGGCCCTTAACGTAGGCGAGTGGCTTCCAGTTTGAGCACCGCACCAGACTGTACAATATGTAGAACTCATTAAAATTGAATATAAAGTTTATCAAAATTGTCAGAAAGGTACGAATAACGCCGCATATGAAAAAAAAAATAATATAAATTTTTGACGCCGCAAAATATTTTGCCATAATTTACTTATGTTAATTTTTAACACAGGCAATTAACGAAAGTCTAGCATTTACTCAAAATTAAAACGTATTTCCATTCTCAGTGCTTCAGAAAAAAGATTTCGTGAGAAAACTATCATAAAGTAGGGTAATAGTAATCATCTGTATGGTTTTAAGTAAGCAAATAATGGCAATAATATGAAAGAATATTTTTGGCTGAAATTTATGTCTTTAAATTAAACTGTTTACCACATTATTACTAATTTTTGTTACACGCTCTCTGAGTATTTTTTATGATGGCGTTGTTTTACGAAGTATTTTTTTTTTGCGAAATGGGTTTTTTGAAATATCCAGAATAGAAAAATACACTATTTGAATTTAAGTTTTGAAAACATTTAAATAAGTAACTTCTTGCACAATATTTGACAATATAATCAAATACATTAATTATTCCCCCATATGCAACATAAAAGGCTTTTTTTTTGGCAAATATTGTAGTGTGTAAGCTAGTTTTTAATCACTTCTTCATTATGTACAGTTGGCTGAAGCGATTCTTTAGAAGCCACTCTACTTCTACTTTAACACACGAGTGTGGTCAGTTCCACGATTCTCATTCACTTTACCGCGTATTGGGAGTCCAATTACATGAGTATTGTTAGCCGGGCGTAGCGGAGTGTACGATATTGTNCATTCACTTTACCGCGTATTGGGAGTCCAATTACATGAGTATTGTTAGCCGGGCGTAGCGGAGTGTACGATATTGTGACAGGCAGGTGACCACTACAGTTCATGCCATTGTGAATTGTAGCCCGCTTGCTGTTTCCACGACGGAGATCGACTCCCGGTAAGTGGACAAGTGAGTGAGAATAACGCCCTAGGTAACTGGCCAGCGCTGGCTCTGTATCAATGCTTACGATGTGAATAATAAAAATTAATTATTTATATTTTAGGAACTTTTTTCAATTTCTGGGAAAAACTAAGTTTTTTACTAGCGGTTGTGAAAATACTGAAGTGGAAGAAATACACAATGATATATATATGTGTATATATATATATATGTGTCTATATATATGTGTATATATATGTCTATATATATATATATATATATACACACACACAATGGCTCACATTAATATTCGGCCACCGATGATTATCGCAGTTTCATGGCCTTATATTACATTAGAAATTAAGATAAACATAAAACATATTGCACAATCATTCTTGTGTGCCTTACATGAAATGCAATAGTAGCCAATAACTGAAATGAGCAGTGCAAGTTAGTTAAACGCAATATTTTGTCCTCGCGTGCTTCATACGCACGTCACATTAATATTCTGCCAGTTGTGGTGGACGCGTGNTTAAACGCAATATTTTGTCCTCGCGTGCTTCATACGCACGTCACATTAATATTCTGCCAGTTGTGGTGGACGCGTGTCACAGGCATGATGCACATTGCGTTTGTAACTTGTGTAATTCCCTGCACGCTCTCTGCGCTGAGAGATTGTATTGGGCAGCTCTGTTTGCTGCGTCAGCCAGAGAAATGGGACGTAGGGGCAAGAATACAACGCTTGAACAGCGACAACTGGTAATTTTTCATCATGCAAAGAAGAAATCTCAACGAGAAATTTCGGAGAACTTGAATCTGCCGAGGTCCACTGTCGGGGACATCTTAAGAAGATTTCAGAAGTAAGACAGAATATATTCGGTACCTCAAAAAGGACAGCCAAAGAAACTAAGCGAGAGAGAAGAACGTCTAGTAATCAGGAAAATAAAGAAAGATCGAAACTTAGTACTTGCAAACTGTTACTAACTAGCTTTTCAGCTTAGTCGTACTTGAAAGTTTCTAGGTACGTAGCTCAATAATAACTCATGATTTGGTTGAGCCCAACATTATCGTTATACAACTATTATTTATGTTACTATTGATCGGGGAAGCTTTACATTGATTTTAAGATGATTCCTTATTAATTTTAATTCACGCCATTTTAATTAAACCTAACTGGAAAGTCATCAACTTGTTGTAGCCGGAGGCTGATTCTACGAGACGGTTAACGACGGCCGGGCACACCCAGCTTCCTGGTCTGCTTCGCTGGTCGGGTCGACGCCCAAAGGACTAAAGGGGATTTCTGCAACAGTCTTCTTTCGCAAGGATCGACGACCAAATGGTGGCGTTGCAATCCCGCTCGTTTCCAGGTTTAATGTTTGAAGGTGTGATCAGGCAAGCCGTTTAGCTAAGGCCTGATCGCACCATAACAAAACGTACTACGGAGGTACTCAATGAATGTGGAAAGAACGTCCATCCAGAAACCATATGACGAGTTATCAGAAGAGCAGGATATAATGCCAGGGTATCTAGAAAGAAGCCTTTCATTAATGAGGCAAATAGAAGAAAAGACTTACATTCGCAAAATACCACGCTGACAAAGATGAAATCTGGTGGAATGATGTAATTTTTCTGATGAGACGAAATTTAATGTGTTTGGTTCAGATGGCAGGGTAACAGTATGGCGCAAGCCAAATGAGGAGCTAAAACCTGGGAACATACAACTTACTGTGAAACAAAGTTGAGGTAGTATTATGATCTGGGGTTGTATATCTTCAGCAGATGTTGGAGAGGCTGTACGTTGATGGAACAATGAAAAAGGAAGACGATCTCAACATCCTGAAAGCAAACCTACACAAGAGGGCTGATAATCTGGGCATAAGAACCCGTTTAAGTTCTACCAAGATAATGACCCAAAACACAAGTCGTATATTGTCAAGAGCTGGCTTTTGTATAACTGTCCCAAAGTCATTAAAACACTTCCTCAATCACTCGACCTGAATCCTATAGAAAATCTGTGGGATGAACTCAAAAGAAGACTGCGTACTACAACAATTAGGTCCACAAAGGAATTAGAGAAAAGGTCCAAGGAAGAATGGAATAAGATTGACTCCGAATGTACCAGGGNGTGGGATGAACTCAAAAGAAGACTGCGTACTACAACAATTAGGTCCACAAAGGAATTAGAGAAAAGGTTCAAGGAAGAATGGAATAAGATTGACTCCGAATGTACCAGGAAAATAATTGCTAATATGCCACAACGCCTGCGAGAAATAATTAAACATAATGACCATTCTACCAGGTACTAATTAATGTTTGTTTAATTTGCAAAGAGGATTATGTTTGTGTTTGAATTATGATGGCCGAATATTAAAGTGGCGTACTTATGCAGCATGGGATGGCAAAATCATATTGTTTGTTAAGTTGCATTGCTCATTTTCGTTATTGGCTACCGCTATATTTCATTTAAAGCACACAAGAATGATTGTACAATATGATTTATGTTTATCTTCATTACTAATGTAACCTAAGGCCATGAAACTGCGATAATCGTAGTTGGCCGAATATTAATGTGAGTCACTGTATATATATTCTAGCGAACCGGCCCGGCTTCGCTCGGTAACAATTTAGTTTTTACAGCGATACTTTGACAGACAAAATTGGTTACTGTGGGACTTCCTTAATATATAAACATATGCTATCGTGGACAAAGTCACTTACCCGCGCCTGTCTGTGTATTCGCTTAGTACTTCTAAACTANAATATAAACATATGCTATCGTGGACAAAGTCACTTACCCGCGCCTGTCTGTGTATTCGCTTAGTACTTCTAAACTACTTAATGGATTTTGATGTCTTTTTCACATAATTTAGAGAATTTCTTGAGGAAGGTTTTGGTATATAAAACATTTATCTTTAATGTAAGGATAGTAGATAAATGTCAAACCGTTTATAATAAGTCGTAAAAAGCCGCTTTAAGGCGCTTACATGGCTTGCGCTGACTAAGCCATAATACATACATCAAATGAATGTACTACAGAATTGTATCTCTCAAATAGGTCTACAGAAAAGTCCGCGATGGCATATGTTTATCTTTTAAGGATGACCCACAGTAACCAATTTTGTTTTTCAAAGTATCACTGTAAAAACTAAATTGTTACCGAGTGAAGCCGGGCCCGGTTCGCTAGTATCGTATAAGTAGGGATTCAGAAATGTTGGAAGTAACCGCGAATTAACTAAAGGCCGGCTGGGTAATCTTAACAGGTGTTTTAAATGTGCCTACTGACGTGTGAACAAATGGCAGGTAAGTGTGTGGTTGTTTGTGTATGTTGCATAGAAGTGGGAGTGCTGTGTTGGGACTCGACTGTGACGTGTTGCAGCTCGGCGTAGCGTTTGGCTTCTTGTTCCCTCCGATGATCGTGCGCAAGCATGACGACATCGCCGACGTGGGGTCCGACCTCACGATCATCTACTACGGCATGGCGGCCGTCACCTCCGTCTGCCTCGCCTTCGTCCTGCTCTGTGAGTCGCTCTCTTCCCCCATTTCTTCTTCAAACGCCGTCGTGCACATCTACGAACATGTGAGACCGCGGTACCTAGCCTCGCAGTCACTTGCCCTCTAACACACCTCTCGTCATTTCGCAGTATTTTCACACTTTTTGAATTAAACATTTGAAAAATTACCTTCACTCCATGTATAAAGTGTTTGGTTGATTCCTAAACATCACATGAATCACAAGCGTTTTATACTTATGTTACCATAAAACTAATTNTATAAAGTGTTTGGTTGATTCCTAAACATCACATGAATCACAAGCGTTTTATACTTATGTTACCATAAAACTAATTCATTTTCGAATAAACTAAACATGTACTACTACTTATATTTTATCTACAAATTATTATAGTTCATAAAAAATTAGTATCGATAAAACCAGAGAGAAATAGGTGGGTTGGTAACGCTTTGTAAGAAATAGTTATCATGAAAAAATTGTTTAACTGGATGCCCACAAATGCGGTGTATTTTTCTAGATTTAGTTAAACTTTGTTTGCATAGGTCTGAAAGCAGAACTATGGCAGGGATTTAGAAATGTTGGAAGTAACCGTGAATAGACTATAGTCTAACTCACTTGGCCTAAAATCCATTTAACCTCGTTCCCTCTCCTAAAAGAGCCACTTAATCTAAGAATAATTTAGATTATAAGATATTTGGCTACAAATATAATTGTTAAAAAAAATCCTTTTAAAATAAATTAACCCTAAAATTATTTCTCGCCATATTATATTTAGGAAAATATCCAGATATGACACAGTCATATGTCTATGCTGAAATGCGTACAAGAGACTTGCTAGAGTCTAGCGCATGGAGACTAGCCAAAGTTGAAGTTTAGTGTCTTATATTCATGCAGAGGCAGGGTAGACAACGATGCCACCTTGCTATAGCGGGCACTGTACGGCTTCACAGTAAAGTTGTTCTCACAATGTCCTGAGTCATAGAATCGTCACTGGTCCACCCTGTTCGCATCACGTGCGGGACGCGTCAGCGAGTAGTGGGCCAAGCGTCAACCTCTCCCGAGCCGGTCGTGTAGAGACCACTGCGTGCCGTCATTTTGCCAGTTACTAATGAAAAAATTAAGCCTGCGCTCTGCTGTGTGATTCCACACTACTTAGAACTAAAGGCATAATGACAAAGTAAGGGTGGATTACATAAAAGAAAGCGTTAAACAACGCTTGTGCTGAAAAATAATATGATTTTTTGTAACAAATATAATATCATTATGAAGATACATAACACACAATATACTTAACTTGCGAAGAGTGAAAAACTGCTCCTGACAGGAATATGTTTACTATATAAGAAAATTTAACAAATGAGAATATTTTATGTTTTGTAATGAATTNACTGCTCCTGACAGGAATATGTTTACTATATAAGAAAATTTAACAAATGAGAATATTTTATGTTTTGTAATGAATTATCTTTTACTATATATTTCAACAGAGTTCTGTTCTGCTACACAAAATATGCATGTATATACGATGTGTAACTTGATATATCCTACACTGATTGCGATTAGATAAGTTTAGTCTTCATTGTGAAGCTTAACTATAGTACACCTTGGGGTAGGTGATACATACGGCAAACACCGAGCGAGACGGTACTGTGGTTTGACACTCTGGTCTCACATTTGGCAGGACTCGGGCTCCATTCAGGTTCGGCTCTCAAGACCTCGTTGTTAACAGCCGCCCAAATATCTTCACTATTCCCTGCTCCTGTTTCTGTGATCAACTAGTTCCGTCTCTATCGACTTCGCTGTTGTCGAGGAGAGAGACAATCAACCATACATATGCTCTCTCTATCCTAGATCTGTTGTTGGGACATGTGAAACAGGAAATCCAATCTGAGAAGATTCTCTAGCACGGTTATTCCACCAATCCTTCCATGCTGACAAACTTAGCTGCAGGACGTAAAAAGTCAGTAAGGACGCTTTTCTCACTTTAGAATGCGTTTACAATTAAAATCATCGTCACCCGCTAAAGTGATATCAAAAATTAACAGACAAGGACACTTGCAGGAGGCCTGGATTACACGACCACAGTTTTATTCAAAAGTGCTTTGGCCTTTAAAATCGTAGGAAGGCTTCTGGGGTGTAAAGATATTTTTTAAATCTGCATAATTGATTTACTGCCTAGTTAACCCCATATTTTCCAAATAACTTGGGATTAAAATTATTTTACCTTATTGTTGCACTCACCATAAACAGCTGGTACCAATCGACGCTCTCTTTCACCACTCTGTGGTTCATTTAACAACTACAGGCTACAAAATTATTGTGGTAACAATGGAGATATTGCAAATGAAACACAAAAACGTGAGTTTCATAATGGTGATACTGCATAACTGTGATGATATGATGAATCAACAATTCAGTTGTGTTTATTCAGTAAATTCAGTTTTGTTTATTCAGCCATTGTGAATATCCTTAATAAAAAGTAAAATTTGCTGTGGTGACGAACCAGATAAGAGATATTTGAAGCTCAAGATTTTGCGATGTTCTATTACACGCCTCTTGCCTGACTGGTTGCGTCATTTCTGCGAACTATTTCCCTTAATCTAGCTGATTTATTGTCACGGTAGTAACTTGCGAAGGTGTAAATATTTACTACGACTACTGACAGTCCTTCTGTTGAACGCAGTAAATTGCAAGTGCAAAACAAGGTCTGTCGTGCGCGCAGTTATCCTAGATTCTTGTTTCTGATTGCGTAACTGACGAAGATCTAGGGTACAGAATATACCTGGAATAAAACCTATAAATATAACATATTTAGAATACAATCAGTTATCGTATAGTTAAAAATTTTTGAGAGAATAATTAGTTACTTCTTTAAGTAAGTTGTGTGTATCATTTGGTAACAAGTGAACATTTACACTACCGTGGACTTGAGTCAATTTGTAATCATGAATCGCTCGAGTGACACAAAATTGTTTGAAACAGACCATATGTATGTTACTGTTACGCCGTCTTAGTCTTGCGATTTCTTAGCAAATAATTAAAACATTCAGTTATTAATAATATTCTGAGACATAGAACTACTATTTCTTATTTGTAGCCAGCATTACTGCATTGCACTAGACAGCCTTTACTTTATAAACACGCGCATAAAGTGGATAATTTTAAAAAATGTTATATTAGTTTAAAAGTTCTCTATTCACATTGATTAAAATATATATTTAAGATAAACTGCTGTCCGGTATTATGGCTGTACCTACCTGATTAGAAGCTATAGATAAAGTTATACATCATTCGAGACAGGAGACTTACGGATTCCTTGTTGGAGGGAGGGTTTACAATAATATTGAATTCGTGAAGCGTAGTCCAGAAATACCAGCGTTCAACGCTATGTTGTGAATCAAATGCTCTGCGTCGTTGCATTTTTTGCAGGCTGTACAGTAGCACTTGATGTTACGCAAGAATACGCAAGCCAACTACACAAAGCTTAGACTAACGATGTGGTGGATTGAATTTTATCTTCTACGCATATCTCTGACGTTGGCTTCCGATTTGCCTGAAGAACTACCACAAATCACGGTTTCAAGCAGTGAAGATAATGTTTGTTTACATTTTGATATTGAACAAAAAATAATATTACTTACCGGGGACAGAATATATTCTAGTTGCATTAAATCATGGCAGGGGGAATTTGACTGACATTTAAAAGCTCTGTAAGAAAAAACTAAGTTGAATTCTAGTGGTTTTGACAGCTCTATAGCAAAGAAAGAGTTCAAAGACGAGTCTTGGAAGCTGGTTACTAAGAACCCGGCATAAGCACACTTCCTGATACTCTCTGCGGTCCAAAGACGTTGGCTGACAGGGTGACGGTTACATACTTAGATGCCGGCCTAGATGCCTCCTCATTTACAGACGTTGTGTAGCTTTGAAACTTCCAGCGCACTAAATGAATATCTGATTACTAAAACGGTGAATTTATGTTTTTGTTTATAAAGACAGAGCACGTTAACCAAGGTTTAGAAGGCGCGAGCGGAATACCTTGTTGTATAAAGGAAAAGGCAAATAACTGGGCATAAAATGGCAGTTTACTGTGATTTGTTATTTAAATTCATGATCTGAGCTTGGTAAATCGTAAGGAGGAAATCGGATGAGGTGAGGAGTTATCACAGACGGAGACCGGAAAAGGAGACTCTCCATGACTCGAACTTGCGACTGCTCGCTGACCGAAGAGGAACAGTTGCTCCAAGACTGCGTCAACATTCTGGTCTGGAGGCCTACACACACTTCTCGTCCCACCGTTCTGGTGTTGCCAGAGGTAGACACTTGTTGATTACGGCGGAATTTGGAGGTGGGGTTCGCTTTCAAAATAATAATAATCTTTCAAAACTTCGAAAAAACTTCAACAACAATATATTTTTAATAAATGGGTAAATTACTGGGAATGTTTATGATTGCTCCACTATTGGACTGTTATGATTTAAGGTCTGTAAAACTTACCTCTGACCCTACCTAGGGCATGTGGTGGTGCCCGCGCCAATGACGTACTTTGCACAAAGGAAGTGACGTGAAGTGAAGATATTTTTGGGTGGCTTTTAAAATCAAAGTCCTGAGAGCCGGCGAGGGTAAAGTGAGGTTAAGTACATATGGAGTAGCGCAGGAATAAAAGGACGGGGGAAACTGGAGATCCCCGAGAATACCCGTCGACCAGCGGCATCGTCTGGCACAATGAAAATCCGGGAGCGACCCCGCCGGGAATCGAATACAGTTCACTTTAGGTAGGCGTCAAATAGTCTAACACCTACATTATCTTGAGCAAAGCTTGTTTGCTGTAACCACCCTTATTTTTAACCAACATGTTAAAATAAGCGCACAGTTGTTGTTTCGTTCCCTTGTGCAATCGAGTACGTGTTTAGAAACGGAACAACGCCACGCGAATTTTCTAGCTACTGCATGAATGCAGAGAACAGAACATCATCAAGGCCAGATGCTTCAATAAACCTTCTTATACTAAGATTGGGAACAAAACGAGAATAATTATGTGAGAGAGTGGCATAGGGAACGTTTCCGCCGCAAATTGCACTGATATTCAAAAACGTTTGCTTAAAACTGGCGGTAAATTGAGAAATTCTAAATTTTTGTATTTTAAATGTCGTTTTAGTATTGAATAATTATATAAAATTTCCCATACGAAAAAATTAAGTGTTAACGTTCCTTTTTAATAATTATTCATGTCCCTTCAACGCTGTTTACAGCAGCAAACAAAAATACTATTGTGTTTAATCTTATTTGCAACAGCTGTTTATGAGACTACGGAATATAATCTCAACAAAGAACGACGTCTTCTAACAAGTGAAGAACTTCGCTTATCGGGTGCCGTTTCTTCTGTGTTAAGTACGCATTATTAAATCAATTTCTTGTGGAACGTTCAATATAAAGACCAAAATGCCTAGAAGTGTTAATGTAGTTATATCTGATAATATTTGGTATATTTAAGAATATTTGGAAGACATGCTAAGGATTTACTTTTCTTCTAATTTTGTATTCTTCCACCATATGTAAATTCAACATTTCTATGGGCCTGATAACTTCATTCATGCACCATTAAAGTGAAATTGTGAAATTGTTAGTAATGTAAATAATCAGTTTTACGAAAATTCTGATTCTAAAGATTATAAAACAGTACTCTTACTTCAGTGGCCATAGATTCAAACGTTATACTTGCAATACAACTCCTAGTCGCAAGAACTGGGATGCATGCATGTAGATTAAGGCAGTGACTTTTTCAAATGTTGATTTCAGAAATGCTAACTTTATCTGGAACAGCCTTTAACGTAACATGGCCAAGGTAAAATACTACCCAAATGGCAGAGCGTATAAAAATTTAAGCAGCCAATTCTGTCGGAAGTGCTGCGTGCAATACTCTATTGACAGTTACTTCCAACTTTTCTGAAGCCCTGCTTAAGTTCTACTTCTAGAGTTTTCCTCCGCCTCATGCAAACAAAGTTTAACCAAACCTAGAAAATTACACCAAAGGGACAGTATACCGAATTCGTGCGCGTTCAGTGCAATTACATTTTGCATAATAACTATTTCTTTCTAGGCAATACAAACACACCTTAGGGCGGCGGAAATCGGAGCTGTTCATGCTATGTCATTCAGATTACCCCACGGACGTTTTTTTCCGTAACAATTACCCTTTTTCCCTCAAAATGTTTCTTTTTTTCATTAGAATGGCCGTTTCCCTCACAATTTCGGGTTTTTCTTAAGATTTCCCGTTTTCCCCCCCAAAAAAGCACAGAGTCTCCCACTTGCAAAAACGAGCCTGAGAAAAGTACTTTTCAATCCATCGGAAGGATTTTGGAGGCTCGCTTCTCGAGGGAAGAGCAGTGGTGGCCATATTGGTTTTATAGGCATAGGGTCTGCCAAATCGATACACAAGGTCGAGGGCCCGGACTCAGACCAGACCATCAGCCATCTTGGTTCTGTCAGCCATATTGTCCACCATGGTACGTGTCGGTGACCTTGACCTGGTAACCATGAATGACCTTAAACACAAAAAATTACGAAAATTCTGAAAATTTACATAAAAATTTACAAATTGTTATTTGAAATTTGTAAATTTTTATGTAAATTTTCAGAATTATTATTAAAAAATATAAAAAATGTTATTTAAAAAAACATACATTTTCGTAGGTCACCATCCCCAGCTGTACGTCAAGCAGACGACTGACACTCCAATCAATCACATTAGGCCCACGAAGGCCCAGAGTGCAGGCAAAAGCAATGGAAAAAATCTGCCAGTATATGTTTTCTTGGCCTCGCATTATTTTCTTCCCTTTGTCACTGCTTTTCGTTATACTTGTGCATTTCTCTTGCTATCAGTCCCTGTTCCCATAATAAACTGTGTCTTTCTCTTGCTCTTATCTCCCATTCCCATCTTAACCTTGGCCTTCATCACGTTGAATATGCCCCAGGCGGCAATTTTTTCACCGAGTCCGGTGTCTAATGACTTTCTTATCTCGTCGGCCTTCTGTGCCAGCAGTCTGTCTGCCTGGAGTCGGGTTTCCAGACCAATGTTTAGGGAGTAAGCAATATCGTGCTTCTTACACGCCTCGTACAGTGCATTGATGCCTCTTGACAGCCTTTTATCTAGTTAAGAACCCGGCCTGCAGAACCTGTATTCGGGAATGTGCAGCTCGAACGGTAGATTGTTGATCAGCGTATCGACGATGATACGCTTCCAGCTACGGTCTTACCTCTTCGAGGCACCGCGGTGAATTGAGCGAGAAAAGTATAAATATGTTTCTTTAATACATTTTCGTTTCAGTATCATTATAGACTTGCAACAGTACGGACGGACGCAAAGTGCCAATAATGCATCTTCTTTGCAGCTTCTCTGGGAAAGTATTTACAGCATTGGGGAATTTACACGACATTAAAATAACGACCAGCAGAATGAAAACTTCAAGTGTTACTTTTGAATGCGAAACCTAGCAGAGGCAGTTTACTCGGAAGAAGGCTTTATAGACATTCTGAAATTTGCAGCACTGAGTTTGTGCAATCTGCGAATGCTCCACAATCGCTCCACATGCCCCACAATCGCTCCACTTGCTCTACACGCTCCATAATAACTCTACATGCTCCACATTTTCTCGGCCTGCTCCACATACTCCTAAATCGCCCCACCTGCTGCACATGCTTTATATTCTCCACAATCGGCTCCCCATGCTCTGCATTCAGCTCCGCACGCTATACAATTGGCTTCGCAATCAGTCCGGCAAGATAGTTGTGGTAACATACATATCATCAAGCAAGATGTTACTCTACCCATACGAATTCATGCTGAAGAGTAAATATCTCCCCCGAATCACGACATGGAATCTTATTTCCGAATACAGTGAAGTGCATCATCGCGGGACTATCACATTGTAGGAAAACATGTGTTCTGAGCCTGCTGGAGGAAGAGGATGGTCTTCGCTTGAAGAACGTGTACGTTTGTTCAAAATCGCTCCAGCAACCGAAATACCAACGACTGGCACGAGTACTGCAGGCCGTGAATGGCGTGGGTTATTTCCCTAATGAATCCACCGTGTTTCTTAGCAAAGCATAAGCAATTTCGATATTTGTCTTATATGACATTGCCTGCGAGAAACAAAAGTGCATCCAGGAGTACTTTGGCATGGGACGGCACGCGAAGGTGGACAGCGCGTACCTCGGCCAGACTTATTCGCGCATACCCAAACAGCTGCTTCGCGACATTACAAACATGTTCGTGTTGTTTCGCATGTACGGAATGAATTTGCGGCATATTTACAAAGATAACGTTAATACGGACATGACACTATAAGATTTCAAGAGTCTGTGTGCCTTGTGCTGGAAAGAAAAATACGGATTTTTGACGATCGTTAATAACTGGCCCGTATATAATGGGATATACCGACTGGGACTCCATCAGTCCATTGCCGACCATCGAGAATGAGTTACAGCATATCGAAATTCGGGCAAAGTAGCCTTAAGCTGCATATTCACAAAGATGAAGATGGAGGTTGTCTCGTACCAAGAGACGATGGAATTTGGAATACTGGTAGACGAATAATTCGAAATGTTGGTGAACCCGATGGTCAGAGGATATTGCTACTAGAAATTTCGTCTTCGAAAATGGTAATGGAATAATCTGGGAATTGCGCAGTATGTTGACCGAACAAACCACATTCTTTCAGAACTACCTGTCCGAGCTTGGAGCGAAGATGGAGAGTGTGAAGACAGAGATCGTCCGCGATATGGTGGCCATGGACGAGCATGTAAAGAATGTTCAAAGTCAAATTATAGACAGATTGAATGTGGCATCTGCGCAAAATAAAGATAATCTGAAAAACCTGGAAGGATATATGACACATACAATCACTACCTACAACAGGGACATATTGGATGTCTGCAGCGAATGACTGGACATGATCGTAAGTATTTTGTGGATACTAAAAAAAAAAAAAAAGACGATACAGTCTGTTCGCTTGAAGTATTTGCTCTTTAAGAGGGCAAAAATTTCGCGCGACCTTATAAATGAAGAATTTTTTTAACCCATCACTCGTCGTCTCGATGTACTCAAGGAGAGCGACGGAGCACCCGTAGCTGTGAACACCGAAATTCACGATATTGCTGAGCCTATGAAGATACGAAAACATGGTAATGTACAGTCAGATCGGGGCGCTGGATCGGATGCGGATTTGCTACACAAGAAAAAAGTACAGAAGAGAGTCTTCAAACCCAATGCTCTGGTTCGCCAGTACCTACAATCTTACACGTCTCGAAATAATTATACAACATACTGTGTATACAGGCATAATGGTAAATGTATCCTGGGTGCTGATTAAATAGAAATTCTACCAGGCGGGATCATCCAAATAAGTGATTACAAGACACATGGAACTTCTGGGATTTACGAACTTCTATTTCGCAAGGAGCCCAAGGAGTTTACAGAATTAGACCTGCTGGAATACAAGCCATTGCTCGAACTCACGCATGCAATTTACCAAGATAATGATCCCGAGACAGGTGTTTTTAAGGGTGAAGTCATGAACAATATCGACATTCACGCAGACCTTTTCAGTTTCCTAGCACTAAAAAGCGGCGAAGGTTTAAAGAAGATAAACGACGACAAGAACACCGACAACGTATTCTGGGATGACCCGAACGAGCTGGTCGATAGGCAGCAGCTACACAAAGCTACACAAAGCAGCCACTTTCACAAAGGATGGAAATTACTCCCACACTAACGAGACAATTTCAATCATCGAATAAATGAAGGAGGGAATCGCCAATGAACTGCATGCATCTGCGAGACGCAACTACCGCCACCGCAAGGTCGTGATATGTGGGAGAATCGACCTATTTCAAGCCGACTTCGTGGAGACGCTACGGTATGCTCGGGCAACAAGGGCTACAAATACATGTTGACCGTCATCGATGCATATAACAAATTCTCCTGGGCGAGACCTGTCAAGTCGAAGAATGTACATGATGCCACCGAGGCCATGGCTGACGTATTGAGCGAAGGACGCATCCCGACTAATCTGCAAACATACCAGAACAAGGCATTCTACAATTCCAAGTTCAAGACTCTGATGAAGTAACATGACATAAATAATTAATAAACATACAATAATTTCAAAGCTTCTATCGTCAAAAGTTTCAACAGGACTCTGAAGGGAAAAATATGGAGGCATTTCGCTACAAATGGCAAGTACAAGTGGTTGGATATATTCCCGAAACTCGTTGGCGTGTACACATTTACCGTTAATTCTAACACACGCATGAAGCCCAGATACGTGAAAGATGACTCTCTGCTTCGAACCTTGTACACTGATGTGAAAATGAGGGATCCAAGCAAGCCTAAAGCCAAGGTTGACGACCTGGTGCGTATCTCCTAACAGAAATGCATCTTCTAGAAAGGGTTCACAGAGAATTGGAGCCCCAAATATTTCGTGTGCGACGTACACTCAACTATGTTCCGAGGACCTACTATCTCGAGGATCTGAATAATGTTCCCATCCATGGTGGTTTCTACACACAGGAGATCATGCCTACAGAGTTGCTAGATGTGTATTTGGTTGAAAAGGTGCTGAAACGGCATGATGGAGGTCGTATGTCAAGTGGTAGGGTTACCCAGCCTGCTAGAATCCCTGGGTCGACGATGCGGACATCGAGCGGTGAACACAGAAGATTGCAATTAATAAACCAATGTTTTTTTCTCATTTTGTTCTTTATCGAATAAAATAAAATTATTTAAAAAATATTTTTGTTTTATTTATTTTAAAACACCCATGCTTTGTATGCAAAATCATTTTAAATAAAAGCAATAACATAAAAAAAAAATCAAATATGATAATTTATGTACTTTGCAGGAATGGTCAAAGTCACCATTCGGCGCAGGCTGATAGAAGACAGCATATCCGATAAATTAGCTCTATCTAAACATTCAAAATATAATCCAGTATGGAGCGTGCCGACAGCACAACCTATACATTAAAAAACATAATTAAATATGATTGTCACCTGGTGGCTAAATCACCAGCTCAGCTGGTGGGTAAATCAAGAAAATAGTGCCACGTAGGAGTTGAAAATGAAAACGTGAAATCCAAGATGGCGGCTTCCAGCAATGAATAAACTAATGACAAAACGAAAATATCTAGGATGGCTGCATACGACTGAATGAGTATAGGCGGAGGCCAGCCGAATAATTAACACATGAGAATTATTGGAAAGGGAGGGGAATGGTAAGACAATGTGATTGATTGGAGGGACTCAGTCATCTGCTTGACATAGAGCTGGGGAAGGGGACCTGTGGAAATGTATATTTCTAAATATAATTTTTAAAGTTTTTTTAAAAAAAATTTTTATAAACTTTTATAAAATCTCAAAATAATATTTTTTAAATTTTTAAAATAATTTTTTGGGAATTTTACAGAGTTTTTATGTTTAAGGTCATTTAAGGTTACATGGTCAAAGTCAAGTTCACCGACATCTTACATGGCTGACAATATGGCTGATAGAATCAATATGGCTGATGGTCTGGTTTGAGTCCAAACCCTGGACCTTGTGTACCGATTTGTCATACCCTATGACTATAAAACCAATATGGCCGCCACTACCCTGCCCTCGAGAAGCGAGCCTCCCAAATCCTTCCGATGGATGGAAAAGTGCTTTTCTCAGGCTCGTTTTTGCAAGTGAGAGGCTCGGTGCTTTTTTGAGAGATTAATGAGAAATATTAAGGCAAAAAGATAGATTTTAAGGGAAAAAAGGGAAATTTGAATGAAAAAGAAGATTTTTGAGGGAAAATGGCTGACTTTGAGGGAAAGAAGGAAAAGTTTTATGGGGAAAATGGCAGCCAGAGCATGAACAGCTCCGATCTCGGCCTCCCTACTTCTTTGTCCTCGATCCACCATAATCATTATCATCAAATGAAATATTATTATTTATGTACATATAATGTCAGATAAAAATTAATTTAATCAAAACTAATGATTTTTTTTGCTAAGAAGTATTAAACGTTTGTGACACATGACTTTTTTTGGAGACACTCATGCACGTCAACCATGGGGTAAATTTTCAAAGGTTTGATTGAAATAGTGTGAAGAAACCACGTATAGACTATACTGTGAACCAAGCTGTAGTTCATGTAGATAACTGCGACGTGGCGCGCAGTTTTCAGAGAGCAGCCAGCGACGCCACCGAGCCCCACACAGGCGCTGAAGATGGCGGCGGAGTCCACCAGCTTCTGGGAGTCCCTCAGGAACCTGTGCACCAACACCGGCTTCGTCTACCTCACGCTCTCCTATGGCCTCATCGTCGGCGTTTTCTTCGCCATCTCCACGCTCCTCAACCAGGTCATCCTATTCTACTTCGAGGTCAGTGAATGTCGTTGGCCTGTGCTGAGGGCTGACGAACTATCTTGACGAACTACCTTCTCCGCACGTCTTGTCATTCTGCAACTAGAGCCTTCGATAATAAACTTTACTACAGTAGGAGCCAAACCACTACGGATTTTCTCGGCGTATTTGACGCTAGTTACCTGGTTCGTCTAAACTAACTACCACACGATATATCTCATAGTCAGCCTTTTTTTTTTATAGGTAACTAAGAGTTACGTGCCATTGGTGTCTGCCAGGAGGAGATGAAGCCATAAGTTGCGATATTCATTTGTCTGCGCCGGCTCCGCCGTCGAGCACACGGAGGCGACTGCTCAGCTACCTTGGTTAGACCAGGAAACTAGAGTCTAACCCGGCGAGAAAATTACTTACGGATATGCTATAAAAATAGTGCATATATTCATTTGTTCGAACCAAGCTCTAAGGCCCCGTCTGCAGACGACATTAAGTTTACATACTGCAAAGAAAAAATAAATTGAAGTTATACCTCCCAGGGTTATGCCGAGAAAAGCTGTAGTAAATAAACGAAGGATGTCCGAACCTAGGTTCATATAAAATTTTCACTTTTTCTGTATGTGAGAATTGTTTCTACAAAGTTTTGACGTGTATTTTTGCAACATCCGGTACATCTGTGTGCCTTCATGTCATGTGAAGATAAAGATTACTTTCTTGGAGGGGAAACTTTTCTGAATTTTTATTTGCGACATAATTATATCAACGTTTATGTGACGAAAAACACACAAGTAAACGCTTGCTTAACACAGGTTGTCTTAGAACCATCAACATAACTCAAATAAATCTTTATAAACGTGGAATAAATTAAATATGCATCAAGGAAAATTAATAATTAAAAAACACCTTTTTATAACTTGTCGATATATTTAGAATAAATTTTTTTTTGGTAAAGTAATCTATCCGGGAGAAATAATTATTTTCTCTCACCTCGTAGCCACCACTGCTTCATACTGTATGTAGGCACATCTTCGAAACTCTTTTCAACAAGGACGTATTTTTAACATTGCAGTCATGCTACAGTTTAAAGATTATCAAACGACGCACATTAAGCAACTGTACACCCACCCGAAAGGTAATTTTGAACACTACTACTGATTTAAAAAAAATAATACTTAGTTTTAAAAGCTGATTTCCTTTTTTACCCACAATCAACACTTGTACACAGTTTTGGTCTACCATTAAAAAAGGTAGTCCAACAGGACTATACACTGAGGAAGATAACGAATCACTGTATTGAGAACCTTCATTATGTCATGGCAAACTTCCACTTATTTTGCCGGTACGTCGAAAATGAAATAAACCAATAAAATTGTAAAAAATAAACAAGATTTCTTACAACAATTTGCCAGCCTCCGGTGAAACTGATGCTTAATTGATAAAATGTGTTCGGAACAAGGAAGTTAAAAATGTTGCGCAGTAAAAAATATCATGTTATATTGCTGTCAAATACAGTTTAACTTGTAAACAATGATACCACGTGCCATGCCATTACTCAAAAATAAATAGTGAGATTAATAATGTTTTATTAACTATGTGTCAAAATTAACATTTTATTCTTTTCGTAATACCGTAAACATATGGGACTTCTTTGCAGTAGTGGGATCAATTTATAATGAGTTTCTCGAAGATACAAGTAATCGCAAACAAACCAGTTTTTCCATATGAAATATTTTGAATATAAATAAGTGTTTACATATTTTGATTAATGCCTTGTGCTGTATTTCGGTACAAGAACGTTTATTAAGTAGGCCCTACTCTTTTAATTGAGTGAAGATAATGCATTCTATATATTGCATTGCTTCCTTCTATTTCCACTTATAAATGGTTGATTATAATTGTGTGATACAAAAAAACAGGACAATACATAACTTCAAAAAGTAAAAATAAATGGGGAAATATTTTATTGAATGTTTCTGGGAATAATATGTGTGAGTAATATGTTGGTGTTGAGCAGTAATTGAGACATACACTGAAGAGCCAAAAAAACTGGTACACCTGCCTAATATCGGATAGGGCCCCCGCGAGCACGCAGAAGTGCCGCAAGACGACGTGGCATAGACTCGACTAATGTCTGAAGGTATACAGGAGGCAATTCACACCATGAATCCTGCAGGGCAGTCCACAAATACATAGGAGTGCGAGGCGGTGGAGATCTCTTCTGAACAGCACGTTGCAAGGCATCCCAGATATGCTCAATAATGTTCATGCCTGGTGATTTAGGTGGCCTATGGAAGTATCTAAAGTCATAAGAGTGTTCCTGGAGCCACTCGGTAGCAACTCTCGACGTGTCGGGTGTCGCATTGTCCTGCTGAAATTGTCCACGCCCATCGGAATGCACAATAGACATGAATGGGTGTAGGTGATCGGACAGAATGATTACGTATCTGTCACCTGTCAGAGTCGTATATAGTCGTATCAGGGGTCCCATTTCACGCCAACTGCACACGCCCCATACTATTAAAGCTTGAATAGTCCCCTGTTGATATGTAGGGTCCATGGATTCATGAGGATGTCTCCATACCCGTACACGTCCATCCGCCCGATACAATTGGAAACGAGACTCGTCAGACCAGGCAACGTATTTCCAGTCATCAACAGTCCAATGGTGGTGTTGGCGGGCCCGGGCGAGGCAAAAAGCTTTGTGTCGTTCAGTCAACAACGGTACACGAGTGGGCCTTCGGCTCCGAAAGCACATATCAATGATGGTCCTTTGAATAGTTCGCACGCTGGTACTTGTTGATGCCCCAGCATTGAAATCTGCTCCAATTTAAGAAAGGGTTGCACGTCTGTCACGCTTAATGATTCTCGTCAGTCTTTGTTTGTCCCGTTCGTTCACGATCTTTTTCCGGTCGCAGTGATGTCGAAGATTTGATGTTTTACCGGATCCTCGATATTCACGGCAAACTAGTGTAATGGTCGTACGCGAAAATCCAAATTGTATCGCTACCTCGGAGATGCTGTGTACCATCTCTCGTGCGCCGACTATTACACCACGTTCAAACTCACTTAAATCTTGATAACCCGCCATTGTAGCAGCAGTAACCGATCTAGAAACTTTGCCATACGCTTGTTGTCTTATATAGTAGCTGCCGACCGCATCGCGTCACTCATATTGGTTCCATACCTCTGTTATTTGGATGCGCACGCCGATACCAGTTTTTTTGGCTCTCCAGTGTATCTTAACTACTGAAATGTTTGCTTTCCAACGACTAATAGTGCTTTATGTAAATTATCTTGAGCAACTGGTAATTTTTTGTATATCTTACAGAAAGAGGCCCAGACGCAGATTCTATTCGTGATATTTGTTTGTTTTCAGGACGGAGAAAAGCTCGCTGGACAAGTAGGGCTGCTGATGATACTCTCCGGCATGCTGGGCTCTGTTGTCAGCGGGTTCGTGCTCGACAAAACACACCGATTTAAGTAAGATTTACTGCACTGAATGCATTGACGTCATGCAATCTTGCTTTGTTTAATTACTCATTAAGACCAAGAGGGATAAGGTAATAACTCCTGCTCCTTCGTTCCACTTCGACAGCGAGTGACTATTTTTCATCTATACATTTCTGTTCAAAGTCCCAGCCACACAACACAACCAACTCTGGAGACACTACCACCTCGCCCACAATATGTCATCAATACATACCCCAACACCTCCACATTCCAATAGTATAAATTCCGTAAAACATTTATTGCTTTAAGAAAAATAATTATATATCATTGGGAATTACTAAACGAAATACCTGATATAACAGAAGAGTGAAAATGTTTAGAATTTTTTGCAAGAAATATATTTATTGAAAGCAATTTTTTTCATACTGCCGATTCGTACACGAGCATAAAAAACAAGCATTGATTACCACACCCTCTCCATGCAGCACTCTCTGCCGCCATAACACTCCTAATCGCAATATTCCCATTCTCAAATTTATCATTTCCACAAAATATACGTGTGCTTTTCTATTAAACATTCTTATTAGTCACCCAACTCTCATTCTCCTCGTATTGTCAAACCCGAATGATCGCTTCACAAATCCCTAACACTATTCATTCTTCCTTCTTAATTGCCGAAAATGACAGACTGCTACTCTTCACAAAGGGAAATATGTTATTACTTTTACTATATCCCAGAACTGGAGCTCACAAAAGTGAGCGAAAGGGTCTCGAAGAGAAAAATTTAACCTTGATGTACCCTTTATCGCAGATTTGCACCGTATACAAAAGAACGCACTTATGGGACAAACATAAGCTAAAGTTCTATTATAATTATAACAAAATTTTGACTTAACCATGTATGTGACAAACGACTAGCCTAATTGAAGCAATGTGATGAGCTTAAGTTATCAAACCTTTGCACTTTGGGAGAAACCTGCATAATTTTACTCAAATATGAGTGATAGCTATGTTATTTTAATAAAAAATTAAGATTTAATGGCAATAGCAATACTGGATACGTATTTGCAATAGGCAATGTGATGATCCCTTAGTACATACCAGCGAATACTTCCAAATATCTCTACCTATGTTACATGTGTTTTTATATCTAATTTTGTTCCGTGGAAATTTTTTTTGTTTGTGTTTTTGAGTGGCCATGAACCCCGACAATGCCTTAGTATGGGAACACTATATTCAGGCATTGGGAAAGTATCGGCCAGGGTCTGTTGTAAGGAATCAGCTCAGCATTTGTCTGGAGCGATTTTGGGAAACTCTGTTAAAACTGAAGTCAGGATGCCCAGACCGGGAATTGAACCCAGGTCCCCACGAACAAGAGGCGAGAGGTTTATTACTGCGATATATCGCCCGGTTTTTTTTAAATGTAACTGCTGTAAGCTACGTTTAAGTCATTGGTTATCTTACAAAGTGTTTATTTTGAAACTTTATTGCATGCATATTTCGAAAGTTTACATTTTAAATAAAACCTATATAAATAAGCATATAAAGAAATATAAATTAAATACATATAAATAAACATAAATAAATGTTACAAAATAAAAGCAAAATAAGACATCACTATAGGATTTCACACACACACACACTTCTTTTATATTTTATTGAAATATCTTTCCGACAAAATTGTATGTAGTATCTTTTATATTAACGATTGTCTTCAGTTTAGGAAACAAAGAAATTAACGGAACTATATGTGGCAACTATATGTTTTTCATTTGTCGAGGGTTTATAATTTGGAAGAAAAATTTAATCTTTTATCGGCAGTATGATGACAATCTTGAATTTTTTCTATGACAACGTTAATGGCGTTATAAGTGTATGAAACATGAGCACTCTTTTCTGTTATGAGATCCAAGCATATTTAACAGTAGATAATTAGAAACAGTAGTTTTTCTGTATATCCTTTGACTAACTTGTTTCGGTCAGTTTTGTAAGAAAAACCCTATTTCCCTTTAACTCCGCATCATAAAGACTTCTTGCAGGTTTCCTCAAAATTCATTAAGATATGAAGTTTGAAGCTGTTTAGGTAAATTAAAAAAATATCAATTACTAAGATGCTATTAATTAGTGCATTGCGGTCATATGATTATAAATTGCCACTTTATATGTCCTAGAAATTATACCCGGTGACATCCTTGGCTGAAACCAGTAAGGTGATATCAGCTTACCGGTTCTGGTTTCTAATACCAACGAAACAAAGGACGCATATTTATCATTATAAAGTGTATGTTTAAGTTTTAGAATGTAAGTCAGATCATATTTCTGGCATTGAGTTCAGTCTAGTCGAATAAGAATTAACAATCAATCAGATAAGTCAGACTATTCACATTCCCTGCTGTCACTACGGGGGTCGTCAACATGTAATTAAAACATAATAGGCCCAATACTGATTAGAAATACTTGCGTTCTAAAAAAAATATAGAACATATTATATAAAAACCAGTGATGTCTAATAATGACCTAATGTATGCTAGAATTAATTTAAACAATACATGACACACAGAGGTACAAGATATGTTGGAAAACATTTGTGAAAATACCACTCCTGAGATAGTGAGTTCAGGTCCTACTTACTGCGAAGGTATATGTGAGATTTTCAGTTCAGCTCAGGCTACATAAATGTGTCTTTTCTCCTATGGCTTTCCTAGAACTAACATGTAGACGATTGTTTGAGATATTAAATATGTAACTCACGTATCACCCTCGTTAAGTGAGTTTTTTTTCCACCTTGAATAATTATTTGTATGCGAAATGGGTGGAGTTGAAAAATCCAGGTTTACATCACGTTTTCGTCTTGCTAAAGGAAACACAGAACACTCTTACTTGAATTCAATGTTGAAAGAAAAAACGGAAAAGATTTTTGAGGCGGGCCACTAAAAACATATACAATCTACCATTTCAGCCCAACAAAGGCATACAAAAAAGTCAGAAAAAAATAGTCTGAAAATTGGTTGTGAAGCTTGGCAGGAAGAAAAAATGGTAAAGTTCTTTAAAGAACTTTCCATCTGCATTCACCGGTAAATGCCTGGTGAATATTTCGTATGTTAGGATTCAGCAAACGATACGTCGCAACATTTCTTTTTAAATAAACAGCGGTAACAAATAAATCTGAAATGACCGTAATGGAATTATTTTTTCAAAACTATTGTCCAGCTTTTATAGATTCTATGATGACGGCATGGTTTAACCTTCTCAGATGAAACAACATTTTTCAAAAGCTGTTATTCGACACGTTGAAAATGCAGCTCGGCATATATTTAGTGACTTAATGAAACATAAAATGTGATGTGTTTATACAATGTGTTTCCTTAAGTGCGTTTAAATGACCGCGAGGTGGTTCCATATAAAAATATAAAATAAATGCGGGACTTCAGCTTTAAAGAGATTATTAGGAGAGTTGAGTACCATAAAAATTGGTAAAATAAAATGCATTCGTTTAAAAATAGTTCGTTAAAAAGTACTTGTACAGTTAAAAGAAGGTGAATGTGGACAATATATGATTTATAAAAAAGACCAACGCTGATCAGGTATTTATAAATAATATCCCCTGATGTTAACATGGTAGGGTCCGCCACTCTATTACACCAGTTACTACTGTTCACTGAGTATTTATCGGATTTTAAAAACTAATTATTAATAACCATGTACAATTGTACAAAAATATTCGACTTACTGTAAAACAAATACCCGTTCTGTTAGCAAGAGAATGGCCTCCATCTTGTGCTGGCTGTCTAACGCCTTGCAATTAGGCAACTTGTATTGTGTATGTGGTGAACGTGTTGCTAGCTACACAGCTAGCGATACGATAAATCTGCAATTTATAGTATAAACGTCACCTGCTATAGACCAGTTTTCGCGAGGATATACAGGCGACTGCGGCTGGAGCCTAGCAAAACGTGATTTAGATACAATACAAAAAGAACATAAATACTCGGTTTCGGCCTGAATAATACACAAATGAGACTGCGGTGGAGAAAGGAACATCCCCATGAAAACAGGCGCCTTACTGTAGTTCCGTCACGCTAGCGACGTGAGAATAACTAGGAGAAAATAACTTCCCCGTCAAGCTGAGGGATAAACTCTGAAATGGGAGGTCAGAGGTTACGAGCTGACTGGACGGCAGGGCCCCTGGGAATCAGAATGAAACCTTTGATGGCCACGTGGTGTCTATTTATCAGGAGTGCAATACACATTACTATCCTCAAATCCAGCTATAAACTTTGTGTGATTATTCGTTATTGAAAATGGGGGTTGACCTAACGTAGTTATTGCGGTAGAGACACACCCCCGAAAATTGGGAATTTAAATTAGTTATTTGCAAAATGTCTTACCAAACAATAAATTCGTGAATAGTGCTAGCCTGATATGATGTCTGCCATTCGTAAAGAGATGGAGGGTGATAATATCTCCATTAATAAACACGTAGGGTCATAGGTCGTAATATGTTTTCTACCTCATTTTCCATAACGAATCATTTCATAAAGTTTGAACTTCAAGTTCAGGATAACATTGTCTAGAGATGGACTGGCTACACATGTTAGCGGATACGATACGACATTATTCAGTTTATCGGATTATCTCAAAGAGCGGGTCATACAGAACAAAACTTGAAGCGTATTTGATGAAATACAAACTTTTGGAAATCAAATATTTTTGTGCTGTTGGTGAATGTTAATTCGGGTTTTCAATTTTGCTGTCAGGTTCTCCCTAGCAGGACTTTATCGCAAATTCTCAGACTTTTATTCTGCCGATGTATAGTAAGATGTATGAATAAGAGATTATAATGATTTCTTCCAAATTAACAAAATATAATTTTTCATATGGAAAAAAAAAACGACATACTTCCAGGAAACATTTTCAAATCTTATATTTAAATTATATGTCATATATGTGGTTATATAATGAAGTTGGATAGGTGTTCCCAAACTATTTCGAAAGTGCGTAGTCGCGTAACAGAAGAAACCGTTATAACATTTAAGACCTCCCCCTTAATACTGCAGTATTCCTACGAAGCTGATTATAAACAAGTTTGTGCCAAGAAAGCAGTCGAAACACGTTCAACAACTTGGTAAGCGCATTGTGAGGTTTAAAACAGCGTCCGTAAGATTATTAATTAAAAGTTATTGACAACCCTGCAACACGTTTTTGCGGGAAGAGCAGCCGTTCACACAGTCAAATGTAAAGTTTGTGTACAATTATTACTTCTTGTCGCTATGACCCGGATATACCGCGACTGCCACGGGCAAAGATCTTGACTGGAGCTATGGGACACAGAAATTAGCGACGCAATTAACGACTCTCTATGTTCCGAGTTTAGTATACTTGTTTGAGCCCACGACACAGGTAGGGAAAGGCCAGTTCGACACATAATACTTTACTGCGCGCAGCGCGTACGGTAAGTAAGGCAAGGACGTTGCAGCCAGGGAGACATCAGAATTGCAGGTCCTGCTGTCTATCTTGGATCTGAACTACATATACTGTTTCTAAACCATCCTTCAGAAATTTGTTCTCTCCACGATTTTCTTTTGCTCAAGACAAATGGCGTGTCTAAAAACATGCATGGAATGTTTTTCATATCTCAGGCTAATTACATCCTAACCGGTCTTGAACAATTATAAAATGTCTTTGGACATTGTGATAAAAAAATTAAGTGCATTAAAACCAATTTTAGGCATAACAATCCTTATGTGGCATTACGGTCAACCTCTTGTTTATACATATTTACGTAATGTTTTTGTATAGTTTCAAGAAACTAGTTAACTTTTTGTGTTCTTATTTAAATACAGCTAAATTACACCAAGAGACAAGAGGTAGGCGGCTAGCATTTTACAACCATAAAAACTAATCGATAAACCAAAAATAAATCATTGTAACATGAACTGTAACTGACGGAACTTATATAGCCTGTTAAAATAACAAAAGTCTATACAAAACTCCTTTCTCGCTAGAGAAAATTCCTTACTTTACCCTAAAATAGTGTGAAGAATATTTTTTAAATTAATTAATTGTACCTCGATTTTCTAGTCCAGCGAATACGCATGTATTAGGTCAATTATTATGTAACTCATCATAGCTTAATTGTAATGGTCCGTAACTTATATTTTCGAAATATATATGGATCAACGGTTACAAGAAAAACTGAATAAAAAATGTGTATTTGCTGTTATATAAACTAATTTGAAAACGTAACTTCCTACCCACTCAGTGAACCCGCGATTTGTCACAAGCTTTCTACATTGCAAGTAAACTATCCACTTATTAATGACGAGAACAATACGGCAATATTTTTCTTGGACATAATTTGTGAACTTCGCATTATCAGTGGAGCTCTAAAAAATGGTACATTAGCGCTTGCACAATGAATAAGTATTTGAAGATGGCGTTCTATGCACTAGGAGCTTCTGTAGAGTAATTGTGGTGGTGTATGACAGTGATAATGCCCAAGCGCCTCCTCGAGAAATGTGGTTTATGAACTATCGGCATAATGAGGTTGACTGTGAAGGGAAAATAGTTACTCCGATACGCCTGTGAAAAGTTAGGCAAGAAAATCTCACACAAAATACTGGTTGGACATTTTAAACATTTACTTTATACTCCATAATTTTCATAAATTCATAATTTGAAAGCTAACAAAATTCATGGACTTTTAACTTAATGCTGGTTTGTTGTTGTAGACTAGGGTTGCCAACCGTCCTGTTTTTCCAGGACATGTCCTGGTTTTTGGAGTGTCCTGGTGTGTCCTGGATAGTTTTTAAGCTGTGTCCTGGGCTTTAAAGCACCCTGATATGGTCATGTATTTTAAAATTCGTGCGCCACTTTTGCAGTCCTTATATTACGGGCGGCCTCACGGCTCGAGTGTTCGCGCTGCCCGCACTGTTATAAAACGAAAATGCACTTTCAACGAAGTTTTAGAAAAAAGGTTTCCCTCTTTCAAACGCGGCAATTCTGACTCTGAAGTGTATTGTTGTATTTGTGAATCCAGTATATCTATAGTCAGCAGAGCTGCGATAGATATTGAGGAGCATCAGAAAACAACAAAGCATAAGAAGATATGACAATCCCAGGCAGGGACTTCTAAAGCCTTAGACACATTTATAAAGAAATCGTCAACAAATGAGAAGACTGTCGCTGCTGAAGGGGCTGCAGCTTACCACACGATTCGTCACCATATGTCTTTTAATTCTTTAGACTGTACGTTGCAGTTGAATGAAATTATGTTTAGCGATTCACAAATCGCAAAAGAAACGACGTGCAACAGAACAAAGGCAACTGAATTGTGACTGGCGTTTTAAGCCCTCATTCTTCAATGAAGATTACATATAACTTGAAAAGAATATCGTGTGTTAGTGTCTGTTGTGACGCTAGCAATCATGGGGCAACTAAATTAATTCCTGTATTGGTTCAGTATTTCGATTATCGTGGCGAAGGCATAAGTTCCAAGATATTAGACATTGAAACAGTTCCCGATGAAACTGCTGAAACTTTGGTGAGTTTAGTAAATAATCAGCTCCAAGAATATAATATAACAGAAAAATGTGTAGCATTCTCAGGAGATAATTGCAATAAGAACTTTGGTGGTAAAGAAAGAGCTGGAACAAACAACGTGTTTTGTAAACTGAAGGATAAATTAGGCAAAGACATTATAGGTATTGGTTGTCCTGCTCATGTACTCAATAATGCTGTTCATCACGGATGTGACATTCGGCCCATAGAAGTGGAATTAATAATTGTAAAAGTTTATAATAATTTTTCTACATACACAGTTCGAACAGAAAAACTGCGATAGTTTTGCAATGATATTGGCATGGAGTATACTCAACTTCAGTCTCACTACAAGACACGCTGGTTAAGCCTTTCTCCGGCAATTGAAAAACTTTTGAAATACTATGAACCGTTAAAAGAATATTTTATTAGTTTAGATAAACCTCCACAGTATATTATGCAGTTTTTTTGACGTGACAACGTCTTATAATTCGATAGAGCCGGCTGCACGCACGAAAAAACATGACTCATGCGGCGTTACCTCGCTCTGAGGCGTTCCATGTAAGGCTTGAAGTGCAAGCGAGAGCGCGGAACGAGCGAAAAAAAAAAATTGACATAATTGTATTTATGCGTACAAATAAATCTCACTTGATCAATTTCATTGTGATTTCCAATTACCTCCTTCTCTATATACATACAAATCTATTAAACAAATGAAATTAAAATTTTCTTTTGAAAAATGCTACCATTCCATCAGTATTTTCTTAAGACGTTGTCACGTTCAACTATCGTCAGTAAACCGACTTTACAGACAACCAATTTTTTAACAATGAGTATGCCGAGGGTTACCTGTACCTCTTTCATTCAGTAATGGCGATAATTCACACAAATATTGAAACAGTGGAAAGGAAAAAAACAGTGTTGTTGAAATCAGGAAAATTTTTGGTAGAGTTATTTTATTACTAGAGGAGAGGATAACAAACAATTTTTGTCCTCTAAGAGTAAGAACAATTTTAAAGAAGTTGAATGACGAAGGAAAGAACACGGAAGAATTTTCAAATAAAATAATATATTTTTATAATGAAATCAATGACTATTTAAAAATGTGGATTGAACCATTTGAGGACCTAAAAGATTTCGACTGGATTTATCTAACAAGGTCTGATTTGCTAGATTGGAGCAACATTGAAAAATCTTTGGTCTGTTTAAAAGATCACGGTATTAAAATTAACGACGAAAAATTTTTTTGACGAGTGGGTTAATTTGAAAAATTTTAGCAAAAATTTGAATTCTTCTCAAAAAGACGACAGCTTAAACTCTTTGTAGCTAATATATTTTAAGCAATGCATTTCCGAGGAACAGTATGCAGAACTACGGAAAGTGGCTGAATATGTGTTTAGTATACCGGGACATAACGCTAAAGTTGAGATAGTCTTTTCTCTCATAAATTCACAGTGGTCAAAATAAAGAAATCGATTACTGCCAACAACAGTAGCTGCAATCATCAAAACTATCTATAATATAGATATGAAGTGTGACCAATTTTATGATTATTTGTTTACTCAACCACAGATACTGAAGGAAATTGGTGGGGTTGAAAAGTATAATAAAAATAAATATGTTTGTAACATTAAAATTTATTAGATACTAACCTAAGTTTAAAGAAATTGTTACAAAACTAAAGTGTTTGTTTTGTATTTTAATAACTCATTTTCAACTCATATAATTTTATTCGAATACTTTTATAAAAAAATATGATTATTATTACTTGAATTCCATTTAACCTATTTTCACTACATATTAATTTAACTATTGCTTATCTATTACTGCGTCCTGTTTTTAAACTGAATTGTCCTGGTTTTTCTAACTTCAAATCCTAGTTTTTGAAATTTGGGGTTGGCAACCCTATTGTAGACAGGTGAAGGTTGGTTGTTTCTTTCATTAGCTTTGCATTGTTTTCTCATATTCGTCCTTGAAGTGGTAACTCGTAAAACGCGCCCGCTTGCCTGGTGAATGAACATAGTACAGCATGTTGGTAGTCCGTATTATTTATGATAAGCAACGTGAAAGTGTTCCAATGAGCGTATCTAAACAAGATAACACACTTCAGACAACTAATGAATGGTATTTGCAAGATATCGAGCTTATAAACAACGCTATTTTAAAGATCTCTTTACCTTTTCAGACTACTTTACCACAGAATGACCACTGACCAAATACTTACCGAACTATGTAAGAACTGAACTTTGCTAGAGACAGATATCCCAACAGTAAAATTATAGGACCTCTTTTTGAATAAGTACCACAGCATGGCGAACATACTGTGCGCCAGTTCAGTGCCTTGTGTATACAGGTTGTACCACATTATGTGCACAGAAAGGGCATGACCCTTACCACTGAATATAAATAATACTGTTAGACGAACGAAGCTGTATAACTTTTCTCTGCTTTTTTTGAAGCTAACCTTTTGGTCATAAACAAGGTTGCTCTGTAATCCCGTCTCCTTTCCCGTAGCACCATCGTGTTCTTTCCACCTCCCTCATGAATCACTGCAGTTGCACATAGCAGATAAGTACGCAATGACATGACGGTTCCTCTCGTTGATTGGCTTCCCGAGGCTCTGGCCTTGTATCTGATTGGCTACTGCGTGCTGCTGAAGGTTCCGTATTGGCCGGTATGGTAACCTACCTGCCGGTTGGCAGGTAGGTTACCATACCAGGCTCTGGTTGGTAAACGGCGTTTCGACATAATACTAGCCAGTGACAGCATTTTGGTGGTAAGAGCGGTTGGAGTGTCCGGAATAAGCTGCTATTTCACCTGTGTATAGGTACTTAAGTACTTTATCGATGTTTAGTTTATGCTCTTCCGTCTTAAGAACATAAGAAGGGAATGGCTAGTATTCATTCCGTTGTCTAGCTGCACAACGGCGACACGGGCAGACGAAATTATCGGGTTAAGTAACTGATTTCAAAAACGGGGAGAAAAAATTTACGGTTTCGTTATTTATGTTCTTCATATTTAATAGCATTTCCATTTCATAAATTTTGTGCTTCACCCTAGTACATCATTACCCTTATGAGAAAATCTCGTAACTCGAAAAGTGGGTATTTTACAGGAGTGATAAAAGTATACATTTTATTTCGAAAACAATTTTCTGTGTTTCGGAAATAAATATAACTTGATATTAATAATTTTGACAAGTAAGCTATTTAACGCTATTTAACGGAAGATTTGAAGATAAATTTGCATTAAAAATAATTAGGGCATATATGAGTTTTCCACTGTTTAGAATATCATAGTGTATTTGCAAAGTTTCTGTATTTTTGTAAATTATTTTTAACCTACATTCCTTGTAAATAAAGACGTATGGAATGTTAGGCTCCATCTTATATCTCGGGAACATTGAACCAATTTAAAGCTGATGTGATACGTTGACAGTGCATCAGGTAAGCATTGAATTTAAAAAGCTATAAAAGTAGTAGTACACCAGCTTAACACTACATAACAAATAATGCTTTTATGTTATATCTTTGGATCTAGTCAATCGATTCCTGTCAAATTTGGCACAATGAAAAAAATATTGCAGGCCATGTTAAATGTACATAATATACATGTAAAATGCACTTATTTCCAAAATGGCGGTAATGTAAATATTTGAGGTTTATTTGCTACATCTTCCCTACAGTTTAAACAATTTCGACCAAACTTAGTACGCTGAAAATATCTATTACAAGCATAAAATATGTCAGTACAAAGCAGTTTTTGTTAGCCAATTTATGAGATAGCACCACATGAAACAAATACATTTTTAATGACCTCCCTCGGGAAACAATCTACCTATTCCTACCAAATTTGGCAGTCAAGTAGTACTAGTACTACGGTAGGCCATGTAAATTGAAATGTTCTAAGTGAATCAGACAATTATTAAAAAAAATGTGACCATATAAATATTTTAGTTAAGCAAGCTATATCTACGAAACAACTAAACCAATTTCAACTTAATTTGAGTGCTGCCTGTATATAAAACAACAATAAAATATCCATACAGAGACAATTTTTTCTGCTATTTTGTAAGCTAATGATATATGAATGAATCATGTTTGGTTATATCTCAGCAAATGGCCATGAAAATTGTTAGGTTATGTTTAAGAGAACTAGTCAATTATTTTCAAAATGGCGGCGATATAAAATTTTTTGTTTAGTATGCTATTTCTACAAAACCATTAAAAACAAATTTTAACTTAACTAAGTATTCTGGCAGTATCTACAATAACCGTTAGAAGTGTACTCTTTTCTCAGCTATTTTGTAATATCCTGTACATTAATAAAATAAAGATTTTATTTCATAACTCGGTAAACTATCAAATGATTCTTATTAAACTCGGCAGACAAGCAGTACTACAACTGTTATTGTGAACTACTTTGTTTTAAGTAAGTCATACACTTGTTTTCAAGATAGTGGCCATATAATTATTTGAGTTTAGTCATCTACGAAGCAATGAAACCAATTTCATCTTAAATTTATGCGCTGACATTGTCTATCACAATAATTAAAAGTAAGACAAAAAGGCGGAAAAAAGTGTCAGATTGAACAACATGAGTTTTGTCATATCTCGGGAAAAAACTAACCGATACCCACCAAATTTTACACACAAATAGTACTACAGTAAGCCCATACATCTTAGACGATTTAAGATTATCCGACATTATATACAATATGATGGCCATATAAATAATTAAGGAAAGTTTGTCATATCCATTGAACAATTTAATCAAATTTAATTCAATTTTGCATGCTGGCAGTATCCATTAGAAGCATAAAATACGCTTATAGACAACCTATTTTAGCCACCATTATGTAAGATAGTGCTAGGTGACAAAATTTAACAATAATGCCATATCTCGAGAACCAATCCATTAATTCTCACCAAATTTCTCACACAAGTAGTGCTGCCGTATGCCGTGTAAAGCTACACAATTTAAGAGGTTCAGATTTTCTCTTAATTTGGTGCCAGTAGAAATATCATTTATGTAAGTTTATCATATATATTAAACAACTTAACCAAATTCAACAAGAATTTATATGCTTAAAGTATATATTGGAAGCATCAGATATGCATACCGAGAACTACTTTTATGGTCATTTTGTACGATAGCGCCGAATAAGAAATAATGTTTTATGCCATATCTCGGGTAACCAACAGTACACCTATTTGCACAAAATTCTGCACACAACTGGTGGCACGGTAGGCCATGCAAACTTACATGTTTTAAGTGACTCATATACTTGTTTTCAAAATGATGTACTTGTAAATATTACCAAAACATTAAACTGATACAACCGAAGTGAGTGAGTGAATGAAGAGATTTGGGCGGATCTTAACATGGAGGTCTTGAGAGCCGAAATATAGAGGAAAGTAAGCCAATTTGTTATATCGGTAATTTATTGTTAAGATTTCTGGATATTCGAGTTTCTCGTAGTCCGTCAGTTGATTTTTTTTCGGAAATAATGTGTTAAAAAGAAACAAAAGGTAGTTGCGATGTTTTACAATGAGGGTAACGATATACTGAGTAACTTAAGTTCCAGTTTCCACCAGCAGCCCGTCAAAAGCCACGTTCGTGTTCCAGGGAGACGGCCTTATCCGTGTACTTCATGTCGCTGGTCGGGATGTGCGCTTTCACGCTCGTCCTGGACTGGGACTCGAAGCTGGCCGTGTACGCCACTTCCAGCCTGCTGGGGTAAGTAACCCTTCTCGCGGGCTTCGTCCTAGTGAAGAACTGTTTTCCTGCTTGCAGTGCTTAACACCGCCTCTCCTATGCTGTTCCATATTCCTGCTTCACATAAGTTTTAGATGTCTGTAACTCCTGCTTGTGCTTATTTCGTACAACAAAACAGTTCTTCTGAAGAGTCCATGGTGTGTGTTTACATAGGTATAAGAAAATCGTTCATGTAGTTTGTTGATAACTGGAAAAAAATTCGGGTAAATCGAGCGACAGAATATGTTTGAAAACACCGTTGTACAAAGTTATTTTTAAATAGTTCTTTGCTCAGACATATTCCTTCGAATATTTTCTTGAAACATACTGTAAAGAAAATACGATATTAAGTCATCCTAAACAACTGCAATGTAATTACCGATATTATTAAAAATTATTATTAAAGAGTTGAGAAGATTTGATTGGAAGCCTTGAGCGCCGATGAGGGTGAAATGAGGTGGAGATGGAGAAGTGGCGGAATGCATCGTGGGGAAATGGGAGAGTCCCGAAAAAACCAGCCGGTCAAAGGCAAAGTCTATCACGTTTCTCAAATGTGAAAATTCGGGTGACGCCCGCCGGGAACCAAACCCGATTCTCCTTGCTATCAAGTGAGTAGTCCTAGTGCTACACCACCGCGGCTGCCTATTATATAAAAAAATGTAAATAATTTTCCTTTGAATTATTTTTCTTTATGTGTGTGCATAATTACTCTCATACACACTCATTTGAAAATAAATCCCAGAATATGCTATCGCAGGGCATGTAAGTGGGTACAGGAACATGAAGTGGTAATATATGTACAAAAACCAAATCAAAATATTGTACCACACCAAGCATGCAATGCGGAAGATCAATAATTGCTGGATGCACTTAGTATGGTGTTGGTCCACTCGTAGCACGGAGACAGGTGGCAATACGGTCAGGCATGGAGGCATACAGACGTCGGATGTACTGAGGAAGATCCTGCCACAGCTGGTACAACTGACCATCCAAATACGCCGTAGTTGCCTCTGGTCGAAGTTTCCGTCCAATCTAGTCCTAGACTTTCTCAATGGGCGAGAGATCTGGTGACTTTGCTGGCCAAGAAAGCGTATTTACATCACGAAGGTAAGCGAGAGATACCTGTGCTCTGTGATTCCGGGCATTATCATGCTATAAAATGAGGTTGTCAAGATGCACCAGGAAGGGGAGCGCACATGGTCGCAGAATTTCCTGGACTTATCGCCTTGCCGTCAGTGCTTCTTCATTAAAAATCAGTGGAGTGCGAGAATAGTAGGTATCATGGTGTGGGGTGGCATACTCCACACCACAATACCTCTCATTGGGGTGGTGAGCCGCTCTACAATGAACTGTGGGTCACGGCGCCCACCAGGACGACTCCAGACGCAAATTCGGCGGTCGTCTGTATCTAAACAGAACTGTGATTCGTCGCCGAATATCACTCATCACCAATCCACAAGCTTCAGTACTGCCCGTTCCCTGCAGAAGGTTGCACGGGCTCAGCGATGCTCACGTCGTAATGGTAGACGTCGTATGGGACGTCGCGACGACAGATCCTTCTCCATTAGCCGCCTGGATATGGTACTGGTGGACACAAGCGTATCATCACGTATCGTCACACGTCCCTGGATGGTGCGCAGCGACGCTCGTGGAGTGCTTACATGCCGTCGCACGATGAAACGATCCTCCCTGCTGGTGGTCCACCGGGGTCGACCAGAGCCTTCTAGACATGTGTATGTACCCTACTGTTTCCACTACGTCCAACACTGGCTCACAGCGTAGGCAGAGCGGTTCATGTGGTGAGCAATGCACCGAAATGTTCAGCCTGCCCCCTCAAAGGCCGACGATGCGGCATCTCTCAGACTCACAGCAGGGCAAAGACTAGTCGAATGCACCGCCGGGACATGCTGCGTGTTCACTGAACTTGGCTCTGTGACTCACACTGCTCACACTGCTACTAAGGCCTTATTCGGTGTCTTGAAGCTATGAAGGATGGAAGGACATATATACCCCCTAGTGGCACATCCGCGTATGTGACGATACTGTGTGGCAGCCTTCATTATACCCGTGCAAGTAATTAATAGAGATGAAATTTTTTCAAATGGGTGTATTTGCAGAATATGGTTGGAATGTTCAGCACCCATTCATATCCAGCGTTTGTGCTAATGTCATCATGAAAGAGTGAACAACAATGGGTAGATCCATACTGAACTGCGAAGACTACAGCCCACCATATTTTCTATTGCTTTTACTTCACTGTGCAGCAACGCAGTACTTTGAAAATGCTGCTTCAACCACTTGGAAAATATATATTTTTTTTGCCTTATATTAATAAACTATTCGTACAAACGTAGCTGTCTGCCGAAATTTCACAAAACTGCAGTAGTGCGGAGAAAACGATATTTTCGCTTATGAAAATTCCTCCGTTCATGTATTTGTTTTCACAAACATGGCAGCTCACGTAAAAAATAATTACTCGTGTTTGCATTTAAATTTGCAGATTAGCAATCATAGTGTGAACACGTGGTATTTGTTAATCCAGAGATTTTTTCCAATTAAATATCATGGAAGCTTTATGAACTTAAAAACGTATTTGTTCAGAGAATGTTAAACAGTATGTACAAATCTTTAACATCAGTTTGTTGCAGTTCACTTTCGTAAGTACTTGAGTAGGCATTATTTCGGTAACTACTTAGATATACTCAGAAGCGAGAGTGAAATTTGTAAATTTCTGAGTTTATGTAAATATTAACTACACAGTGTTTTATTATCGGACAAGTCTACTGTTGTACCAACTGGGATCTGATATGTTGTCAGTTATGCTACAAGAGGCCAGAGGTGCGTATCCGAGCTCGTAAGGGATGGAAATATTAATAAAAAAAAATTGATTTTTAATTTTTTTTCACACAGATTTTTTTAGAACATTAAAATATCTATCTACTTTAGTATACTTGTTATTCTCCGTGAGCGCAATTGATCATGTTTATCTCGATTATAATTAAAGTCTTTCTCAACGGATCTATGTAGGTTATAGTTACTTAATTCACACGCATTTTTATTCATATCCAGTCTGTCTATTGGCATAATTCCAAATTTCTTACACTCACGCACCCAGTTCAATAGTCCCTCGTCAATCAGTCTCACTCTCCACTGTACCGCTGCTTCACTACCCGCTGGTCGCTCTCGCCGCCACACGACGCTCTGCTGGCTCGTCGCTTCGTTGTATTCACACACCTGTCGCTTAATGTCGCACAGTCCTCCAAACTATAAAACTCTCAAAACTGTCGGTTCGGATGCCCATCGAAGATTAAATCGTCTCGCTTGTCCGATCTGGAAGGTTCCCCGCACCACGAGTAACACTACAAGAGGTTAGGTCATTGAACCATAACATTCTTTCAGATAATAACTACAGAAATTAAATCCGATGAAGGTCAGGAGCGCGCGAGATGCGATAGGCTTATCGCGGCGGCATTATTTGTGAATCTCCGCCCGCTTATCACATTATGTTCGCCTGACATTTCTTCGCTCTCGCGAGCAAGGCGAAGGGAAGAAACGAAGAGCAGAAACGTGTAACAGTATGATGTTGCTCCGTCTATCACAATTCACACAACCTCAGCATGTCGAGAAAAATTTCCACCAATTTGAGATACACTTATGCAGGAGTTTTGTTCCATTCTTACTTTAAAATGATAAAATGCCTGAGCCCTTTTTGTTAGCAGTTCGGACTGCACAATAATTTTTGAAAATTTTTGTGTAAATAAACGAGTTCTTGAGACGTACGATTTACGTCTCTGATACTAGTGATAATTTTATAGAAAGATCTTCTTAGTTTTCCTTAAAAAAATGTCAATTTGGTGTAATCTTGTATTCTCTTTAAACATGAATGGAGAACTAAGTTTTTTAACATCTGAAAATTTATTGGTAGCGTATTATGAACTGAAGTTTGAGCGGTTAGTGTTTTACTGATTGAAATAACACACCTCTTTAAAATGCAGGCAAAATATTTGATGTGTCTGTTATTTATGTACAATTTTCATAACTTCTTAATGGTTACAAGTCTGAACCGTTTAAATATTAATTTTTTTAGGCACTCAGGTTGAAGGTTATAATATTGCCAATGCTTTAACTTGTAGAGTAGCTTAACTTACAATCTGGAACATCTCATGCAATCATACAGAAGGTAGGACTGCAAACAAACAACCCTATATTGATAAACTGGTACTTTGAAATTGAATTCCTTCCCCTCATTCCCCCTCTACACAGAGCACCCCAACAAGGGAAGAGCTAGAGGGAAAGTATTAAAATCTACGACTATCCTAAGCGTGTTGACTTTTGCACGATTTCTGCCAATGACCCCACAATGTGGTTAATGACTCTTTTTTGGGGAGATGAGTGGTTGACGGATTTTGAGGGGTTACCCTGACGTTCACGCTCCATCATCCCATGCCAGTACCATCCATATTGTCAGCAGAATATTCGAGTTCATTCCTCTTTCATGCAATTTCTCTCATCATGCTCTGTCATTCCACCTTATTTTTCTCATATTTTTCCTAGACTCCGTTCACGTGGCATCATTGTGGGGATGAGTCTCATGCTCTGTCATTCCACCTGTGTGAAATGGAGTGAGACCTGCACTCGCACACTAGCTTTGAGTCAAACCTCACCTGCACAAAGTATGCTCTAAGTCCACCTTTCAGCATGGTTGGGTGTAATTTCCGAACCATTTAAGATACAACTACCAAATACATAACATAGGCAACACCTCCAACAATGAAAAAGACCGCAGGGTCATGTTTGCCTTAAGCGCACTTAAAAGTATAGTTGTCTGTAATTTCCGAACAGTTGAAGATATAGTTACAAAATTCATAATATAGGCGTCACTTCCAACAACGAAATGAACTCCAGGGTCAAGTTTGACTTAATCGTACTTATAAGCATAGCTGGTAGTAATTTACGAACTGTTAAATATATAAAATTCATAACATAGGCATCATCCCCAACAACAAAAAAAAGCTAAAGGGGCAGGTATGCCTTAATCACCCTTATAAATATAGTTTACTGTAATTTCCGAACCATTTAAGATACAACCACCAAATTAATAACATAGGTATCAACCCCCGATGACGAAAAGGGCCACAGGATAAAGAATGCTCTATGTACACTTATAAGCACAGTTGGATGTAATTTCCGAACTGTTTAAGATAGTCACCAAATTCATAACATAGGCATTACCACCGACGACGAAAAGGACAGCAAGGTCAAGTATGCCTTAAGCCAAATGAAAAAAAAACTTGGTTGTTATTCCCAACCCTTTTAAGATACAGACACAAAATTAATAACATAGGTATCACCCTTTACGTCGAAAAGGACCAAAGGGTTAGGTGGCCCTGCCCCATCATAAGCATGGTTGGTGGTAATATTAAAAACCATTACAATTATAGTCACCAAATTCAAAACATAGTCATCGCAGCCAACAATGAACAGGGTCGCATGGTCAAGCACACCGTAAGCCCACTTATAAGAATAGTTACCCACCATTTCCCACCCACCAAAGATATTGGCACCAAAGTCATATCATTAACATATCCTCTAATGAAGAACATTGTGGTAGGGTCAAGAAATTTTTAAGGCATCTTATAAGCATAGTCGACTGTCATTTCCCATCCACCAAAGATTTTGATGTCAAATTCCTAACATAGATATCGCCGACGACAACGAATAGGATACTATTAACCAAGCCTCATACAAACATAGTTGGTTACCATTTCCCACCCACCAGGGCTATAGTTACCAAATTCAGAAAATGAGGATCACATCTGACGACGAAAAGAACCGCAGCGGTTGATTACACCTTAGGACTTCCTATTAATATGGTTGGCTGCCATTTCCCACCCACAGAAGTTATAGTCACAAAATTCAAATTGTAGGCATCACTTCCTGTGACAAACATGGTGGTAGGGAGAAGTATACCTTAAGCCCTCTTATAAGCATAGTTGCCCGATGATTCCCACCCATCGATGCTACGACCACCAAATTAATATAATCTTCGTCACTTCCGACTGCAATCAAAGAGATACGGACAAATAGGCCTTTAGTCCTGTTACAAACACAGTTGGTTAGCATTTCCAAACCTTTGAAGATAGGAAACATGTAATAACCGAGAACGCATGTAAAGAAAATTAATGTATACATACATCTGCTTCACAAAATTACTGTTGCATGTAGGAGTGTAGGGTCTGAAATAGCACACACATACACATCGACCTGCGTGCAATCGTCAATCACCCACTGATGCTATTGTTCGTCGATTTCCGCAGGTTTCTACCAACTCGGACCCCCCTCAGTGACAGCTAACCGCCCTTCGCGCACCGACATCCCGGCTGTATATATAAATGTGAAAATATATAAATTAATAAACATTAGTTTGTGTACAAACAAAAAATATATGCGAGAAAAAAATCAAAATATATACAACTGCGCTTTATGCATGATGTACATAGCCATGGGTAAATGTAAAATACATATTAAGTTATATAAATAGACACCATCAGCCCATCACAAGGGCCATCGGCCTGAGTCATCGTTAACATGAGTAAACCTGAAAATACCGCCGTATATTGAAAAAAATAAAGGGGTATACAGTTGCACCGATAGCAAATCATACATAGTCGCAGGTTATATTAAAACACACATGCCAACATGAGAAAGAACGTATGATCACAAGGGCCAACCCCTTTGAGAACAGTGCATCAAGTAAGATGCAAATTACGCATTTTATAAATACTGTGTTCCTTTGCTTTACACAAAAAAATATACATTCAAACCATTAGCAGTGCTATATAAACATCACTGTAGCGCACCGATGCAAACATATATAAAAAATAATTATAAAAGCTAATTGTTATAAACAATTAACAACCAGTGTGTATTGTGCGACCATCGAGCACTGTACATCGTGTTAGGCGAAACATTACCATTGTTTAGTGTGGGAACGATAAGAGGACAAAACTGCTACACACTGAAAAAACATAAAAATAGAATGAAAAGGAAAACAGTTATATGCACTAACCAACCAGCGCAATCAGTTATTACACAAGCGTCGTTTGCTGTATCCTGTGTTTTAAACGAAGCCAGAGAAGACCAGATCATCCTGGTTAGTACAATAGAATAGCAAACGACTTTCTTACGAACCGATTAAAACGAAACCATCACATTTAGAGTACAGTAAACACTCACAACTCTAGCAGCAGAACGCGTCTGTAAGGTTGCCCAGATAGTTGGCCGGCGGCGCGAGCACCGAGCAGGTCACGGCAAGAAGAAGGGATGACACAGAACACTAGCCGAGAGAGACACGACACGCTCCACAGTCAAACATGCACTTCCCTTCATGAGAGGAATACAGTTATACGGTAAAAAGCAACAATTTGCACCATTTTATATACTATATATATATATACTATTTATAGTGCTAGATCTGTAAGAACATACATAACAACATAAATTGAAACCATTTGCTGCGCAAGAGAGAAGTCATTGCTACATGCCTGAGGTAAACAGAAATAAAAAAATAATTAAGAAACGAAAATGTACATTTACTTATTTCAGTACGTACCTTATATAGTTCTAGAAATGAAAGGTTGTTATGAAACGCATTACCCATGAATAGCTTGCAAACAATGTTTTATTAATATAGAAATATCAATAAAAGTAATATCAAGTAATGAGGTATCGCATCACGCAAATGCACACACATATATTTCAATTATGTATGTACTCTGCTTTAAGAAAACTGAAAACGTAAAGGGAAGATGTTAACCTCAAATGAAAAAAAAAACCTTGTGTAGCTGTTTCTTACATGGGAGACCTGGAAGCCACGAGTGCATATCATAGCTAACGATGTGAACTCAATGGATGCACAGACAAAAGTGCCTTTCTGTGCATGGTATACAGTATCAACCAAGAAAGCAACTCGCTTCATAAAAGTATTGTATAATAACAATACCCTTGACAAAACATACTTACGTTTTACATGTGATATTGAAATTTAATAGGAAATAACTCATGTACTGTAATAGTGCCAGAGACAGTCCATCATCCTTTAAAATAAGTTATCGCAGGTTTAATCACCTAGCGTGTTCAATCATTTCACAAGTAAAAAATGAAACATGATATGTAATTCTAAAACGTCTGTGTATGTTATATATCTTCATATATATGTTATAATATCTACACAACATGCAACAATTGCAAATAACTATATCTCCAGCAAAAATAATTTTGTACAAGGTCGTACTCAATGCATGTTCATCTCGAAAACTTGCAACCTGCCAATCAATTATAAGTAGGTAACAAGCAGGTAACACAGTGACAATCCGAGACAGGAAACGCAAACCGCAATGTAGTGATTATCATATACAAGCGAGCATTGTGTAAAAAAAATGGTTCCCACTTCATCGTCAAGCATAGCTGTAAGTAGAAGGTTACGTCTAAATCCATGTGCCGCGATCGCCAAAGCCGTTACAATATGAAGATGGAATCATTGGTTGAAGACTTACCATCTGTAACACTGACTGCATCTACAACAGCACGGGACTCTGGAGATTCTCTCGTTACATCACGACAACATGAAAGTAGTCATTACACGTATGCCTATAGTGATAGTCTGAATATACAGCAAGAAGTGCAAATACATTGTTTACTGTTCATCGGAAAGTGGGCTGAAGTATTGTAACAAGACATTTACTTGTAGCCTACCAGATATTTAAAAACATGTAGCAGGAGATACATTTTTTAGACGATAGGAATTTAAAAAATAAAACAAATTATTTGTTGTTTAATTTATTTGGTATTCATTCATATTCCTAGCCAATCACACACATACATTATATGTAATTCAATAAAGTTTTTAGCTGTGAGTACATCAATAATCGAATTTATCTCTTCGATGAAAGAAAGATATTCCCCTCTCTGCAATGTAACCAACAATCACAGTCTACCAAATAAGTCATTGGAGTCTTCAGAAAATAAGTAGACAGACTACACGTCACTCTTTGCAGAATGTTCATGTATTGTGTGTCATGTTGTGTTTTTTACTTGTGAAATGATTGGACAATCTAGGTGATTGAAACTGGAATACCTTATTTTCGAGGAACATGTAATATCTCCCGGCGCCATCAGGGTATAGGAGATATTTCCTATAAAATTTGAATAGCATGTATAAAAAGTATGTATGTTTTGTCAAGGGTGGTGTAATTACAATATTTGTAAGTTGCGAGTTGCTTTCTTGATTGGTAATATATACCATGCACAGAAACGCAGGGTGGTAATTTTGGTCTGTGCTTCATTTGAGTTCACATCGTTAGCTATGATATAATCGCGGCCTCCAGGTATTCTGTTTATGAAACAGCTACACCAGTATTTTTTCAAATTAAGTTAAACCTCTTCTCATTATGTTTTGACTCTTCTAAAGGCAGAGTACTTACTTAAATTAAATGTATATGTGTGTGTTTGTGTGTTCCGATACCTCCTTACTTGTCTTATATTTAATGATATATCAATAATAATGCAAACTTTGTTGCCAGCGATTAATGGGTAATTCGTTTCGTAATATGTTTACAGTTCTAGCGCTGTAAATTGTAAGCACTCAAAATAAGTACTTGTACTATTAACATTTATAATTATTATTTAATAACTATTTAACTCAGCCCATAGTGGTGATGTCTCTCTTGCATGACTAATGGCTTAAATGTATGATGTTTTGTATGTGCTTTCATTTTAATAATATTAATTGTATGTATATATAGTATTTAAAATGGGATAAATTGTTACAATGTACTGTGAAACTGAATTACTCTCATAAAGGGAAGTGCATTTGTGACTCGGCTGGTCTGTCACCCTGGCGCCTGTAGTGTCTCTATATCAGTTAGTGTTGTGTGCCATCTCTTCTACTTTCCGAGACCTCCTTGGTGCTCACGCCACTGACCGACCATCTGGGCTGCCTTACAGATCCCAAGAAATTAGTTGACCGCACACCATCGGTCAGGTCGGATGCGTTCTGCTGCTAGAGTTGTGAGTGTTGGCTGTACTCTAAATGTGATGGTTTTGCAGTAATCGTTTCATAAGAAAGTCGTTTGCTATTCTATTGTACTAATCAGGATGATCTGGTCTTCTCTAGCTTCGTTTAAGACACAGGATACAGCAAACGACGCTTGTGTAATATGTGATTGAGCTGGTTGGTTAGTGCATATAACTGTTTTCCTTTACATATTATTTTTATATCTATTTCATGAGTGTGTCGCAGTGTTGTCCTCTAATCGTTCCCGCACTTAACTATAGTAATTTTTCGCCTAACATGATGTGCAGTGCTCGATGGTCGCACAATACACACTGGTTGTTAATTGCTTATAATTATTTGCTTTAAAAATGGTTTTTATATCTGTTGGCATCGGCGCATAGCAGTGACATCTATATTGCGCTCCTAATTGTTTAAATGTATGTTATGTTGTGTAAAGCAAAGGAACACAGCCTTAATATGTCGCGTAATGTGTATCGTGCTTGGTGCATTCTACTCAAAAGTGTTGGCCATTGTGATAATCCGTTATTTCGCATTTTGGCATGATAGCAACACTGATATCTCTATTATGGGCTGTGGCTGTATCGGAATTTTTTTTTACATATGTTGTGACGTGTTATAACATCATGCTCGTGGTGTACCTGCATATATGCTAGTCCTTTATTGTTTGTTGCGTGACTGATTTGTTTATGTACAGGAGAGTTTCATACCTTTTATACTTGGTTTACCTAAAAGTCGCATTAGGCTGATGGTGTTTTATTTATATTAATGTGCATGTGTTTTAATGTAACCTGCGTCTACATATGTCTTGTTATCGGAGCAATTGTATACCCCTTTATATTTTCAATATTTGTGTGATTATTAAGGGTTATCCATGCTAACGATGACTTGGGCCGATATACCTTGTGATGGACTTATTGTGTTCGTTTATATTCCTATAAATGTATTCTATAGTTTCCCATGTGTATGTACATCGTGCACAAAGCACATTTGTATATATATTGATTTTTTTCTTACATATATATTTTTTATGTTACCCATGTTAATGTTTTTTTAATGTATATATTTTCACATCTTTATGTAGATCCTGGATGTCGGTAGGCGAAGGGAGGCTAGCCATCGCTTAGGGGATGCAAGTTGGTAGACACCTGCATTAGCAGACTACAAGGGCGGAAATTGGTGTGCAGGCCGATGTGTTTGTGTTAGCTATTTTAGACCCTACACTCCTACATGCAACAGTAACATTGCAACGTGCCTGTATTTATATACTTATTTTCTTTACATGCATGGCCGGCTGCTACATGTTTCCTAACTTAAAAGGTTTGGAAATGGTGACCAACTATGCTTGTAACCGTGTTAAAGGCCTAATGCTCTTATCTCCTTGATTGCAGTCGGAAGTGATGAACGTGATATGAATTTGGTGGTCGTAGTGTCGGTGGGTAGGAAATGTCGGGAAACTATTCTTATAAGAGGGCTTAAGGTGTTCTTGTCCCTACTACCCTGTTTGTCATCGGATATGATACCTATGATATGAATTTGGTGGCTATAGGTTATGTGGGTGGGAAATAGCAGCCAAATATGCTTATACGAGGGCTTGACATTACCATCCTGTTCGTTATTAGGGGCGGTGTCTATGTTATTAATATGACGACTATAGCTTCGGTGGACAGGAAATAGCAATTAACTATGCTTATAAAATGCCTTAAAGTTTACTTGACCCTACAACTCTGTTCCTATCAGAGGAGATATTTTTGTTAAAAATGTTGTGCCTATAGTTTTGGTGGGCTGGAAATGGTGGGCAAGTATGCTTATGAGTGAGCTTAGCATGTGCTTCACCTTGCGACTATGTTCATCGTCGGGGGCGATGACCGTGTTATGATTTTGGTAACTATATCTTAATGGTTCGGAAATTACAACCAACTGTCCCTATAAATTAGTTTTGCGCCTACTTAACCCTGCAGTCTTTTTCGTACTGGGGGATGATACCTATGTTTATATATTGGTAATTGTATCTTAAATGGTTTGGAAATAACATCCAATTATACTTATAAAAAAGCTTAAGGCTTACTTGTCCTGTAGTCCTTTTTGCTATATGAGTTTATGGCAACGATATGAAATTGGTTGAGCATAACTTAAACTGTTCGTAAATTACAGTCGACTATGCTTATAAGACAGGTTATACTTACTTGATCGTGCAGTACTTTTCCTCGTCTGGGGTGATGCCTATGTTATTAATTTGGTGACTGTATCTTAAAATGTTCGGAAATTACATACAACTATGTATATAAATGCACTTAGGCCATACTTGATCCTTTAGCCCTTTTAGTCATTGTATGAATTTGGTGGTTGTATCTAAAATGGTTCGGAATTTACAGTAAATTATGCTTATAAAATGTGTTTAGGTAATACTAGGCTCACACACGGTGAGACTGTAGGCTAGCGTATGTGGGCAGCCATCGCTCTGTTTCACACAGGCGGCATGGCAGAGCATGAGACTCGTCCCCACTAGGACACTAGGTGATAGGAGAACAGAAGTAATAAGAGAAAACTAAGGTGGAATGACAGAGCATGGGACTTGTTCCCACCAGGATGCCAGGTGAAAGGAGACCAGAAGGAATATGAGAAAACCGAGGAGGAATGACAGAGCATGATGAGAAAAGTTGCATGATGGGGCAATTAATTCGAATATTCTTCAGGCAAGATGGATGGTGCTGGCATGCATTTATATAGCATGAATGTATAGGGTATTCATTCCCTAATAACCCCTCAACCCCTTTCTTCACCCTTCAAAAAAAATACTTTAGCCACATTGTGGGGTCATCAGCTGAAATTTTGCAATAGACACCCGCATTGTGCAGAACACATTTTTTGTGAAAAATTTAGCCAATTTGAAGGGAAATTTGTGAAATTTTTAGTCAAATTCTGGCGATTTGAGCGGTTTTTGATGGAAAAAAGGGAAATTCCCTGGAAGAAAGGAATAAATGGTCATGTGAGATCATCCAAGATGGCAACCAGCTTGTCCCTTTGTCCCTGCCAGGACGCCAGATGATGCAGAATATACAGTTTCCTACTACTTGAATTGTCAATATTACTATAGTTCAACACAAATCGTACAGCTCCCCACTGACCGGGTTAAAGAAAAAGAAGCATTGTATCGGCTCAACTTCAGGACTCATAAAACATTTATTATTTCTCGTATTGACAGAAATTTTTTCTGTTTTTTGTTTTTGATAAAAACTTACCCGTTTGCTAAGGTGTTGTAGTTACCAAATTTTTTTAAAATACATATTTATCATAGAAGAGAAGACAAACAGTTGATGTACACAAAAAATATTTTATTTCGTGAAAATAAAATTAACACCTATATATATTGACACAAATTGTACAATTTAACGCTATTCGAGTCGTTGCTTGATTGAACATTTAAGTAACGTATCTCAACAAGTGTTTATTTATACACACGTACATATATATACTTACATTTATAATATTCTCGCAAAATGTTTTATGTTCACCTTCGCATTGTCAGAAACGTATTAATTCGTTCAGCATAACTGGCGTAACGTTACAGTAATGTATAAGACCTTATATTGTTCACAATTAAAATAAGTGAAGGCCTTTGAGTAAAAATTTGAGTTGCTAATTAACAAGACATGATTGTTTCGAAAATTGTATGCCGGACATTGCATCCGTTTCATGATATATATTCCCGTGTGAAGTTTTTTATTTTATTAGAATAAAACTGTACGGGTTTCCTCTATTAATATTGTTTTGTTGGTTTAAAATTTTGATTCCGATTCTGTGACGGATATTTTGCGTTAATATTATGTGTCGTGCGGTGAAAATAAAGCTGGGTCGAATTCGTATGTTTTTAAATCTCTATAAATACGTCTACCGCAACGTTCAAATTTCCTCCACTATCAGGCACATACAAGTCATTTTTCAAACAGTGAATTTGTTGAAAAATTGAAAAAATACTGTGGATGTAATATTTAAATATTTGCGAATCCAATTATATATGGATTTCTAAACACCTGCTAAAAGATTGAAAATAGCCTTTCGATTACAAACGGCAGCAATATTTAAAGGTATATGATGGCTTGGACTACGAAGTTTGCCTATATAATTATATCGTCATTTTGATATAACGACCGGTGATATAGAAGTAATTTTTGATGCCATTGTAATATATTATTGCCTTAGATAAAATTGTTTAAAACAATCAGCACAGTGTTATCCAAGTTAAAAAAACATATTTTTTTGCTGCTTCCATGTGGATTTTGTATCTTGACAAGAAGTCTAAAATGAGCATATCCAGTTACAGATGTTAATCAAATTTTCTGCTACAAGAGTTTGACTTCACCAATTTGGTAATTTAATGGCACATCTATCCACTTCTCTTAAGTAGTTTGGCATCGTTATGTAAAATACTGAATGATGATGTAAAATGAAAAATCCCTTGAATAGGAAAGTGATGTATATAATTCCTAGATGACAGACAATGATCCTTGGTCTCATTAAAAAAGACAGCAGAGAAAAGTAAATGTATATGAAAATGTGATCGTAAAATGCTTGCTATGATTGCACAATCTAGGCAAGAAAGTGAGAAGTTGACTTACGATTGGCATGCAGGTTCTTCATGACGGGCTACCTGCCATTGGGCTTCGAGTTCGCGGCGGAGCTGACGTACCCGGAGCCGGAGACGACGTCAGGGGCACTGCTAAGCGCGGCCACACAGGTGTTGGGCGTGACGCTCACTTCGGCCTACAGCTGGGCCGTGGGGCAACTGGGCGTGCTGTGGGCCAACGTCAGCCTGTGCTGCGCACTGCTGTTGGGGCTTGCGCTCACAGCTGCCATCCGCGCTGACCTGCGACGACAGGCTGCCGCAGCCGCCAACAACCCGCGCTGCGACAAGCTGCTCTCTTCCAAGTAACGCTGCTCCGTGCCCAGACCTCGCTCCCGGCGTGAACAAGGCGCACTCTCTCCCTGCTCTTCCTACTGTCCCCAGCCTCTCTACTCGTACGAGACGCATCCTCACTTAATAAAAACAGGGCACAGTGCCATAACCAGGTCGATCCCTAGAATGGAGAAGGAAGGAAATCCTACAGTTTATTGCAGGCTTGATTGTACACTGCATTATTGTTGGCAATTGCTGTACAATTGCCAACAATAATATGGTTTTTGTTTTTGTTTTTACGCAGCACCTATTGGTTTAGGCAATAATGCATACTCTTATATGAAAAATATGTACAATTTAAAGTTTTCATGCCTTTATTTTGCAGCAGGTACATGTTGAATATTTCGCGTAGAAATTGGACTACGAAACAATACAAAAATATGTAAACACTCGAAATTTGTTTTTATTTGGAAGTTTTCGAATACAGCCTCACACGCTTAACCCATCAGTTAAGGAATTATTATTATATCTTTTAAATTGTGTTTCTAGAAAGACATGCACGAATGACTTAAACACAACTGTCGTAACATTATAAACAACTTTGACACGTGTTTTCATACCATCCATGTACAAACATGAATACATAATTGATAACTTCCTGACAATGAGTCTGATATTATCACAGCTATTTATTTACCACTATAACTTATTTTCGATTTTGACACTTCTCTAAGTTTTAAATAGTTTAATGCTTGCTTTGGCATTGGCTATAATTATTCACTTTATTGCAAGAGAGTGTCGTTTATAAACGCGAATATAAATTAAAACTTTAAGCTGATGTGGAGAGTCAAAATGTTATAGAAAATGTAATTAACTTTAAATTCTTATGTCAACTAGCTACAATAACAAGTTCCTAGGAGATAAAACTTGCCGAGATTCCACATGGTAATACTCATTATCTTACAACTATATTAACACATATTTGCCTTTTATTACTGGTTCGCATACATGGAAAACCACAACGGACATACATCGCGCCAAACAAGCTTCACTTTTGCTCACCATCTTACTGTAATTGTATAATCATCTAAAAGTGGGAATAAAAAATACGACATGTGTCATGAAACACAAAATTAGAAACGATATAGAAACGCTTAACATGTAATATACGTATTTAAGACATTAATATACCGTTATGTTAAAAATATAAAGAAACTTAATGCATCACACTAATCTAAACGGCCTTAAGTTGGTTCCAAAATACAACAATGCATTGCGATGAGATGTGCTGCGATGCGATGGGCGGCGACGGGCTATACTTACTGAGTCACAATTGTGCGACGAACTGTAGGACGATAGACGCAGTCTGAGATGGTGCTGCTGTCTATTTCAAGGGTAAATATTACATTTTCAAACCCCACGAATGTAACAAAAGACACGCGAAAAACATTGACACTGTGTGTTTTAAGTGGTTGAAAGATAAACAAGGCTGTATGAACGGGGAGCGATGTAAGAGAAAGAGAAACATCGAGAAAGAGAAACATATAAGACGAAGGAGAATTATTTGAATGTTAATAGAGGATTTTTATGACAATTTTTCATATGTATAAGAAGCCATGTCTCATATTTTTTACATACACGTAGTATCAATAAAAATACAAATACAAAGTCGTCGGCGTAAATGCAATCGTCGTTTTCAAAACGGAAGCAAATAGTTTTAATTCTCCATGTACACAAATATTGTTCTTCTTCTTCTCCGTCTGACAATCGGAACACAAGAATTTCGCACATCGCATTCGTCGCCGACGCACTGTGACGGACTGCTGCTTCATCCTGATTGGCTCTGCAGTTCATCGCATTACAACACAACGCATCGCAATATTGTGGAACTAACATTATCTATTGGCTTTCATGAAGAATAAAATTCTCAGATTACATTGCAAAATGAAAGAAAAAAAACATATAAACTTTACAGCACTTTATAGTTACATCACGAATTAACAAAAAAAAAAAAAATTGAATTTTTCCAAGAACTGCTTGCTATTTGTTAAAAATATACACTCGTGAAGCAAAAGGACTTAAATAAAAGAGCGTAATATAAAACGAAATAATATAAAATACCAAATGAAAAGAATGAAATGGATATTAATACCAGAGGGGAAAATGCAAACTTTTCACATAACACAATATAAAAAAACACTATGAACTACACACTGGAAGAGTTTATTATACACTTTTCATGTCAGATCACACTTCACTATATAACGTCATATGGAAATCATGAAACAGATGAAACTTACATCACAACAAAACTATTCATAGAATTAGCATACTACTTTACCGTATAACACATATTAAATATGTGTGAATTACACCGAAAAAACAAACACGCTACACATAACTCATACAAGAAACCAAACACGTGCGATATATCAATACATTATGATTGACACTAATGCTTGCATATTACAAATATGTCAGACAGTGTTATTTCACATCACAAAACACATACATTATTAAAATTCCCACACTTCACTCGACTGCAGACTAACAAACATTCACACGAAATGGAAAACTGGCAAAACAATATAGACCCCATGCTGACACAGGAATACTGTTCTCTGTTTCACACATTAGTCTGAATCACACATTGAGCATCTACGCACATCACACATAAAACATGTACACTTTATTAAGTTGAAAAAATTACATCTATAATACATTACACATAATTTATAAAACTCGAAGTGTAAAAAACTCGAGATACATTATCACATGCTGGAAGCTGCACCAGAAATGAGGTATTATAAACAGTGTCCCACATTCACATCACTCATCATGCGTTATATTTATCACGTCACACCTTTGGGCAAAGAACACGGTACCACACATCATACCAAAAAGTATAATACCACAAACTTTAACTACCCATTGACTGGAAAATAAATATGTAAAGTTTGACATATCAGTTGCAAGTATAATGGTAAATTGGTTTCATTTGCTGTTCCCACGCCAAGTGTAATGATATTATCGCAAATACCTACGTACTAAAAAAATATGCCTGGAGTGAGATCGCGGGTTCGATCCGCGAGGAATTCACTGGAGATGGTGTTTGCACCTGGTTTTTTCTGCAGGCAGATGTCGGTGCAGTATCATATTGGTTCCATTATTATTTACTTATCAAAAAAACTAAAATTTCTTAAAGCAGATATTTCAGTGGGAGTGTGGATCCAGACACCTACCTTGGTGCGAACATTCAGGTAATTGCCATTTCTTCAACCTCTACATTCAGTTGCGTCTGCATTGAAAGTACACATTTAATGCGAGGTTTCACAGCTATCAAAGATCCCAACTTAGAATCCCGTCATTTAAGCAGGTGCTACTTCCCTCCTCCCTAGTGGCTAGCCAAAGTTTGTATTTATTTATTACTATACCAACATATAACCATGATGCTTTACACATATGAAGCAGGGCTTTGTGTAATACCCAGAAATGCACAATTTTACGCACTCGCCATACTGTTAAAAATTGTAGAGAATATTTTGTTTGTGGTAGCATCCGTATCACATTTCGTGGAATGATATTACTGCGTAATGCAATTACTATTTTCATAGAAGTCGTAAATTAAAAGAACGGTGACGCAGGCATACAGAGAAACTAACGAGAGCAAAACCTGTCTGCCCAAGAAATATGCCTAGAAAGAGCATACAGCACGTAAGTTTAGTGCTTACAAAATTACAATACCCGAACAATACCGGACGCCCCACATCAGACAGCAAAAAACAATACCGCAAATGTCATATCGCTTCGTTTATATTACATGCTTATGACGTAACATCACGTGCTATACATAATGATATGTAATAACAAAATGCACAACAAATGGACTCCTCGCACTTAACATTCATATTAAATTAATCACAAACATATTTATGCATACCACACTTCGGATACTCAAATAAGCCACACATGAAAATAATGTAAAGGCATAGAACAAATAACATAAAATTTAAAAATACATACAAAACACACTAAACCACCAAAAATCGCAACTTATTTTCCATTTTTCACCACAAACACACTTTCAACTCGCTCAGTAAATCACTTAAAACACAAAATAACAACACAGTCACTTTGTTAAATCACTTCGGGCATTAAATCCTACAACACTACACTGAGAAAATGTTACATTTTTAGGAAAACATTTTCTTTCGTGCAGGATGTATAGTTAACATTTTTATAATTTATCTTTACTTCACTGGAGGAAACTGACACAAGAATCAACAAGAGTTTGTTATACATTTCATAGTAGAAACCAGGATAGAATATTTTATTTTTCAAAACGTAAAAATTAGGGATTTGTGTCTGTAATCAGTATTAACAGTCAAATAAATATTCCTTTTTACATATCATGATCAGTGAATGTTATACATGATATTTTTGGAGTCGTTCATAATTTTGTTGATTGTTGTAAATATTTATATAAAATTAATTAATATATTTAATAATGTTATAAAGAACGTTTGATCAGATTGAACATAAATTTCACTTTACTTTGTCTAAATGTGACATTTTTTTGGAATAGACTGCGTGGTTTCCCTCGGTTTATCCCTATCCCCTTTCTGTCAAAACAAGCTGCATAAAGATATATGCTCTAGTTATTTACACTTGAAATAAAGCTGAAATATTGATACGCATTATTTACTGAAAATCGTGCAGATTGCACATAATCAAATGTCCATAATTACCAAAAATAAAATTTTGTCATGAACAATTATATATATATATATATATTGTATTTATTTATTATTATACCAACATATAACCATGATGCTTTACACATATGAAGCAGGGGTTTGTGTAATACCCAGGAATGCACAATTTTACGCACTCGCCATACTGTTAAAAATTGTAGAGAATATATATTATATATATATATATATATATATATATATATNTATATGTGAAATATTTTTACAAGAAAAGTAGTATTTGTCTATTCGATTCTTGCTGTAATTAAATTTTAATTTTTATGAAGAGTTTCTATAGAACTACGTGTTTATTTGTTGCACTAAAATTGGATGTTTATATTTATGCAAAATAATAATTTCCGATGTATACATGTTATAACATACACGATAAAAATAAAATTACAAATCATTTTTAATTTTTTTTTTAATTTTGGTTATACGCAGGCAAATTGTGACGCTTTCAATAACAGTGAGAGAATTGGTTAATGTATCAAATATAACTGTTCATATTGGCCCATTCGCATTTGAAAATTCTTATAGTGATACACGCAAGGCCATTTCGAAAACCACATTCGTGTGCAACTGCGCTGATAAACTGATATATTTCTCAAGTTCTTACAATTTTTAAGTTAAATTCTAATCAAAATATTTGTAAAAGAATTATAAAGTAAATACATATTTATAATATTATTATTGTATAGTTTTAAACAATTTTATTGTGTATAATGCAGACAAATGGATAGTATTTATAGTATTTCTCCTTTTAAGTTAACTATACGAATGAACTTTTTGTATAAATTTATTTTATATATGTATGCAGCACTACAACATGTTACTGAATATTACAAAATCAAATATCTTCTAAAAATTCGATAAGCATTTTAAAAACAGGTTGTCGTAGAATATAATGCTCTCTTCATCTTTTTAGTAGCTTCAAGTTTGTTAGTTAAGTAAGTATTTATGCACAATTTCTAAAAACCAAAGAAAATCCTATACATTTCTATAGTGTCCTGGTGTAAAATATATTGAAATATTTAAGAAACAGTTTTATGTTCCAAATTTCCTGCATTTTTAATTAGGAACACATTGCATTATTTGTTTCAATTGAACATTTTTTAACATATCTTTTGATTGTGTGACTAATTGCCATGTATGGATTAATTTCGTTCGAAGGGAGTAAGTGCAGTTTTTAGCTCTGTGTTCATATTAATTTTTAAGTTTAATTAAATTAAATCAATTAATAATAGTAACTTGTATTTTCTTATGCTAAATTTTTAATCCTAACAATTACTTCAAAACAAAATTAAAAAATTGGCTGCATTTGCGTTAATACACTGTTGGAAAATGAAAAATGAACACCACCACAGCGGTGACGTAGTAACACCATATGCGTATGGGGCACTGATAGAGGGCAGTACATGCAATGATTAACAGTGCTGAGCTATGGACAGAGTAGGAACCGCGTACTAGCCATAAGACCGCTGAGCCCAATACAATTGTAGTTGACTCCGTGAAAGAGTAGTCTGTTGTTTCAAGCATCGGCTCTTGTGTAGCAAGCATTGTAGACATGCCACGACGGCATAGATGACCACACTTCGTGCAATTAACACACTTTGAACGAGGTCGTATTGTGGACCTGAGAGAGGCTGGATGGTCCTACCGAAGAATTGCCCGACGCGTAGAACTAGAAGTGACTGCTGTGCATAATTGGTTATGACGGTGGTCCAACGAAGGTGAACATTCTCCTCAACCTGGTTCCGGATGGCAACGCCTTACGGATTCCCGCCTGGACCGCCGGATCAGACGAGCAGCGATTGCTGATCGCACGGCGATCACCGCACAGGTTAGGGCCACTGTCGCACTCAGAGTGTCAGGTAGGACCATTACCAACTGTTAGCTGGTAGCTGGGCTACAATATAGGGTGCTGATCGCCAGCCGCCCTCTCACATCTCATCACCGTACAGCACGCCACGGATGGTATCGTGAACGACGCAACTCGAGAGAAGAATGGTGTGGAGTTGTGTTTAGTGATGGGAGCAGATTCTTCCTTGGCGCCAGTGACGGACGTTTGCAAGTGCGGAGTTGACCAGGAGATCGGCAACAACCAGAGTGTATACGGCAGTAACATACAGGACAAACTCCTAGCATCATGGTCTGACGGGCAAATAGCCTAAAATGACCGTACGCCTCTGGTGTTTGTTCAGGGAACACTGAAATGAGAACGCTTCATCCAGAACATAATCCAGCCCATTTTGTTGCCGTTACTACAACGCAAAGGATATGTCCTCTTCCAGCAGGACAATGCCCGTACACACACGTCTTGTGTTACCCAACGCGCTCTCGAAGGTGTTTGTCAATTCCCCTGGCCAGCACGATCATCCGACCTGTCCCCCATTGAACATGTGTGGGACATGATGGGATGGCATTTGGTGTGGTCTACAATATCGGAAACATACCTCCACCAATTCCAACAACAGGTTGACTTAGCGTGGAACGCTGTTCCCCAAGATGACACCCGACACCTTTATGATCGTCTCTACACACGACTGCAGAACTGTATCGTCGCTAAAGGCGGATACACAAGATACTGACATTGTTGTTCAAGACACTCTGGAGCCTCTGTCCATAGAGGTACGACCCTGTGATCACTATCATATAACTATCATATACGGCGTACACCATATATAATTATTTAATAAAACCTCCATTCATGTGGTACCATTGCGTCCGGGTATTCATTTCACATTTTTCATCAGTGTACATAATGTTGGATTATAAACTACTTCGCCATTTTCTGAACCTCTTATTAACGAAATCAATAGAAATACAGGTATGTGACGGGGGCCTATAAGTTTACAGGTAACCACAATGACAATATATTAAAAAAAAATTCAGGATATTTTCTTGGAAAATCTATGCCTACGTATTCCTTTAACATTTTTGAAGAAGAAAGTTATTGATAATTTTTTAAAATTAATATTTACTAAAAAAAAATTATTTACGTCTGTATTTCGACCTCGTCCTCACTTAAACAATTGTCCTGCTGAACCAGTGGTCATGCTATAACATGTGTTAAATGACCAAGGACATTTAACTTCCAACTCATAATATGCGAATTTTCAAAGAAGGATAGCTACTTGTTATTTTATTGAACTGAACCGAATACATCTCACGTGACAGAAACTTAGATATTTAGTTGCTTTTTCCGAAATTTTACTTTAAGAGTTCTTAAAAATGGGCTGAACCAAGACGTAAATCACCCTTTTGTTACTACAATAAGATATCCAAGTTGTTTCGTTTACATTCTAATTTTGCAGTAGTGTGCTTCGCTGCCGAAGTGCAGTAAATATTAAAGTGTATAGTGTTTCAATTAATTAATACCAGAAATCTGCAAAATTTTGTAGGGAAACATTATAAAAATAGACTGATACCGAAATTATAATGACTGAATGACTGGGTATGAATAATAACTTTCAAAATAGCATGAATGTCTTTTATATAACATTCTCAGACGAACGGCAGTCGCGAAAACCGTAACGAAAGTTTGAAGGTATGTGGTTGCTTTCTTGAGAACTATACCACTTATCTAACAGTGATTTTTCAAAATGAAATAAATGGTCTGGAATGAATATTAGTTAATTATTTCACAAATATTCTCTTTAATGTATTGTTTTAATTAAATGGAAATGTGTTAAATTGCAAAATATTCTAGTTCTCCAAAAAAATTTAATCCAGGGATACCTATTTGTTTTAAATAATATCAAGATAAATTTAATTATATTAATTTACTAGTCTTTTTTGTTAATATATAGTTTGGCTTTTAGTCGGAGGCTATTGTTGGTTGGCTATCACATAAATGGACCCATGGTTTTTCCATCCATCTGAGAGAAGCGATACGCAGGGAAAGTTGCGAAAATATTCTAAGAGAAACAAAATTTCGTATATTTTTTAACTGTAATGCGATAATTTTAATTGGGGCTACTCAAACCATGGATTTTTTTGAGGCTTTCATTTATTTTTTAACATTGCTACTATGCTTTTCCCAAATTATTTCAAAGCTATAAAAATGAAACATATTTGAAGCACGTCGACTGTGTTTAATTCATGTCGAGCCGTTGCTAGAACGGTAATAACATGAAGCAGCCTATTTATTACCCAATAAGTTTTCAAAAATGTCAAATATAATTCATGAACTAAATACTATGGTAATTTTCTAGATTAGGGGCTTTTCTGAAAAGAATAAAAAAAACTCCAGAAAGTGGTATATTTCGACTCTACTAATAGCGTAGAACACGAATATATTGGGGGCATAGNTAATAAAAAAAACTCCAGAAAGTGGTATATTTCGACTCTACTAATAGCGTAGAACACGAATATATTGGGGGCATAGCTTTAAAATAAGTACAACATATTTTAAAAAATTGAACAAGTTTGTGNAGAGTCGAAATATACCACTTTCTGGAGTTTTTTTTATTATTTTCAGAAAAGCCCCTAAACTAGAAAATTACCAATACTATTTTCATTGAAGTATTTCATTGCAAGTAATTTATAACTTTTTTGATAAGAAATTATACAATATGTTGATTTTAAGTGGCGCATAACTCCTTTAATAAGGTATCACTCCATTACTGTTTTTCATGGAGTCCAGAATAATCCTGTATAGTGTTATAAGTTACGGTAATTTGGTTAATGTACAAACAAATCAGGTATAGCACAAAAACACTACAATCGTGGCAATAAGTGCAAATGAGTGCAGTGACAGTACAATGTTGTCATTTGTAGAAAATTAGATAATATTTCAAGATAACCAGAAAGTTGGTTACCGTTAAGTGAACTACACATAACCTAGTTAAGTTTTTGTACTATGAGAGTGTCAAAAGCATGTGTATAACACTCCGAGAATCACATATATAAGATGTACTTCACTATCACAACGCGTAGCTGCATGTGCAGTAAAACTAAATATATCGGAAACTTGAAATTTCAGAGTCTGAAGTAATTCCATCTTTTAATTTACAGTATGTAGTCAAATGTGAAGCTCATTCTCTAAGTATTTAAGAAGGGTCACTGAATTTATATCTAGTGTGTAACTGGAACGCCAGCCCTTTTAATACCAGCTAACGTTCACTAGATTATTTCATGAAAGTATTTTGAATTTATCAACAAGATATTGCATAACATTTTGTTACCCAGGAATGGGTCATTAATCAGAATGCAAAATGAACAAAAAATGTCGCCTTGTGAATTTGTATCAAACCAAACAGATTTAGAAGAACTAACTCGTAAAGTGGTTAACTAGGAGCTAGACTTCCAACAGGGTAGCAATCATTACGCTTGTAGTGGCATGAAACAAAATTCACAACAATAAGAAACACCAATTGCAGTGAGCGTTGGGCGCTTCCATGACGTAAATAAATTTAACATCACTTGTGATCATTAAGGTTTATATTAACTACACAATGAAACAATTTTTGTTAAATTTCGAATGATTATAATAAACGGTGTCGGAAAATCAACTGCGATTACTCTTCATGTAATACACAGTATTGCTAAAGTTCCAATCCATTGTTTGTGCAAAGGTGAGTTAACTGTCACACAGAGAAGACGAAACACTTAATAGTGTTTTGTGCATCAACAAGTTGGAACTCCTCCACATTTTGCACTCATTCTTCGTGAAACTTTCCAAGGAATTGGATAGGCATATGCTGTCAAGATTGTTAGATTTCCGTTCACCGCACCTTACTTCTTCAGATATATTTGCACGGGGATTCCTCAAAGCCAAGTTTATGCAACCAAGCCTATCATATTGAATTACTGTGTCAGAACAGCAGGAGACTGTGTTACAGTTGATATAGACCTACAATCTACATTTCGCTCCACAAGTGAACCATGGCGTTTGTTTTTTGACACGAATGAATGTCATGTGAATATGATATAGAATGTGTGTAGATTTTAACAATAACTTTATATTTACATCTTATACAGCCATATTTATAACTAATAAGGACTTAGGCGCATTTTGATTTATCAAAAATAATGGGTGCTACACCAATAGTCTCAATGAAATAATTTGATAAATGTGACAGGCTCAGCAGTGATCGGAGATTCGTTCATTTACTCATTACATAAACATTAAGTAATCTAGCTCAAATATTTTTCCCTTTATGTTTACAATGAAAGAAATAAGCTCCAAGATATACTTTTCATTTTGTGTTAAACTAGGCTTAATAATTTTTAACATACATAAAAGTGTATCCTATATTTTAATTTATATGTGAAAATTCTGAACATTTTTTTGTTTTTATACAGGATGGTCCGCCTAACGTGGACACCCCCAAAATTTCCGGAACAGTTGCAGATAACGAAATGCGGTTTTTGATGAGTCACGGAGCGTGTTGCTTGCTTACAGATGTGAGTAGGGGTTCACTGCCCCATGCTACAGACCCACCTAACTTAATCATATTGCACATTATTTCTTGGCGTTTCTGTGGTACTTTCCATTGCATATGCCATATCACCGAATTCCTCTTTGCACGTACCTTCAGATGCCGTTGAAATAAATGTATTTTTCCAAGGGAAAAATAATATTTGGTTATTTATTTCTGTCCATACCCACGTTACGAATAAAACACTTTACGGCAAATTACTTGCCCCCGTACGTAATTAAATTGAGTGAAACCCGCATTTCGTTATCTGCGACCGTTCCGGAAATTTTGGGGGTGTCCACATTAAGCGGGCCACTCGGTATTTGCAAACTTGTTACGAAAACAAGGAAAAAGTTCGAAATTTCCTGCCAGAAGAATTGTCTTAGACAACAAAGATCCGGTTACAAACGATTTGAGCTTCGGTTCTAAAAAGGATTTAAAATATAGATATGTGGACGCCCACTTGAATCAGAATTCCTTGTACAGGGATCAGAGAGAATCATTTAGACAGAATAAGTGTTAGGTGTTTTCTCGGCCATATTGTGCGTGAATTTTTATGGCTTATGGTAAAGTGACTCATGCAATTATTGTAATAGTTTCCAAGTCAACTGCATAACGTAAAATAAGTTACTGTGGTACGTCTCTGTGCATAACTAAACACATTTTAACGTCAATTCACTGCAATACTTAAAATAGTTTTGTTAGCAAATCATAATTCGTAGTTAAAATTTAATTCCTCTAGTTTCACATACATTTTTGGTTTCGGGTGTCGCAACAGAGAAAAGTTTTGGTATTACAAGTAGGTACTTTCACAATCTCCTGTAATAATGTACAAATTGAAACCTATGGCAAGAGTCTCGGTTGGCTTATGGTGCAAGAAGAAACCACTTTGTAAAATATTGGTGTGTCAGCAACATCCAGCACGAATTACATAGGGAAAAGTACTGTCAGTATTTGTGTTATCTCTTGACATTGTGTAGCACCGACCATGATTGTATCTATTCTGCAACATGTGAAAGTGAACGAGCATACTCGGGATGACATATTGACATGCTTATGTGATATTACAATTTAATGGCTGAGTTTAGTTTCTTATTCATCTTGTATACCCATTGGCGTGATAAATGCACGTTACAACTTTCCAATATCACTTGACGGGCGCATGGGACATGACAATTATTATACATTTTGCATGTGGATAATGGATATCTGAGGGGACAATGAAACTGTGTATATCTTTCAAGGAATGCTCAGTTAATTAGGAACCCGGAATAGCATTAGTAAACGTTTTGGAAAATTGGCAGCTGGCATCATCAAGGAAAATTATCTCATCTGAAAATTGAATAATTTTATTGTCAGCAATGTGTTCTCAGTCATTCGATGGACGCTTTAATGTGTGCTGAAACATTGACTATTAGAAAGTGGCCTATGCCAAACCCTACTATGAAAAAAGCATGATGAATGCTGCAATGTAATTTCTGGTTATTTATGTTATACTTTTTTTCGTTTAACACACAAGTATTCTGTAATGTACGATAAAGTGTTTGGTACTGGTTACAAACTGAAGTGCTTATATTTTAATCAGTAAGAAGCAGTTCTGCGGTCAGTTCGAAATAACTATGTGATCACCAAAATATTATTAGGGTGAAATACTGGTTTTTTTTTTTTTTTTTTCAAAGTTCAGGTTATTGCAGTGGGAAAATGGTGGATGTTACTCGTATTTTGCGTGGCATCTACAATATTAAGAGAATCGTTATTGAACATTACCGATTGCTTGGACATGGTGAATTGTTTATGATACAACGTTTTAAAAATTGCAATTGGTAACGTGAATACAAAATGCGATACCGTAGCACACAAATTTTTTTTTACTCCAGTTTCAGCGCTTGAAAATACTAGAAGTCAGGCTTATCCTGAGGCAATCTACATTTTACAACATAATTGTCTTAGCGAACATTAAACAGTGATTTGTACGGATTTCTAGGGAGTTGCACTGGCCTGTCAGTAAAACCTCAATGCATTTCACTGATTCACCTGTAGATAAAAGTTCATTAACTGAACATTTAGGAGAATAATTTTACTGATTGTAGTTATTGATTCAGCTGTATAATGGGTATATTTAATACAAGTAATAGTTTGTGAGGTCATTATAACATTTGACGAATATTCTATAAGAACTTCTATTCGTTCCCTATCCTTTCCCTCTCTTCTATCCTCCCTCACCATTCCTACCGATATAAGATAAGCTGTGTATTGGTAAAAAATATACTACTGCTAACAAAATAATAAGTTGATCTTGACTCCATATTATCGGTATAGTCCTATTTCGGTCTAATATAGACAATATAATTTTTACTTAGCAAGTCTCGTGGAAGTTATGAAATTAATTTTTCCGGGATAGAATCAATCTCAGGATCCCCAATGGTACTTCTAATACTGCTTCTAATACTGTGACCCTAGGAACAGGAAAATAGTTAATGGGTATCTCGCAGCGTCTAAAAAGGCTCGCGGGGTTATTGATACTTGTAACAGCAAACTAAGGCGTCTCGCTCGCATGTCAAGAACGCCGTACCTGATGGTTCATGCCAAATCTCCAATGCATCTCAGTTTATCAGCCCTGTTTCGATAACCAAGTGGTTGAGAGGGTAGTCCTGTTGTGTTTTGCGTAGCCCGGTGAAGTAAAAGTTAAGAGTAAAGCGAAGCGAGGACTCACCGCTACTCTCCCCTCGCCCGGCGGACGCCGGATCTGCGTCCTGGAACACAACTGGAGAGGCTACCGGCAGAGCGCAGCACCTGCGCGCCATGACCCGCGCTCGTGGTTGCTGGACAGGTGCGAGATAAGACTCCATACACACAACAATCATAAAGTCGGACGAGAATAAGAGATTGGTGTTTGCCCACCGCACTGGGTTGGCGCGGGGGTGTGGGGAGAGACAACTGTCAAGTCAAGGCAAACGGATCGGCGTCACGTGAAGGACTGCAGCCTCCTATTTGGACAGCCCCACGACGCCTCGACGTGACGCATGTCGTCTCGGGACCTACCTGGATAGTGTATAAAAGCCCGACGGGGAGGTGCGTCCGATCTTGAACTGTCTCCCCCCTCGCGATGTCCAGGTGAGGCACGGCGTGCAGTCGCGGATAGCTGTAAGAGGGAAAACTATAACTTGAAGGCCAAGATGTCGTCCGACTACACGCTCGTGCCAAAGGAGGGCAAGTCGAAGCAGCAGGAGGCTGCGCCGAAGCAGCAGTACGTCGCCTACCCCTCCAGGTGGTTCATGCTGGGCCTCTTCTCCGTCACGTCCATGACGAACGCCTTGCAGTGGTTGCAGTTCGCTATCATAGGCAACCTGACTACCGAGTACTACGGCGTCAGTTACACAGAGATCGAGTGGACGTCCATGCTGTACATGGTGACGTACATCGCGCTCGCCATCCCGGCCGCTATCGCCATGGACAAACTGGTGAGGCTCTCGCCCTATCACTCTTCCACAATAACCTGTCGACAACTAGTGATAATACTTATAGGCTCTTCAACTGTTCTTCACCAGTTTTTGTGGTTTCATAATGTTCAAGTTATCGTCATTATCAATCACACTGTAATGGTATTTAGGGGCGAGAGAGTATAAAAGCTTTCAAGCAAGTCAAAATGGTGTTTGAAGGAGGTGAATTTTTGTAAAGGGAAATACAATTACATCGCACACAACTGTTACAAGCAGTACTAATTAGTATGTGGAGATCCTGTAATTTATATTATTAGTTACCTTACTAAGTAATACTGAGCCACTTATGGTTAAAGTTTAGTTGGAAGCCGGAGGCTGGTTCGGACGTGTGGTTGCGGAGGTCGGAACATTATTACTCTTGGCGGTTTCTTGGTCCATCTTGCTCGGCCAGCGTCGTGCCAATAGCAATGCTAATTTTACATATGGCGGAAAGATACAAAACGAGAAGAAAAATTATATTTAAAGCAGGGCTTTCAGAAGTGCTCAATTGACTGTGAATATTGCTTATTTTTAACACCTTTGTATACTGGTGAGTTCATATGTGGGTAGCTTAAAAGGCCTAACATAAACATCCTCTTAAAACGGCATTAAATTTATCGCTTTGTTAGAAATTTTAAAAGGAACGTTCTTACATTAATCTTGTGCCCTTACCAGCTATTACAATGTGGCGCACTAACTTATAAAAAAAATAGTACATAAACATGTATCAGGATGTGTCCATTGCCTGGCTGTAAGATACGTTAAAATTTAAAGAAAGAGGAGATCATAAAACTTTATTCAGAAACGACCAAACCCTGAGGGCGAGTATCTTATCTCATCAGAAAGAGCATATATCACAAAAATACCCACCAAAGTGCTCTATAACTACTGGAACTCGTAGTTTTCGCCAGAAACGCTGAATTCTTCTTACTTCAGGATTGCTGTTTCATAGATACATGTATGTAAGTTTTATAATATTTTTTCGCTAAAGAAGTTGCTCTAAAAAATTGCCACACATTTTATAAATATTTGAAATCCAAACGTATCTCTATAACTCTTTTTACCACTGTTGTTATCACCATGAATAAACCAAGAACATAAAAACAAGACGTCAGATCTATGAAAGTTGAGAGCACGAAAATACTGCTGCATTTTGTATAAAAGTGTTATTTCAAACCGATAGGAGAATCACTTTTGAGTAAAAAGGAGAGGAATGGAATAAATTAAGTGTAATCTTTATTAAAAAACACGTAAAGTGCGTAGATATTTCGAAAGATTAAATGCATATTCTTTCGTCTTGTATACTCAATATACATTATACATTCACACAACATATCTGACATTTTATTCTAAAATGTTTTCAAACATATTAACTGCATTTAATTCGCCAATTCAAACAGATTCAATTCTTAATCTTGGAAACAGAATGCTTCAGAATCAGGTCGTTTTAAGTCACGTGGCTTATATTCACAACAGTGATAATAACAATATAAATATAGTTTTTACTTTTCTTTTGCTTTGGGAATAATTTTAATAAAATGTTTGTTTGTACTTTATTATTTACTAAACGTCAGCCCAAGGAATTAAAACCTATTTTGGGGTTATTTTGTAGTCACTCGTCGATATGACACTTACCTGTAGCGTGAAAATCTTCAAACTTTACGTTAATAATGTGAGGATAGGCGTAAAACTGGAATTAATCATTATACAATTTTGTTAGCCACTTACATGTAACCGAAATCCTAAGCCTAAATACACGGAATTTCGGCAGAACAGTGTCGTAAACACAATAGTGCCATCATTGCCTGTCGTACTAACTTTCTTTCTAATAATCTAGTTTCTGTGTCTACTTCAGAATGCAGGACGGGAAGAGAAGATACATTTATGGCCTGCTATCGTTTTACCTTGTCTAAAATACTCACTGAAGCATCAATTAATACGAAATGGTCGTTCTTTGGTCAGAATATTAAACCAACTGAAAATATTGCAACACAGTGTTATAAATTTTTACCAAATTGAATGCATTACACACTTTTTTAACCGTACATGTTTTGGGGTAGAATACTAGAAAATTTAAAATTTTAGTTTGAATATTTCAAGTGACATTAATATTTGCCCATGAACGTTAAGTTTGGGAGGTATACGAGGTGTGTTAAAAAAATTAGGTGACTTTGCAAATTTCGAGGGCTACGTAGATTCGATTATCGATTGTTATTATTGTTATGTTTGTACACATGTCCCCAACATATGTTGACATTATCAGCCATTTTGCATTGTTAGTTTGTTTGTGACAAATGTAAAGGTTAAACATGTTTTGGTGTGCTTGGCGATTTTTTGCTAACGCAAACAATGGATCAAAGAATCTGTATTAACATCACTGTAATCATGCATCAGCCACCGCATTCACTGAACGTGGCCGCCTGCGACTTGTTCCTGTTCCCAAAACTGAAGAGACCCTTGAAGGGACGGAGGTTTGCCACGATTGAGGAGATAAAGACCCGGGAGACTTTAATGCCATACCAAAATGCGCATATCATAAGTGCTTCGAGGATTGGCAAAAAGCGCTGGTACAAGTGTATTATATCTGAGGGGGATTACTTTGAAGAGCACAAAATAGATATTTCTGAATACATAAATATTTATCGATACAAAGTTACAAAATAACAAGTAACCTTATTTTTGAACACACCTCGTAAACTAATGACAAAAAACACAAAATTTATTAGTATAAGAAAGCAGGTTAGTCAATATTATACTCTAGGAAGGGCCATAATTTTTATAATGTATAATAATAAGTTCAGGAGACAAAAATTAAATATAAGAAGGCACATATTTAGTCACCTTAAACAGCCACACCTACAAATAGAAACCAACGAAATCTGAAAGGGTGATTACAGATAATATACTATAGTTATTTCATTTGGTACAAAACCATAAGAGTTTCGAAATTAAAAGTTTCGATTAGACATGGAGCTTCTGAGAAACACTTAAAGATGTTGAACTGAGTTCGTCGTACTCTCTGTGTCTCGTTTGTTAATACTAAAACATAAAATTATTTTGAAACGACAATCCTCAGAAGCCCAATATTAAAGAGAGTTTGTGAATATGCATTGTCCGATCAAATAAGTTTGCGTGGTGAATGAAAGTAAGTTATAATTTGACAAGACCTATTACAATTTTGACTGAAAGTAAGCAACGAGTTAGAATCTGTAGTGGCAAAAATAAACACACCCTCATTAAACACGAAAACCCACAACTTTTTATTTAGGGTGTACCTGGAATAACTTTTTTTTAAATACACTGATCACGTCATAGCAACTTTCTTAGAAATGGAAAATAGAGTATATTCCCTTAAGTCATGATATGATTCACTTCTTTTACATCCAGGATGTTTGGTAGCAATACACAGCAAGTTATACCACGAGTTGCTCACGCGAAGATAAGATGGATCATCTGCAAACACGTGAATCTTTTCTTTGGACGTAAAGGTATATATTAATTTTACAGTACGCCTGAAAGCAGGTTGACTTGATGCACAAGTGTATGCTGAGTTGCGTATCATTCCAGGGTCACACCATTCCAGCTGATGGTATTACGTATGATTTCGCCAATATTTGAATGCTGCCGATATGGTTCTTCCTGCAGATTGAAACTGCTGATACTCATAATCCGAGATGTAGCGGTCACCAATTATTTCAGGTCGTGGATTTCACCCACTCTTGGTAAACTATTCGGAAATTTTTACTCTTGTGTATGGTAGAGACTGCGAATATTGACAAAGATTTAATTGACACATGTGGAGTTTAACATTTCCATGAACCGTTCGATACCTTGACATTAATAATTCTGATCTTCCTCTGATAGGAATAGCACAAACTGTAGCTAGTGATCACCTATGTAATATTACTAGTTTAGTAAAAGATTGAACATTTACTATTGTATATAATTAGCTACCAAGTATCATCTGAAGTGTTTAATTCATTGTGTAGGCTGAAATATATTTAAAAACAGTGAATAGTTGTCGAACGTTCATCACTAGCGTGTACACTGAACTGTGAAAAAGCAATAGTATTTACTCAAAATTTTGGAAACGTGAGTAAAATAAAATCCTCTTAAAATACTTTTACATGAAATTATAATTAAATAGTTATTATCGCACGAAATTCTCAGCATATATAATAACAATTTCAATTGTCCGTATTTACAGTAGTATAGTCTGGTGGGTGACTCTTTAATTGAATTTTATCAGTGTGTCGTATTGGCCTGATCAGATTTTTATAAATAAACAAATATTTTTGTGAAGTTTTCTTTTATTGTAGTTTCTTGTTCTTCCAAGATGGTTTTGATAAAGCACGGATTGGTGGGATTTTGAAGGATGGCTGACTCTTGTAATTTCGACATTACTGAGTTAACTCTTGTGAGCTCTTTTGCTTTTGAAAGTGATCTTCTTTTCTAAAATCAATGCTGATTTCTTCAGATAATTAATTTAACCTAAGAATTCCTACCCCCGCACAGAGAGCTGCAGCAGTCAAGTAAGGTAATATAGTAACAAAACGGAACGTGCGGTTTTGAAGTCTGATCTTGGTATATCGTATATAGACCAGAATATGACTTTATGCGTTGTTTGGGGTAACTAAAACATAGAAAATGATTAATACATAAGTCCATAGATTTTAAAACAGTTAAAAAATAAATTAAGTGGATTTGCATGTAAACCTAGCATCGGTAACACCTTCACATTAAGTTCAACTCAGTGGAATATTTTCACCAGTGTGAAATCACCCTGGTTGATTTTCTTCCACCGGGTTACTCATATAAAGTTGTTTTATTTTCGATGTATTTCAGTTGGAGGAAAATGTTTACGCTTTGAAAATGGTTTTACCTATTTATATAGAATGAAAATATTTATATTGTACTCCATATATGCAATAGACAAAGCCCAGTAAAAATTATAATTATATTATATTACTCAGCTCCCATTAAATTTTAAAAACAACATACAAGCATTTGAACTATTTATTTTCTCCGTTTCTAAATAATTCGTTGCAAGACTGCACCTGAGACAAGTGCGGGCCTCTAAACAGTCGGTTCACTATATAATTTTTTGAAGGAATATCCCCAATGGTTTTGAGATAAACGAAACGCGTCATAGATTATTCAAACAATCTACACTATTTTAATAACACAGAAGTTTTAAATTATTTAAATGCTTGCAGTTTGGTCAAAATGTCTTCCTAGTGGGCGAACAAAACGAATTTTGGTCAGGTTTTAAGTCCAAAGCCCAGAGTATAGTCCAGTCCATCTTCCCGCACGTTAGCCTTACTTGAAAAAGTGAAGTGGTACACCCTATGCCACTCATTTCGTTACTTATTAATTTTTCTGCTGATCAGAAAGCCTCTTACTAGAGATCTTCCCATGCCTTAACAGGAAACTTCGTTCAAGTGACATAAGAGCTTTCTCTTGTGTGCATTGCGCTCCACGTAACATACTCTTGTAATACTTTCCTTCATTATGGTATCAAAATGGTAGCGCACTCTGCCATTATCATTTTCCTTGCACGACTCTTACCAGCGTGTGTTGAAAGCTTCACTGATAAAGATCTTCCAACTGTCATCCCTACAATTTAAGTCATTCACACTCAATTAAATTTGTTGTTATAGAGGTTGCAAATAAGAATTATTGTGATGCATGTCGTACTTTAACCCGAAACCACACTTGTTTCATTATATCAACCAATGTACTGTAGGCTTTGTGTTCGACTTAGAAAAATAACCATTAACATCCTAGAACAGTGGTATGGTTTACGAATTAGTTACCTACAGAGAGTGTTGCTGTGAGCTATGTACTCAATTGTGTACATCTACTCTGAATGGGTAACGTCCTCATGCAATCTTGCACCATACTGTATTAAGGCAGTTTTAACAAAATATTGCAAATTGTCCCCTCGGAATTGGTTGAAACAGATCAAAGCCTTCTGAAAATGGAAATGATAAGAGGAAACGAGAAAACATACCGAAGTGGAAAAGGTGTACGTTATGGTGAGCGCTACTGTCGCCAAGAGAAAGGCTCCTATGCGCTGCTACCGCGACGCAACTGCACCAAGTAGATGTGTACTGAGGATTGCGTGCTGTGGTGGTTGCAGGGGCTAAGGAAGTCGCTGATGTTCGGCGCGGGTCTAATGACGGCGGGCGCCTGGCTGAAGGCGTTCGCGACAGGTCGGGAGCAGTTCTGGCTGGCGTTCGCCGGCCATGCCATGGTGGCCTCAGCGCAGCCCTTCATAGCCAGCATTCCGCCGCGCCTCGCGGCCGTCTGGTTCCCCGCGCACCAGGTCTCCTCCGCCTGTTCCACCGGTGTCTTCGGCAACCAGGTGGGTCTTCTTTCCTCCCTTCGGCTCGCAACTGCTTAGCTGTCAGCTGCCACAGCGAATAAGATTGACACCTTAAGTGTAGGCAGCCACTTTTTACGGCGTCCACGAACTTATTGACTGTGGTACGAACATCGTACTGAATACTGGATACATCTTACATGTCAGCGCTCAGTAACCATCTCTGCGTCGAAACACTGAACTGCTTTTGCACATACAGAACTCTCATAAACCACGTGGCTTTTACTTTTTATGAGTTTCAATAACGTTTCTCTGAGTTAGTACTTTAATGCAACAGTACGCTACTTTTGACTAAGTTAAATGGAAATATAATTTAATCAAGTTTCACAAAATTTTACGAATTGTGTTCGTAAAGTGTAAGATTTTTGAACAACCAAATGGAAAAACATAAAGGCACGTCATTGTTGAAAAACATAAATTCAGCAATTCTTTGTAATTTTCAGTCTACTTCATCTCTAGTAAATGATAAACAAAGGCATTTCAGAGTTGTGTTTAGTCTTTACATTCTTGTCGTTACGCATCATTACGTCTCATATAGAGATCAACATTGATATGGACCTGTGCACTAGTACCCGTCGGTCAGTAAAGTTGAACTGTGAAAGTATTAGTAACATAAATATGCTTCCCTTGCATTAAATCTTTCCCTTGTGATTGTAAACCAAATATGAGCATTGTCCAGATGCAACTAATTTTGTGCAACACATTTTAAACACGACGTGAATACACGAAACTGTAATAGCCTCCGGTGGTCCGCCTTACACCACAGCGATAGAAGTTCCATTCTCAGCTGGGACGCATGAAAGAAACGCAGTCCAGTTTGTCGGAGAACAGCAGGTTTACTAGGGGATCTTCCACTTCTGCTCCCCATTGTATTTCGTCACCTATCGATCTTCACCTCACATCATCACATAATTTCTCCTGGCTGACTGGGGTGTCACGTGTGTCACGCAAGTGGAGCGGCCGGATCTCTTGCCCGTCGTATTCGTCCATTTGTCGTTACGTGACACTGCATCAGGCAAAGACCACCTTGTGGTTAGTAAGTTATATAGGTAGATATAAAGGTAGGTAGGGCTTAACGTCTAGTCGATATCGAGGTCATTAGAGACGGTACCAATTGCTCAGAAAAGCAGGAACGGGGAAGTTACCGGCCATGGCCTCGTGGTAAGGAACCATTACAGAATTCGTCTGAAGTGATTTTGGGATACAACGGGAAACCGAAATCAGGATGGTTGGGCCGGGGGTCAAACCTAGGTCCTCCAGAATTCCAGTTCGAAGATTTACTGATCTGCCACTTCGCTTGGTTCTTAGTACATAGAACGTTTCATAGTGTTCGCTGCTGAGGTTACCGTAGATGTAAGTAAGTGAACACATGAAACTATACCACTACCAAAAACTCTTAAATTTAGGAGTCAGCCCTGAAACTTAAGAATTAGGTAATTGACTTAACGTTAGGGTAATTTTTGTGATATTTACAAATAATTTAACAGTAACAGTGTGCCGTACTACTTTCGTTATCATAATCTTATTTAACCGTTTTAATATTCCTGAACTTGTGCTAAAACAAAAAAACTAGGAAACAAATGAGTTCAGATGCAAATTGGAGTATCGAAACAAAACAATAATAGTATATGTTAGCTACTTTGTCTCAATGTAAACGCAGATACATGTTTAAGTATAACCGTCCACTTTACCACTGATTTTGCTAACCTAATATTTGTTATATCCTCGCTCGCATTTCGCGACAACGTAACGTCAGAGCACGAGGCATTGGTCGTCCAGTCGACGCGCTATTGACTGGTTGGAAATATAATAACTTAGAATGTACAGATGTGCCCAGTTAATTGAGACCCAAGTTCGTGTATCTTCCATGAAACACATCTGTAGGTATCAGTATGTCTACTTTCCTGCGTAAACAGTAGCGCGACAAGTGCCCTACATATACATATACGTACAAGGGAGCTCTAAAACATAGAAATGTTAAACGTAAAAACATCACAGCCTAAGTTAAAACCTACTAACCCTTGAGTGTCTTCGATTGTGGTAATCAATAAACTTTAATACTCGTGTCGCGAAGAGTCTGGGCCATTTATGACTCGAACCCAACCTCAGGCAGGTCTCTTGATTCATAAGCACCGATTTTATATAATCAAGTGGCTTGGGCCTACTATAATTGGGATGTCCCGTATTTTTTATCTGCCTATCAACGGGTTAGGCAAACCAGTAAAATTATTTTAACACGACCAATGTAACCACTGCCGGCCTCTAAATAAATATATCTCTGAGATTAAAACATTTTAATACATCCTTTAAAAAATGTACGAAGTGATGAAAACATTGTGTATTTATTGACGCAACATATATTTCTGCTCTGCGAACAGGGCTGTATTCTGACCTGCAGCTACAGAGCTGTCATAATTCTTAAAACACGATGAAAATAATTGTGCCAACTTGAAGTTGTTAAAAATTTTGTAGGTAAAGAACAAAAATAATATTTTAATACACGTAATATTGATAGCTGCTTCATACTGATGGAGTATTACAATATATCCGTATGCAGTCAGTTAGAACGTTTTCGTATATAGGAGTTTGAAAACTCCGTATTAATTTGCATCAAAGAGCTTCTAAGTAAAATTTGTAGAAATAAATTCCAAGATCGCGTGCTGAAGTTTTTATGAAACGTTATATCTCAATTTATAAAATGGGTCAAAATGCAAAATTTTATTCCAAATTTTATTCCAAATCATGCCCAAGTTTGGCGAATGCTTCTCGGGTCAATGTGGGTTTATAAAAAGTAAAGGGAACGAAATAAGCTATTCAGCGTGCACTCGTCACTCTCAATAAAGCTAACAGGCCAATTATAGGTATTTGCAAATCACTTACGAAATTTGAAGCTGAGGAAATAAATCCCTGTACTTACCTTTTACATAAAACTGTTTCATACGTGTGTTACCCATCAGCATTATATTTTAATAAGCTTCGAAAAGGTGGTCATTCAATTCACAAACATGGGTGAGGATCAAAGTGATAACGATTTGTAATCATATGGTTAAAATAAAAACAGTTCTACCATAAGTACGCCCGCAATTTTATTACAATGCTGAAATTCGCTTATCATGAATATGTGGAGACTGTTTTTTGATTTGAACATTCGTTCTGTTCTAGCTCGTACAGCAAAAACAGGATAAACAAATCTCTCAATCCTATTAATGAACGAAAACTTGCTAAAAGACTGTCATAATCAAGAGACCTGGATTAATAATTTTTGCACATTATTTTCACAAATTTAAATGGAAATTTGAGTACATTTTCTTTAACTAAGATTTAATTCAAGATTTTTATAGAATTACTAACATGTTGAAGAATCAAATGCAAACATAATTTATTTATGGCTCCGTTTAATAATGCGATTTTAGCAGCTATACATGCAATTTGTGGGCCTGTACTGGGTACACATACTCAGAGGACGAAAATAGTTTACATAACTTTTTTCTTTGGTTTCCAACGGCGGTCACAATTTTAATGCGGAGGATGTTATTATAACACTGTGAAAATTTTGTGGCAAGTTTTTTGTCTGGTATGTTTGTACAGTTAATTTAAAATCGCTGTTTTATTACATTTGGGCATATTAGGATGTCTAATCTTGAAAATTATTTATAACAAAAATTTGAATAATTAAAAAATCTTTACCTGGGATGGGACTTGAAACAACGACATTCCAATAGGTTGTCACAAGCTATACTCCTTTACCACCGGAGGCTGGGTTTTTCTCTTTTTATTAGGGAGTAGGATAGTGCAGACCAAGTGTGGGGTGCAGAAAGATGAAATTTTATATATTAAAACTTTAATAGTTTATTAAACAAAAACATTAAATAAAACGTAAAAATTCTAGAAAACGCTGTATGGAAATAGCAATGTAGCATGTAGTTAATAATATACACTGAAGGGCCGAAAAAACTGGTACACCTGCCTAATATCGTGTAGGGCCCCCGCGAGCACGTAGCAGTGCCGCAAGACGACGTGGCATGAACTCGACTAATTTCTGAAGGTATTCAGGAGGCAATACACGCCATGAATCCTACATTGCAGTCCACAAATCCATAGGAGTGAGAGGCCGTGGATATCTCTTCTGAACAGCACGTTGCAGCGCATCCTNAGAGGCCGTGGATATCTCTTCTGAACAGCACGTTGCAGCGCATCCTAGATATGCTCAATAATGTTCATGTCTGGTGATTTAGGTGGCCTATGGAAGTGTCTAAAGTCAGAAGAGTGTTCCTGAAGCCACTCGGTAGCAACCCCTAACGTGTGGGGTGTCGCATTGTCCTGCTGGAATTGTCCACGTCCGTCGGAATGCAGAATGGACATGAATGGATGCAGGTGATCGGACAGGATGGTTACGTATCTGTCACCTGTCAAAGTCGTGTCTAGACCTATCAGGGGTCCCATATCATGTCAATTGCACACGCCCCATACCGTGACAGAGCCTCCACCAGCTTGAAAAGTCCCCTGTTGACATGCAGGGTCCATGGATTCACGAGGATGTCTCCATACCCGTTCACGTCCATGTGAACCGATACACTTTAAAACGAGACTCATCAGACCAGGCAACGTGTTTCCAGTCATCCACAGTTCAATGGCGGTGTTGGCGGGCCCAGGCGAGGAGTAAAGCTTTGTGTCGTGCAGTCAACAACGGTACACGAGTGGGCCTTCGGCGCCGAAAGCCCATATCAATGATGGTCCGTTCAATAGTTCGCACGCTGGCGCTTGTTGATGCCCCAGCATTGAAATCTGCTCCAATTTGAGAAAGGGTTGCACGTCTGTCACGTTTAATGATTCTCGTCAGTCGTCGTTTGTTTTGTTCGTTCACGATCTTTTTCCGGCCGCAGAAATGTCAAAAATTTGATGTTTTACCGGATTCCCGATATTCACGGTACACTCGTGAAATGGTCGTATGCAAAAATCCAAATTGTATCGCTACCTCGGAGATGGTATGTCCCATCTCTCGTGCGCCGACTGTAACACCACATTCACACTCACAATAAATCTTGATAACCAGCCATTGTAGCAGCACTAACCAATCTAGCGACTTTGCCAGACGCTTGTTGTCTTATATAGGCGCCGCCAACCACATCGCGCTACTCTGATTGGTTTCATTCTTCTGTTATTTGCATACACACGCCTATACCAGTTTTTTTGGCTCTCCAGAGTATATACTACTGATATGTGTACCTGCAGTTGTATATGCACATTGGTTTTTAGCGCATTATGTCGGCGTAAGAAATTGTTAATATTTTATTGCAGGTAGAAGTTTCTTGTTGACTAGGATCATTTTTTAAAAGTTTCAATTATGGTTGAACAGGCCTTTGATGCTGTATTTTACGTCATCTCAATACCTTGCTGCTCAGATAACTGTACATATTTTTTAAGTAAAAGATAGGTCGAAAGAACATCATCACTCACGCAAAATATGTTCTTGCAATGTTGGCAAGAGAACACATATAGTATTTGAACTTTTTTTTGGGGGCGAGGGAAGGGCACTATTTTTGATTCTTAGAGCCTGTGGGTATTGGTAAACGTGTTGGGCATTTATTTATGTCCCAACAGCTCTGTATGTAAGACAAATTAAGTTCGTAATTAAATGCCACTGAAAATCTACAAACGAATGCTAGAAGTCGTGTGGTCCTTTTCTTGTGTCACTAATCGAAGCACCCTTTCTTCACGCTTCCTTAATCGTGGAAGCGTGTACACTCAGGTTACAAACTATTTTTCCTAGTCAATAGCAGCTATTTCAAAATTTGCAGTCCACCATAGAAAGAAGAAAATCAAACAAGAAGTTACCGTTATAACTAATTAGCCTACTTTCATATACATGGATGAATAATAGTTTTGATGAAGTTCTTAAATGTGTAAATTGTTGGAAGGCTTTTATGTCTTGTCGACAGAAATATCATTAGAGATAAAACCAGAAACATAAGCAGTAGTAATACGACAGTTACAAATTCATACGTGCCTTACTTGGGACTCAAACCGAAACCCCTCCCTCCTTTCGTAAGCTGGCATACGACGAACTTCATTACGGAGGTAGGATTAGGAGCATCGACTTCGGTTGTAATCAGTCTAATGTTTTAATGGACAGAGTTTGATAACCTGAAATGCTTAAAGAGCAGTCATTTTGAAAAACAAGTATGTCAACCACTTAAATAATGTACGTTTTACATGCCCTATGGTAGCACTACTTGTGTGCAAAATTTTACGAGAGTAGGGTTAATTGGTCCCCGAGATATGGCATAAAAGCTCAATTTTCTAATGTGGTACTATTTTGACAAATGGCGGACAAAAAGTTATGCATTAGCACAATCGATTTTTGTCATATCTAAGGAGCTTGCTTTAGTACTACTTGTCTGCCACATTATATAGTAATTTGTTGATTTTTTTCCGAGATATGACATGAAAACTTTATTTTATGCATTGCTGTCTTACAAAATGGCAAACAAAATAGTGCTATTTATTGTAATTTTTTAATGTTTGAAATATATACTTACAGCAACTAAGTATGTTTGACTTTTGTTAAATTGTGTGGTAGGTAGATTAACACAAAATATTCATATGACCTCCATTTGGAAATAAGTGAATTACCAACTCAAATAACATATTTTATATGGCCTACTATAGTCTTTCTTTCATGGCAAATTTGTTAGGAATAGATTTGAGTAATTTCCGAGACATTATGTAAAAAGGTTTTCTTTTCATGTAGTGCTATGTTTCAAAATGACGGACCAACAAAAATACCCGTCTCTATTTTCAATGCCTACATGATATACTGTCAACATAAAAATTGAGTTTAAATCTCTTAAATGGTTGCCGAGTTATAAAATAGAGCTCTTAATATTTAAATCACCGCTATTTCAAAAATAAGTATCCGCCATGACTTAAAACTATAAAACTAAGATGTCCTCACTAAGTTATATATGTGTACTAAGTTTGGCAGAATTCGGTTCTCCGGTTTAAAAGATTTTAGGGGTGACACAATTACAGACTTACATACACACAGTCATGAAAGTGATATCGTAATTTCCTTCCTTCGGAAAGTAAGCCAGAAAATAAGACATTGGTGAGACAATAAATAGCGTGTGAGGAGGGAAGCAGTGGGTATGTCCAGGGTGCTATTATATACATTAATTTAAAACGCAGGGGAATTAAAAAATTTGCTCTATATGGCAACGGACATTTCAAACAAGAGAACCTCTCTGTACAGTTTCAGAAATGACTGTTGTGAGAGTCCCCACGCCTGCCTCGTACGCCTGTTTATGGGCGCGTTGAGGTAAACACGCCTTAAAGTCTAGACATACAGTCGGTTCACGACTGGAAGGAACTTTTGAAAATCAACCTTTGAAAAAACACCCTAGCCGTTAGCTACATGCATATAACATTANGGAAGAAACTTTTGAAAATCAACCTTTGAAAAAACACCCTAGCCGTTAGCTACATGCATATAACATTACAAACAGCGGCGAGCGCGGATACAGTTATGCCGTTAGGTTGCCAGCACAAAGAGAGGAAATAGTTCCAAAGTTTTAACGTAATTGTTAATTTATCGCTTACAAATGGGTTTCGAAAAGACTTGTATCTTATTATGCCAGTTATTAATGACGTGATGCTAACGTATTTAGATTTAAATGTTTCTTGCATAGTCACATGATGACGCTCAAGATGAAATTAGAGCGGCCATTTGTTTACATACCTTCGTTCCGTGTGTTGTTGGCGAGATGTGATCGACACACGTGCCAGAGAATTTATGCGATTATCTTGTTTAACCTGTAATAATTCATTTATTGTTTTTTTTGTTTTTTACAAATATCCGCTCTTTATTATTTCTCGTTGTGCCGATTCCTTTCGTTTCTGATACCTGTGTAAGATATAAATCGTAGTGCGTTCTCACGTGTTTAATATTTTTTAAGTTTATTTCAGGTTTGCTTAAAATTTTATTTACTGTATTTTACGTTGTATGTTGCGGTAATTTTCGTGTGCAGTCATGAGTTCTAGCAAGGTGAATAAAAGAGAAGTCACCACTCATCAATGCCAACAGGACATCATTAACCTCACCGAATCGTTGTATTCCCTAATTAGGCGAGGGGAAATGAAACCCTGCAACGTCACAGAAAGAGCGGCAGAAATGTTGAAACGCTCCAGATCCACAGTTCTAAGGTATGTTAACATATATGTAGTATTAACCATTGCGTTTTCAAGTTGTGTGTGCTAAGGTCAATTATGTTGGCCTACGAAGTGTGTTTACAAGAACATAAAGAAAATTTGTTAATAACTTTATAACATCGTTGAACGTTGTCTACGTGTCTTTTTAACGTTTTATTTGGGTAATTATTAAGTTTAAGGGGCTTTTCTGTAAAAAATAACAATAATTTCACGGAAAATGGTATATTTCCACTCCACTAATGATGCAGAACACGAATATACGACGGGCATTAACGTCCGACTAATTTCGTAACATGTGCCCACCTAACCTAACAGAACCTATCCCCACGATGGGTGAATCACTATTTTACATTTTTAAACTAACCTAGGATTGTTGGGTTTTACACTAACCTAGGATTGTAGGGTTATATAGACTCAAATGTGAGTGTATGAATCACCTAACCAAAAGGTGGTATTACAATGTGTAATTAAAAATAAAAACTACTTTGTGTTGGAATTTGTGTACCCCTGCGAGGGATTCTTCATAAACAACCCAATATATACAGTGGAAATTTATTATAAAGACAACTGACAATGGTAAGGAAAATTGCCTCTATAGTGAGTTTGTTATAGTCAATTAATTTTATATAGGTTATGGAGAGATGGTGCATTTTAAGATTCAGAAGAAACAGTTTGCTTTGTATTTATAAGTTACATGGCGGC